>QPKB01000004.1:23737214-24337214 GCA_003546025.1 Camphora micrantha
TCTTAGGACTATTTAGAGACGGACACATGGCATATGATGGTGCCAAGTAGAGAGATATTTTGACCTGCAAAATTGAATCTGAGAACCTAATTTTCAAAAGGAAGATCACATATCCATTTCCATTTCATATTGTGGGACTCACCAGTCATGTAAGATCAGTCATTCTATACATCAAATCAACTTATCTTTCGATAATCTGACTGTTTTTCACTTTTGCAGCAAATTAATTTCATGAGTGTACCATTGAAGAAAGAGCAATGCTACATGTCCCGGGCTTTTGTCCCGGGACATGGACCAAATGGTCCTGGGGATCGACAAAACCCGGGACATGGAGACTTTTTGTTGAAAAAATTCTGCCAATTGAAGCCTGGCTTGATTTTTTAAACCTTGGCTGAATTCATGAGAGATGTATTTGTATGAAATTGGCCCTCCCATAGATAGACCATATGGTTTGTCTGGTGAGCCTGTTGTGGTTAAATTAACTGGTAATCTAATACTGTACTGTCATCAAATAATAAATTGAGAAATCAGATTAGTAACCCTAACCTGCACTAAATATGGATTTGTTGCAAAAACACTGCTGCAAGCCAACCATTAAATGAATGGAATTGTTTGATTTCTAAATTCTCACATTGTGAACGGCTAGAATCAAGTAAAAGGGCTCATTTGTGTATGTTGGCTGAAGTGAACCTTTATTGAAATTATCTTTCACAAACCTAAAAGCTCTCTGCTTTTTCCTCATAAATAAGGAATATGAAGTCCAACAACCCCTTCCATGGGAAACATTTTTCTCTTCCGCAGCGTTACATGTATGAGCAGAGACTCGTTGGGGCGTGTTCGGCAATTAACTAATAAAATTAAAATAAAGTGAATCCAAACAAGAAATAACAATGGATCATATCAAAAACATACAATTTCAAAATTCCCTCATAATTTTTCAAAAAAAAAGTCAAAAAAGCAACCTTATTTTCAACTAAAAGATAAAAGCTCCACTTTTTTATTCAAAAAGTAAAAAAAATTACATACCAAATAACTAAAAATAAAGCACTAACATAACACTTTATATTTTATTATCTCTTAATTTGATGCTTCACTTTACCCTATTTTAACTCACCATACATCCGTACAGGCTTAGGATATATGTGACTAGGCCAACCTGATGCATTAATGTCACCTTTTACTTTTAAACATACGGCCAAATGTGGATTGAAACCCATCCATATTGTCCATGTAGTTCGAAATGTCATCGCATTAATTTAATGATAGCCAAATGCCAACGATAAAACTCATCATGCGTGAGTGTGGATGGTAGTCGACTATACATTTAATTGTGTCATTGTAAGAGAACGAATCACTAATAAAATCATCATCATTTAAGCCTCAGAATCATAGTTAGAACAAGCTTATAAGATTGACATTTGACCAACCACTGATCAAGATGGCACCTTCTCATTTTATATACAAGTGAATGGATGCAAAAAAGTGAGCTCGGTACTCTCTCTCTCTCTCTCTCTCTCTCTCTCTCTCTCTCACACACACATAATATGGGTCCTTTGAGGCGAGCCCTACAAATCATTTACCAGGTCCCTCCTATTAAATGCAAGCCATCCAAATCAGGGTCCTCTTCTACTCCGTCTTTCAAATAAATTAAACCAATGAAAGCTTAGTCCATCAATAGTTATTGGAAAATTTTCAAATAAGGTCTTAGGTTTTCGCCTTATTTCAAAAAGTAATACAAGTTTCAAAACTTTTCAAATTAGTCTCTAAGTTTTTCCAAAAAAAAAAAAAAACCTTTAATTAAGGACATCTGATCATTTAAAGGTATTTTTTATAGCATTTTCTCTCAATTTTTTAAAAACACTCAGAGTGCTTTCATTTAAAGCGATGACATAGTTCTGGCAGCCTCTACATTTAGTAGAAGTACCTAGTTTTCTTCGATCACTATAAGGCTACCAGTGAAAAAAAGAATAAAATATAGAGGAAGTAAAGGGGAGGTTTATTTCATTGAAGGATAATTTGGGTAGTTCAAAAAAATTAAAGAAAAAAGTTGCCGGAAAATAGCTTAATTGGATGAATGTCATTAATTGAAAATTTTATGAAAAACTTAGGGACTAATTTGAAAAGTTTTAAAACTTGTGTTTTTTTTGAAATAAGGCAAAAACTTAAGAACTTATTTAAAATTTTCCCATAATTTTCCCCCTAAAAAATGAGTCGTTTTTAAAACATGCATAAGCCACCACTAATAGTTAATTGCATGTAAATGTAAAATATGTGATTTATATAATGAGAAATGGTGTGGTCAGGTATGTGAGCTGAATTTATCAGGCCAGTATAGATTGAAAGATCTTAACGGGCCTAGGCATGTACAAAAAATAACCCCACACAGTTTCATTTGATATGTAAAATAAGCTATTTTTGTCTCGGACATTGCAAGTCAATTGTTAAGGTGCATTGGTTTTGGATAATTGGATGAGGTTTCTTCTTTTGCAAATATTTCACACCATCAAGATTCTCTCTTTGTTCTTCATGGTTGGCACATGATATCTGGATAATTTCATAAACTCAAGTCACGTGCTGCACCATCTCATTATGGTCTCTATACATGATTCACTCTCTTTATTGGGGGCTGCTCTCCTCAGCTGCAGCACCCCCCCCCTATCCTCAGCTGCAGGCATGTGAGGAGGGCTGCAACTGAGGATGGGGGGGTTGGGGGGGAGCCCTCCTCTTTATTTTTATACTTGTAATCGTATATATATTTTAAATCTAACTATAATCTCAATTTCTTTTGGATAGAAGACTACAATTCCATTTAAAGCCCTACTTCAACCGACACCCTAGATGGAAGACCTTTTACATTTTTTTTGGTACCCTAGCTAAGAAGGACTGAAACCCAATTGAAATCTCAGATAAGGTAAGGGAGCCCTCGAGTGAAAGAGGAAGACCTCAGGTGAGGGAAGTTGGTTTTCCCAAAGTCGAACCTGAACAGCAAAGTGTAAAAACTGCCGCTCCTTACCACTCAGACAAATAATCATTCTCTTTTTTTAACCTTTTACAAATGTGAGAAGAAGGATTTAGATTCTCCAAAGCACACAAATTGGCAATCAAAGCTCAAAGGCATGAATTTTCTTGAAAAAGTAACTATTAAAAAATGGACAGTTGCATCATGGAATGGTTTTTTTTTTTTTCCTTCTAAATGAACAAGGAATGGCTCTTTGAAGTCACGAAAGAGCATATGGTTATGTGCAATGCACGTCAGAAATGGTTAGACCTATTAAAATAATTTGTCCTCTTCACTCCACTTTCTTCGGAAGACAATGACAAAAGGAAATTGCGTAGAAAACCACAAAAAGAGGTGGGTAAACTCATAATAATCTATAAAAATTTTCAGATCAAGTGTGATTGATTGAACAGCTAATAACAGCTGCAAAAGCCTAATCATTTATAAATAGATCATCTAATAAACCACTATTTCTTATGACATGCTACTGGGCCACAAACCATGCCATGTGTCTTATATTTCACTCGGAGTCAGGATCCCCTACTGCAGCAATTATAGTATTTCCTTGTAACTGGTCTCTAGAATTCCACCATAGAGCCCTCATAGTGATAATCGGGACTGTCCAATTTAAATTCCATCCCATCTAGTGATATATCCTCAAATCTCAGTTCAATTGGAGTAAACTTCACCGTAAGATTGAACATATGATTGAAAACATGATGGGGCACTAATGTGGCATTGTTGTTGATGTTTGTATCAATCGTGTTTTCAGTCATGTGCTTAATCGGACGATGGAACTTACTCCTATTAAACTGAGAATTTAGGAATATCAATGGCAGGAATGATATTCATCTTAACGATTTAGATTGTAATTATGTGGGCCCCATGATGGAGTTATGGAGACATGTTACATTACGTGGGAAGCATGTAATAGCTACAATAACATAGCCGGACTCTATTCATCACTTGTTATCTCATTGTAAAGATAGAAGATAAAAATTATGTTTTTTTATACACCTATTTTTATTTAAAATAAGATCCGGTAGTTATTTCAATGCACCAATAGGACACTCCATATTGTAACCATTCCTAGCTTCTTTTTTTTTTTTTTTTTTGGTGAATTCCTACTCCGTGCTCTTAATATATAATATCCATGGGGCCACTTTTTTAAAGATAATTTGCCTCTACTTCTCTAAAGCGAGTAGAGAGTAAAATCGTATACCAAACTCTCTTATTTTCTGAACCTCTATCCGCTTTAGACATTTAGATAAGTAGATGTTAAAAATAGAGATGCCAAATGTGAGCTAACTTATTTTTCATATTGAGTGATCTCAAATAACTTCTCAAAGTTCCATTCAGGCTGGTACCTAGATACCCTACCCCTCTCTAGATATCTATACTTCTCTATCCAACTGCACTAGAGAAGACTATATTCCCCTGCAAGTTGGACAGCCTGTGGGGCCCACTTAAATGCATTATATCTTAATGGGTTGGATGGATGGATGGAAAGGTCTTTTTTATTGATAAGAATCATACAAAAAATCGGTTTCATCAAGTAATCTAGCCATTAAATTAATAGCAATAAGATTTGAGGGCAATTAACCATAGATGTTTTTCTCTTCCAAATTTAATATAGTGGTGAGTAAAGTTCGACAAGCATAAAAATCGATTTAATGCTAGCTATGGATGAGAATGTGAAAGAGACAGCAGTGAACAAAGTACTGGACCCATAGAGGTGGACCACATGCAGTCTGCTCGTAGGAGAAGATTCTCCATATCAGGCAACAAGATAATTTAAAATTAACTCATCAATATTTTACTTAATCTTGTACATTCAAAATATCAAATTTAACCGTAGATGCTTGTTCATGCACATACTGCTCCAAGAAAAATGTCAAGGCTGTGGTCAAAAGTTTTCCTTGTTTGTTGGAATCCTTGTCTCTTATTTTTTGTTTTATTACTGGAATTCTTCCCCCATACAGTGCACGTGATGCCGGCATGGATTTGGACTACTCTCTATTGTAATTTATATTTGAAAAATCACTTCTGTAGATTCCTTCTTTTAAGACCATTATAATATGCTGACCAAGGAAAAAGAACATTATAATTTGTATCTATATTATCCCATACATATGGTAACGTCTATAAAACAAACATTTTTAATATTATCATTATTATCACCAACCATCAATGGAGAGAATACAAAAGATATTGGATAGGAGAAAAAAATATATATAAAAAAGTCCTTTCAACCTATGATGCACAGATACGTCATGGATATGGCAAGGACACGCTATAAACACAACAGAGATATGAATTTTACAAGTAAAAAGTGAAAAGTATCGGATTAGATACGACACGATACGTTGCCCATTTTAAAATATCCGTGCATCATAGCTTTCCACTAATATGAAAACAATGCACACATTTCTCTTAGATGCAACTAGGGTTGGAAACGGATATCCGATTCTCGAATACCTGGAAGTTCCGACCTGTAAAAACTGGAACCTATTTTAGGTTCTGATTCATAAATGGGTCCGGGTCATATAGGTTTCGACCCGTGGACCCTGAGATCCGGCATATGAGCTTTTAATACTGCAAATTGTACATCAAAATCAACTTTTTGGATATTTTTATATATAATATTGGAGGTAGTAGGCTTGATGCACTGTTAGAAACTGAATGATATGCTTATTTTTAAGAAAAGTGAAAAATAAAGAGAAATTATAATTGATTTTTAAACCACATTCCAGTCTTCTAAGTGGAGCTAGTTCCGGAACTGAGATTTCCTATCAGAGTCGGGTTTGCAACCAACAAAACATGTTCAGAATGTTCAGAGTCAAAGTCGGATCTGAAACTGGAACCATTATTTAGAAATGGGTACGAGTCCGGGCCCACTATGGTTCTGACCCGGAACCGTTCCGTTTGCAACCTTAGATGCAACTGATCTATATTATATTAAAAAAGCTACCTAATGAAGGATGTTAATGGGCCTGAATGTCTGATTCCGGTTACAATCACCTTTGTTTAGGCTTGAGTTCATTTACAAGTCTAAGTTTTGGTCCAAGTGTGGAACGGACCTTGGAGCTTAGAATTAGGTCTATCCATTCTAGAGTCTTCCCACCATTAGAAAAAAAAGAAAAAAAAAAATACTTTTTTATATAGTTATGTACTTATGTATGTGTGTGCACTCAATGAAATATTTGGATATGTATATCTTAGAAAATATCAAACAAGTTTAATATGAGTCAAATACTCAAATGGGCTCCTGACCCTAGGCATGGATCCTGTCAGTTATATGGCCTGTTGGACCTAGATGCTTGTCCATGCCTGCTGCAATAGGCTTGGATCTATGCCAAACTTTGCCACATTAAAAGGACTAGTTTGTACCATGAGGGGATTTCAGCTCAAATTTCTGTACCATGGGAGAAAGAAATCCTGCAAGGCATTCATGATCCTGTATGAAATCGATCCTCTCATCTATACAAGAAAATCAAAATTTTTTTTTTTAAATGTACCGCACCAAACAACAAAATAGTGGACTTCACAAAAAAAAAAACTTGGAGCAATTTTCTTTGCTTTTGTTAAATTCTTTTTTCGCACAAATGCACTCTAAAAGCCTACCCAAATCACCACGTAAGAAGTCTGAAACTATATGTACATGTGTTTCTTTGAGGATAATCAACCAGCTTATAATTTCAACATAAAACTAGGTTATAAGGTGTTTGGTTCTCATTTTATATGGGGCCCACCTGATGTATGCAAATCAAGAGAGAGGGCCATGATAGATTTGAACATGGATCAGGAGTTCATGAAATATTAGGTTGATCAAATGACCTATTAGCAAGAAGAACATGGCCAGCACTAGCACTGGGCCTTGACAGTTAAGACAATTGGTGTCATAACCCAAGTCAGTTGAACAAAGTCACTTTAGTTGGAGACTAACGGGCCCGGTTTCATGGAGAACGGTCACTTATCTCATTGGTAAGTGATGGTAGTTCTCACCTAGCTGCCCTAGGTTCAAATCTTGAGTATGCCACTCTTTTCTACTTGTGTGGCTTTCTTTCCGCTTGTGCGGGCTTTTTTCCCACTTGTGTAGGCCGTCTTCTTACTTATGCAAGCTATCTTCCTGTATGTGCAGGGGCTCTCTTGGGTACTTGCTCCCTTGGCTGGGTTAAAAAATAAAGTCTCGATTTCATGACTATTTCATTTATTTACTGATACTTACTGATTCTTTATTAGTTACAAGATTCTAATAGTCATCTCCTCTTATTATAAATAGAGAAACATGTGTATCATTTGTTTCAATGAAGATCAATGAAATTGAGTTTTCCTCCTCCTTCCCTGTTCAACACTTCTTCCTCCTAGCCCAGAGTTTTAGACCACCAAATAATAACACCTAGATTATGTTGTGGCCATTTACACACCATCATTTTCACATCCCATCATTTACACATGGGTGTGAAAATAACTCACATCCCTCTTTGCATAAGGCTCTAGTATAGCTTGCATAAAAAACCTTTTTTTTTTATTATAAGCTGGCCCAAATTTGTTATCCAAATCACTCAATCTATTTATTGAACTAATTATCCTATAGTGCTTGAAGCCGATTATCTTAATTCTTTATAGGTTTTGAGATAATTCGTGAGGAGACTCCAACTTATAAATATAATTTCCTAGTCCTTTGTATGATCTTAATTAATGATCTGAGCCTTTTAATATTTTTATATTAAACGTATACATCACGATGTAAAGTTTCATGCCTTAATTCTTCATAGATTTGAGAAGTTTGTGAAAAAACAGGTCAAAAAATCCAAATAAATCTAAAACTGTTGGGTATAATCATTTCCTGATGAAAATGATGATTTTAATAAATATGGTAATGTGTTCACATTTGTAACAATTGCATAAATAACACATGCATATATATCATTTACATATGTAACATTTACACATATAAAAGGTGAACAACTCCAAAGACTAGAGATCCGAGCTCCAACAAAGGCCATTTTAATGGATCAGGGTGGGGTCGATCGGGGTTGACCACAGTCACTAACATGTATAGCCACAACGAACCCAGCCCATTTATTCATTGCATTGAAAAAGTCAACCACGATCCATCTTGAAGGTTATGAGAGTCCACCCAATGTCAGTTTGGCTTGTGTTTGTGGGTCAAGAAAACACAAATTGACCGAACTCAAAACCAACTCATTTATTAATCAGTTAAAAATATACACCTTGAACCAACTCAAAAATAAAAGAAAGAGAAAAAAAAAAAAAGGGAGTCTACATATAACTTAACTTATTAGGTCAGGTTTTCGGTTGAACTTAGGGTTTGGCCAAGGATTGACACCTAGATGAATAGAGGGTTTATAAATTTACTAGTTACCAAAACATGCATTTGATACTGGGCCACTAAAATGGATAGGCATTAGAAATTCTCCCCTTCATTTATCTATTTTGTAGCCTTATATTGAATGAGCAGGAGCTCGTTTATTTCATGAAGTTGAATTCCTACTAATTCTAATATAAGTATTTATAAGGGGGATTGTTTATTGGAGGCATTTATAATGGAAATCCCATATCTCAAATAGCACTGTCAGTAGCACAGTCTATGGCGCATTTGTAGTTTTTAACTTTATCAGTGAAATTTCATAAATTCAACTTTTTGAAATATCACTTTTGGCATTTGAAATTTTACAAATTTTAGGTTGTGGGTGCTAGAATGTACTTGAGCATTTACAAACTTATTGGGGAGTAGAATTTGGTGAATTTTTAATTTACTCTATAGTAAATTTGTAGCATGCTTATTTGCTAGAATTAACGGACTATTAGTTTAGAAGAATTTTGAGAATTCTTATTGGGGATGATTTTAATTTCTCCACATGTTGTCAGCTTAACAGGTTTTTCATATCCTTCCTACACCATAGGTTGAGATGTTGTGAATTTGTAAGGCTAAAAGTGATATTTCAAAAGAATGTATTTTGAAGATTACATCAATCAATCAAATGAGGACAAATGCTCGATAGGCAATAATGGATATTGTTGTTAAAAATTCTCTGCACATGACTAAATTAATGGCCTCTAAAGGTGATTAAAGTTGAAGAAAGAAACATAAAGATTTGCCATCAAATAATCTCCCCTTTAACAACATATAATTTAAGGAGGGGATGGAAAACAAATACTTGCAATCAGGAGTAAATCACCTCTTTATAATCCTAACCATGGTTTAAAAAATCAGTCGAGTCCGAATCGACTCGAACTCGAAGCCTACCGAGTTGGATTAGATTGACCTGGTATCAGGGAAATGGGACTCGGGCGAGTCCCATGTGACTCAGGCCAGTCCACACGGACTCAATTTGAAACATTGAAAAAAAGAAGAAAAGAGGATTTTACAAAAAAAAAAAAAAAAAAGATTTTGACCAATGGCTCCAAAAGATTATTTTAACCGATCTTGCAAGCCCGAAAAGATTTTTTTTTAGTACTTTCTACCAGCATCCTTAGCAACCTTAGTTTTATAATATTAAAGGTCCCTAGGGACTATATGGTATACGTTTATAAATGAACGAAACTCATCCTTATTCCCCGTTTTATTTTATTCCTATAGCGTTTTTTTTTTTTTTTTTTATCCACCGCATTCAAGTAGGTTTTTTATTCATCACAAAATAAGCCAACCTTATCCTTTTCAAGATGGTCTTTGAGAGTGAGTTGAGGACCCAATTGAAAGCTCTCAGTTGCTTCTTCACCTTCAGTCTCATAACATGAAGCCTCGCTCGTTTGTCTCTGGTGCCCTCCATTAAAAGCCTCTGTAGAAGTTGCACATGCTACTTTATCTTCTGCAACAGGACTCATGACCTCTTTTCCTTCATCAAATGCCATCTTTTTTAAACTTGAAAATAGCCAAAGACATCACCAACATGCGGTCACCACGAGCTCAAAAATAATAAGCCGAAGAAGAAAAAGAAAAAGCAATAACGTAATTCCTGCTTCCTTTCTTGTTTTGGATTTCTAAACGCAGCAAAATTAGGGAGAGAGGAAATAGGAACATTGAATCAATGTTTTAGATCGTGATGGGGCACTCCTTTTTTTTGGATGCATTCCACACATGATGCCAGCGGAGATTGGGTGGACAATAGCTGCCTTTTGACCTTCTTTCAGACTCTTCAAAGATGAGATTGAATGAGAAGAACATGATAATTGGCATCTGGGGAGCAAGTTGAGCGTGATTGTTTGTTCACTAAAAGCAGGGAATGACGATGAGTTCTGTTTATTTATAAGCATATACCACAGGGTCTCTAGAGACCTTAACATTATAAAACTAAATTGCTACGGAAGCTAGTATAAAGTACTAAAAAAATACATTTTCGGACAAAATGACTGATCTTGTGTAAGGTCGGTTAAAATGATTTTTTGGGGCTACTAGTCATCTAATTTTTTTTTTCTTTTTGGTAAAATCCTTTAAAAAAAAAAAGAAAAAAAATGCTAAGTGAGAAGAAGAGGGTGAGGGGAGAGAGGGCACCCCTAAAAAAAAAAGAAAAGAAAAAAGAAGCATACGCCGGATACCTATTGTAGTTGTGGCTGTTTGCCAAAAGTTGGGCTGTTATATAGCTGTGCCACACTGCTGCTATGGGTCTGCTTGCCAAAAGTTACTATTATTGCCTATTCCTATGATATAGTTGTAGACATGCAGTTATCAAAAGGGGTGATTCTGAACATACCACTGGTTTTTTTGAGCACACCCACATTTTTAAAAAGAACTTGCACATGACGAAAACACCTATAAATTCCGTGCATATCTCATGTGCACGGGTATGAAACGCCGTGCACATGATATATGCACAATTTCCCCCAGTCGTGCACCTCTTTCTGTGCACGGCTCTGAAACTTTATGCAACTCGCGTGCACGGCAGGGTGCACGGCGTTGAAACTGGAACTACGCTTCTCCCTCTCCTTGCTCCGACAACCTCTGCCTAAGCCCACCGCCGACCCATCTCCCTCTCCTTCCCTCTCTCTCAGTAGCCCTGCTGAGGGTGATTCTCACGCTAAGGGACACCAACAATGGTTGAGGAATCTTGGTGCCGTGCTTCCTTGCAAACTCGATTTTCCCTCGACCGAACTTCAATGCAAATCCGCCGGTGCAGAAGGACAAAATGGGAGTTCCGGCACATCTATCGCGGCACGCCGCACCGGCACCTCCTGAGGGATTTTGGGCAGGGGTCAGTGGCAGGTGAGGGGAGAGAGGAACAGAGAAAGGGGGGAGGGGGGAGAGGGATGGGGGCTACCAGTGGTGGGCGAGAGAGATAGAGAGAGGGATCGGCGGCGACGGGGTTGGGCGGAGATGGTTGGAGCAGGGAACATGAAAGGAGAGAGGGAGAGGAGAGGAGAGAAGATAAAGGTATTTTGGGTATTTTCAAAAATGTGGATGGGATCAACAAAGGTGGTGGGTGTAAATAGAATTTCCCTATCAAAAGTTGTTGACTTGCCAACCCAACTCTTGATGCAACAAAAAAAAAAAAAAGACAAAAAAGAAAAAAAGAAAAAAGAGGAGACCTTGCTTGCTGTTGCTGTGTAGCTACTCTGCTCTGTTGTGCTGTTGCTGTGTGCTATATGCTGTATGCTGGGCTAAGCTAGGCTCTTCTTTTTCTCTCCCAGCATATCTTCATCCCCCTTCTTCCCCTCTTCCTTTTCTATTTCCAGAATCTGTGAGTTGGGAGTGAGTCGAGTGACTTCTAAAACAGATGGGGATCTTGTTTTCTCTTTTTTCTTGTCTGCTTTTTAACATTTTTTTGGGACTGAACCCAACTCAGCTGAGTTCAGAGCGACTCGCCCGAGTCAAGGGAGTCAACTCGGACTCGGCCCTTGCCAAGTTGGTTCCGAGGTCCAGCTTTTTAAACAATGATTCTAACCCATTTTAACATGGGTGGGCAGAAATTAATTTCTTATGCAAATAAATGGGCTCTAATAGATTTGACTTTTAGAGGCCGTTTGTTTGCACTATTTACACGCATAAAAAATTCCCGTGCATAGTGGTTATATACATTTAAATTTATTTGGATTCCATTTATTCATGAGGTGAGTAAAATAGGTGTGAAAATGGTCACCAAATTCTTCAGACCTATTACAAAATAAAATATATGGCTGTGGAAATGGGCGGTCTTTTTTTTCTTCTCTAGAATTTCACACATTTGTAAGCTCCAAAATGCTAATATGGATCGTTCAAACTCTTCTAAAGGGCCGAAATGAACGAAAAATTAATTTTGAGCATTCATCGTAAATTTTGAAATATTTATATGAAAAAAAGGGTCCAAAACATTAGATGATCATTTTGATTTTCGATGGGACCCATTTTCATGACCCAAACCATAGGAACTATTTAAAGGGTCAAAAAAGGGTATGGGACCAAATTTCATGTATTTATTCTTTATGGATCTCAAAAGAATTGCAAAAAGACGCTGAGCCGTTGGATCACTCACTCATTTTTTTTCTTTCTGCACACTGTTGAAGCGTCCTTTAGCCCAATCCGGTTTTTCTGATCTGAGCTGTTGATCGATCCTCTTTGAAACAAGCAGACAGAGGCGACGCGCGAGGGAGGTCCAACGGTGGTGCTGGACGCTGGCGGTGGAGCCGACGGTGCCAGGTACTGTTGGCAACGCTTCTTCTCTTATCGATCTCTGCTCTTTCTCCTTTTTTAATCTCTCTCTCTCTCTCTCTGTTCGAAGAGAACAGTGGGGTTGGCTTGGATTTGGTTTTGGGCAGGGTTTAGGGATGGTTGGGTCGATTAGGTTTAGGGTTATGACTTCTGGAATTTTGGGATTCGTGTGTATGGGTTTTGCAGTGATGAGGTTTTCAGCAGGGGATACAGGGATTCATGTGTATTGGTTTTGGATAGGATTGCATAAGGTAGGTTTGGATTGGATTGAATTGAATGACAGAAATCCATCCGGGAAGTACGATTGTCTTCACGGAAATTTGAATTCGGCTCTGCACCAAAATTGCACACCCCCCAATCCGCGATAAAAAAAAAAAACCCAATCTCCAATGGGATTGATTGCATCCAACGATGGATTCAGCCACTGGGGCACACTCCAATTGGAATTCAACTTGCTGGCTTAGTTGATTTCTTGGGTCTGATCCGTAATGCTTCACTAAGCTGAAAACAAGTTGATAATAACACTACTGATGATGGAATTGTGGTGTTCATTTCAAAACAATACTGTGAGATGTTTTAGATTGAACTTTGATCATTCCATTCACATTATTTACTTAAAATAATGATATACTACAGGGGAAAACCACAAAACTCTTTGAACAATAATACAAAATCTAAGTGATGCTCATAGGGGTTCTAGGGTTTAGACATTGGAAAACCTAAATTTTGAATAGGCCTGGTCTGATTAGTTCAAGATCTAGGTATGACCCATTTGTGCAGCTGCATTTCCTCTTTTTTGTTTTTTTTCCTTTCAATATTCCTTTTGTTTCTTTGTTTAATCACTAATGAAACTGAACATGTGTAATTTGTAATTTTGTATGATGATATCTTTCATCAAAACAAAGCAGACAATAAAGAATGCAGTACAAGATAGGATGATTGTGGGTTTAAAAGAAAAGAAAAGAAAAGAAACAGAAGTAAGAGAAACTCCTTGAGCTTGAGTTAAAAGATTCAGAATAGAGGAACTTCTTTTATGAATGAAGTGGTTTAGTCTTGTACTTGGACTATCAAAACCTATTCCTCACTTCAAGTGAATCCCAAAGAAGTTAATTAAGCTATCCAAATAACAGTAGATATGCATCCTGTTTGAAATTTATATCAAGTTCCGTCCTTGCTGGGCCTATTATGGTTAGCAGTCTGGATCACTAAACCATGGACTTCCTTGCTTGTTCAATCTTGAAAAGCACAATGCTTACTACTCTTAATTAAGATATACAGGTTTTATTGCATGCATGCTTCATTTGTGCTGTCATATGATGTTTTTGAGTGTTTTGTAATATGAAGTAGAAACATGGGCCATTACTTGTTCAAGTGCATGTCTATGACATCACTTGATTATATTTTACTTTCTTGCTATTATCTTCTTCTGATTTCTGTTTCTTAACTGCATGTCATGTCTCCATTTAAATAATGAAACAGTGAAAGCTCTTCTTTTTCCCAATGTGTCAGCTTTGGCAAAGGCTTTTTTCTTTCAGAATTGTTCCAGTTGAGCTGTGAAACCTTTTTCTTTTCTGTTGGTGAAGATCAAAGATTAGTTGTTTGACCAAGATTGCTGACGGATAGTTATATGCTTGATGGTACTCTCTATTTCTCTTACCTTTTTTTTTTTTCTAAAAAGTTTCACCTATGTTTATTGTTTGAATTCTATATTTTATATGCATTGAATAAGGCATGAATGTTCTTTGGTATGAAATTGGCACCAATGCTGGCTTCAATGAATTATGCCTCTTATTTTATTAACTTGGTCTGAATTGTAAAGTTAAGTTCTGGGTAAAAGGGCATGCTGCATACACGATGGTGCCAAATTATTTATCTTGCCATGGATTCATGGGCGACGGTTCTAAATATCGACTAATGCCTGAGTATGGATATCTAAATCCTCATTCCTCACTGATTGATATCTCACTATGTTAAAGATCAAAGCTTAGCATTGATATACATCTCTTATAAACCCAAACCAAACAAAACCAACCATACGCCCGCCCCTTCCCACTTGCAGGAAAAAAACCCCCACTCACACACATCTTTGTAAGTGCTTTGTGCCATATTCTTTTATGATGCAAATGTGTATAAATAGCCTAATTGGGCACCAGTGAAATTTAATTTTGTTAATATATTGTATATGACAGGAAACTTGATTGTCATCAAGGAAAAAACAAAAAAACATCCGATATGTACCTTGTTGGCCAAGAGAAAGAAATGCTAAAATGAATTCATTGCCATTTACAAATGTGTTAGGGCGTGTCAGCTGATATATCAGGTGTATTAGCTGATGCACCCTAATACATATTATATTGTATTTCTCGTCCTAGGAAAGGACAATTGCGCTCCCCTTTTAAGCCCGAAAACCATTTTTTTTTTTCATTCATTTCCAAGGAGAAGGCTCCGGAAATAGTTTTGTGCCTTAAACACTAAAAAAGGATTTTGTTTTTATTGGGTAAGTGAGCTAAAAATTATTCATAATGCATGTTTTGGGCATGGATTTTCTGGTTCTTTTCATCTGAACAAGCTGAAATTGTTCGGTTTGGTTTTCCTGTCCTAGTTTTGGACCAGTTTGGCTGTTATTGGCTATTTTTTTGTTCTTTTTGTCCCCTTGAATGGTGCCCTCATTGCAAGTTTTGATCCTGATTTCATTTTTTCGGCTGAAATGGCTGACCGAATAGGGAAATAGCGTTAGTTAATTCCTTTTATGTGAGTAAATGATTCAGAAGTGCATATTCTCTTGTAAACATGCTCTCCATTTATTCTGATCTCCTACAAAAGTAACTTTTCTTTTACCAAATGGCTGTCTTGTCCATGTGTCAATTACTTTGGGTTAATGGTAGTGTTATGCATTTTTATTGGACTGTCCATGGAGAATTAAAGATGCCAACTGCTGAGAATGAATTATCTTGTTTGCAGGATCAACAAATTGATGGACTGCCAAGTTATATACATATTGAACAGAATGATTTCTTATATCGGAAGTAAGATTCTCATCTTACATACCTTTTACGCTTTCAAAAAATCTTCTTTTATTTTATGTTTTGATCGACAAGCTAAACGGACACTATGAACTGTTCTTTTTAATAATTATTCTTAATTTCTTAAATCTGAATATATGAAGAATCTTTCTATTTTATTCTTGAGAAAGTATTTTTTTAAACAAATTGCACATTAATAGAATGATGGTATCATTTATTTTATCCATTAGATTGTGTAACCTGATAATGTCAATTGGCTTTCCTAGACATACGATCTCAACGTACACACAGTTTTTCAAATATTGCCTGTAATTAATAAAACAATTTTAAGGGTAAAGATGTTAGATTTTGTTGCAATTTGGCAGCAGTCATGTTGGGTGGTTTCCATGTTTCTCATGAGTCAGCGGAGCAGGTGCTGCTGGTGGAAGTTGCTCTCAAGTTTTAAGTGAATGGAACAGCTTGCACCAGCCTGTTTTGGCAGAGATTGGTTCTGTTATTTCCAATGAAAATGGGTTGGTGTGACCGGTTCTTTCCAGACGGTTGGGAATTAAAGATTCAAACAAGGGTGAGCTAGAGCTCATGACCCTGTATGAGCAGTTCTTCAGAGCCAGGTGGGAATTACAGATTCAAATGGGGCAAACTTCAAGTCGATGAAGAAGGGAATTAAAGATTCAAACAAGGATGAGCTACAGCTCATGGCCTTGTATGAGCATTTCTTTTCAGGGAGGTGGGAATGAAAGATTCAAACGAGGCAGAGTTCAAGGTGATCAAGTAGGGATTGCACATTTTGAGGAAGTACCTTGTACTGCAGAATGAGATTCATCAAATGCTATTGAATAATAATATTCATGCATTTGAAATTATGACTCTAGTGGCAGAGATCAAGTTACTTTGCAGTTTGATGGTGGTTCATTTAATAGAGTGGGATGAGCAAATGGAGTAGTTGGTTCTTTATTTAAGGCTGGGTTAGATAGGAAGGTTTCGATTGTAGGGTTATCCACTGTGCTGATACCTTAAAGCAAATAAGTGCCATATTAGTTAGTACTCTAGCTTCTCTCAATTAAAAAATAAAATCTTTCAAGTGCTCGGTTTTCAAACTAGACCAACACTTCCTATTTTGCAGTGTAACAATTTTTTATTTTTTATTTTTTTATTTTTTGCTATTTTTGAGAGGGTTATTGCATTTATTTTCATTTGATAAATGTTATATTGAATACTTAATGTGAGTATGTGACTAAATCATCATCATCATTCTTCATCAAAGCATTGTTCGAATTCTATTGGGGTCGGCAACACGAATTTTGTTTTGCTATTCCAGTCTAATCATGGAATGTCAGTGTCTTAGAATACATGTGGTAGTTGTGACTTACTAGCTGTCAACCTAGTTGATGCAACCCCTCCTCTTTTATTCACTAAATATGTGACTAAATATATAAGTGTACTTGTCGAAAGATGCCTAACGTAATTGATGATGAGGAACTGCTTAAAAGCATTATTTGCCAATGATTGAGTTCTCAATTTCAACTTAAGGCTATTATCTCTAGCAAAAAAACTTATGAATGCATGGGCCCACAAATAAAAATGGAATAAAAGATATAAGTTTTCATGGAAGGTGTAAGTTTTATTGAAAGCTGAAACTCTCTTTTGGGATTTGTTTTTTCCTTTTTTTTTGAAAGATTAACATTCTCTTTAGAATGGTGATCTTTGAAAGGAATTTAAAAAAATACAAACCAAGTAAGCTCAAATACAATATTCAGGATTTTAAGATTTTTACGAGGAAATAGGGGAGATTGAAAGATACTATTGGTGTTGGTTGAGTGCTTTCTTAATGAGTTTGACTTCGGTAAGGTGGATTTATTTGGTCCAGAAGGGGTGAGGGATTCAAATGAAGTTTAGACCATCATGGAAGCGTTGAAGATTTAGACACTCTTGTAGTATTCTGGCTGCCTGAACATGGAAATTAATTCTTATAATGTCGCATTTGAATTGTACCATTTTCCTACAAAAAGGGGTAGGTAGAGAACTACCTATTGTTTTAAAAACCAAATCAATTATTGAACTGGTGAAGGCTAAGGTTTTGGTTGAACTTGGTTCGACCCATGGTTCATTCTGGTCAAATCATGACATCATAATTTTTATAATAAGTATATTAAAAATAAAAATTCTAAAAATGTAGTTTAATAATAAAGATTTTGTAACTGATCAATAGAAGTAGCAGATAGCATACAAATATATATATATATATATATAGCATTTAAAAAAAAAAAAAAAAACATACAAAAGATTTAACATGTTTATAATGGTTAATCTTTTTTTACCAAAAAGTTGAGAAAGTGCTTAGAAGTTTGGAAAACAAAAGCATTTGGGACACAATTCTACCCTCTACCCACTTTAGAGAGGTAGAGGCAAATCCTCTTAAAAAGGTAGGCCCCATTTATGGGCTTGTGAAAACAAGAGCTTTGGCCTCTTTTTTATTTTATTTTATTTTAATCTCTTTTTTTGGATGGCTGTGTTGGAATAAGAGTAGAGATACCAAACAAGGCTCCAGTTTGGTTTGACAATTTTTATTTCTAGCTACCTACCTGGTGCCAACCCTACACATACCAGCTACCACTTAACAGAATGAACTTCCAAAGTGGACAATCGAATGTGACATCTAAGTATGGCATATGAGGAACCAACATCATGCTAACATAGTGCTTGTTTAGAAAGCAGGACCATTGAAGCAGAGGCTACCTTGAGGTAGCTCAGTGGATGGATTAGTTTACTAAAGGAACCATTTTCTTATAACTGTAAATTTTATTACTCAAAACAGAAACAAAGAGAACAAGCAGAAAGCACGGCCAAGCAAAACCCGAGAAAATAAAAACATCACAACTAAAGGAACCATTAACGGGATCAATGAAGTAGAGGCTGTCTTTAAGGAGTCTGGTGAATGGATTAATCTACTAAAGGGACCATTGAAATTGTCTAACCTCTAACCCATTCATGCGCATTACTGGGCCATCTAGCATTACTGGGCCGCCTAGCCGTTAACAATGTCAGGACTATCGCAATGTTTTACTTTCATCAAACATTCAGATAACTGAAATCCACCGTGAAAGCTTATTGTTATCTTCAAAGAGTTCAAGTGATTTGCAATCTTTTGAATGTGGAGATCAAGCATGTATTAAGAGACCTATTAGAAAAGAAAAAGAAAAAAAAGCATGTATTAAGAGACGCTAACTCATTGATAAATAGGCTGTTGACAGGGCCATATATTTTGCTTCTGTGATGTGATTTTTTCTTGTTTATTTTCCTTTTATTTCTCTTTTTTGCCTGTCCGTTTCTTCTCTAGTAATTATCTTACTTGATCTTGTTTTCTTTCGTTTTAATGAATACTCATAGTTACTGATTAAAAAATCTATTGGCAAGAGGAAAAGTATTTAGTTGACAAATAAACTAAGCAGTGTTATTAGTAATGAGATAGGATAATAAACGACCATTAATAGAATTTTTTAAGCCACCGAAAAAGGGAAAGTAAGAGCTACAAATACAACTAAGATAAACCAGTCTGAAAGTTTAAAATTCAATACCTTAATTCTTTTTTTTTTTTTTAATAACTAATACCTTAATTCTTTTATGGATTAAAAAAAAAAAATCTCTAAAAATCCTATTAATAGAAGAAGCAAATCAATCAAAATTGAAGTTATATATTTTTTCATCAAGGAGAAATGAGGAGAATATAAAACTGAAGATTAAAAAAAATCAATGAAGGTGGTAAAATAAGACAATAATGAAGGAACTCAAGTGAAAATGAAGTATTTAAAGTTAATTTTCTCAATTTTGATTAACTTTCAAGAAGTAAGGAAGAAAGGATGGGGGCGGTACTTTTGGTAAAAGAAATGAATTAGTTGAGAAAGAGAAGGGAAAAAATATTGGTTATGTAAATGGAAAAATAGGAAGTAGAAAGCCAGGAAGCAATATAGTTAAGTAAGAGAAAAACAACTAAAAGAAATGAATCCAACATCTACAATTTCATAAATTACTGAAATAAGGCTTAAAAAAGCGTAAAAAAATAATTTTGTTAAAAGGTTAGAAATTGTTGAAAAGGGCAATGAAAGTCTTAAATCTGACAAAATAGAAAATATTTTAGAATTAGATTTGCTTGCAATGAAAAAACAAAGTCAAGAGATTTACAGTCAAATATGTCACCCTTGCAAAAAATCAATGTAGCTAACCAAGGTTTGAATTTTTTTTTGAAATAGTTGAACCTGATTGAAATGGTCAAATCATGTCTTGTAATATTGATCAGCTTATTTTAGAATGCTTGCTATGCGTTACTGATGATATAGAACTGCTTCCATGCATTTTTTGCCAGTGAATGAGTTCAGTTCTGCCCTTGGAATCTAATTTTGATTTAAATTTTTTATTTATTACTGCATGTAACCGATTTGACCTATTTTTTTAACAGGTTATGATTCTGTCTTTTTGCTGCTTTTTTATTGTGTAGGCATAAAAAGCAAAAGGAGGAAGATATTGCAATTTGTGTATGCCGGTATGATGCCAATGATCGTGACAGTGCCTGTGGGGAGAGATGCTTGAATGTGCTGACTAGCACAGAATGTACACCTGGATTTTGTCCTTGTGACATTTATTGCAAGAATCAGGTCAATGCGGAAGGTCATTCTTTTATCTTTTTGTAATAACGAAACTTAAGGATGAGAGTGAATGGATTACAAAAAAAAAGAGGATGAGAGTGAATGCAAATTCCCTTAAAGGAGATGCATGGCATAGGAAATCAAGCATAGCATCTTTGGAAACTTCGTAACTGATAAAAGAAAGTCCACAAAATATGGTATTGTGACAAGAGCCCAAGGCATAGTGGAAGGTGCTCAGTATTGGAGCCTTGAGGTTGCGGGGGTTCAAGTCATGTACCAATTAAAAACAATAAAGAAAAAAGACAAAAAAAAAAAAAAAAAGTAGCATTGCCCAGCATGTCATGTGATCATATTGTTGATGCACCTGACCTTCTTACTCGTAATACATTGTATGTTTTCCATGTTTAGTAAATGCATTATTAGTAATAGAATAAAACTTTTGGCTTATGAATTTATTTCAATTTGTTGAGGATATTTTCAGTTTACTAAAAATGACTTGATTCACTGGAGTTCTACTCGACTTTGTCATGGTTGACTCATTGCATTGGTAGATTCACTCGAATAATATGTCATTGACTTAGAAATAGATACTAGATAATAGCTATATCTTTGTCCTTGTAGTAATGCTCACATAATTTAATTCAAGTTTAGACTTAGTTTTCACATTTAAGTATTCTTAATGGGGATGCATCAGTGATAGCCCTCCCCTATGATGATTGATGACTCTTCCAAAGAATGACCTGTTCTACCTTGCAGCTTTGGTGCTCTATTCTTTTAATGTCTCACTCATCCCTGTCAGACAAGTTGTAAAGAGCACCATTTTAGATCACTTATTTTTTAATCACCTAGTGCTTTTTCCCTCTCCTCTTTTTTAAGGCTAACATGACTCAAACCCACAACCTCATGCTTGCACAATGAGCATCTTTCAACTTTGCTGTGTGCTCCTGTCCTTTCTGTTTCGCGTTTGTTTTTGTTTTTTTTTTCCTTTGACAGCATTTGTTTTCTTCACCTCTGTAAAAGGCAGAAAAGAATCCTAGCGTACACACAATTTTATATCCTGAGATTTCTTGCATTGGTATGATACTTCACTGGTGTGTTGGTAAAAAACCAAAAAATAAAAAAAATAAAAAACTCAAAGATAGTATAAGTCATATATGTCCTTTTCTTTGTGTCTCATGTATTCAACAGTTCAACTTATCTTTGGCTTAATGAACATTACATCAAAATCATTTTCCTGGGTCATGGTACCCACTTTAGGGCCTCTTCCTTGTATATTTGTGCTGCTGCATCAAATAGGGTGGTAATCACTCCTTTGTGGGGTTGTCCATCGGTTGGGTTTCTGGTCCAGGACTGTGCAAAGGCTAACCTAGATGATGATTGTGAGATCAAAAATTAATTAACAATTCACAATTAAATATAAAACAAATTCAGATCCCACCACCTGCGTTGAATTTCAATTAGGGAAAGTAGTGGAGATCCTAGGCCTTGTCACAAGCCCACAATGTGAGCCTCTTAAATCTGAATTGAGAGTCTCAATGGAAGAATGTCTCTTCCACTAGCTTAGGGACCAACCAACAACAATAAGATTTGTTGTCCCTCTTGAGGATTTCACAAAGGCTAGGCTTCAAGGGGTTTTCAACAAAACTTAAATATATAGAGCTGGTGACAAAGAATTCAAATTTGTAAATAGCAATTCCTGCAGTTTAATATCCAATAAACAAACTCAAATTATGAAATATCTGCTAGGGACTTAAAAGGAGTTGTTTGAATGGGCAGTCAAAACCCTAGGAATAGGGTTCGGCCAAGCTGGATATGGGCTGGTCTTGGCTTGGGTATAGCTTGGCTTGGGTTGGGCTTAGGTTCAGCTAGGCTAGGAAGGCTGCATCTAGGGTTCAGATGAACTGTATGTGAAGGACATGGGGTTTGGTCAGTGGATTTTGGCTTTGAAAAGGTGCAGATGATGGGGACTTAGGTTTTGAATGTGGCCAGCTGTGGGAAATTGGGGTTGAAATGTTCGGCTGGTGTGGGTTTTGATGGAATATGCTTTGGCCAATGGGAATAGGGTTTAAGGGTTTGATGGATATGATGTTGTACGGCCAAAGGGGATTTTGGGCCTGGGCTCTTTTTGATGGTTGAGAAGGAGATTGGAGAAGAAGACAACAATACCTATATGAAACGAAAAGGAGAAGCTGCAGAAGATTACTTGGAATTCGCTAGGATCTACACCTAGTGGCATCACACCATTCCCATCGTAGGAGAGAGGAAAAGTGCCCAAGAAAGCTCTATTGATTAATCATTAACTCTCAAAAAGAGGCATTACGTCCACATATAAGAAAAGCGATAACCCTAAAACTAATCTCAAAATGGTTGAGATAAAAACATCCCAACATAAAATAACTAAGCCTGACTGCATAAACCATGACAAGTCCAAGAAATAAAAAAAATAAAAATAAAGCACACAAAATAAAAAGAGGCTGGATGGGCCCTAGATGGTCCCTCTGTTGATCTTATATGCCTTTGTCTTCTTGATGGTACCTCCTATTTGGCACATCCCGATGTGGTGTCTTCCTGATTTTGCCATATGGGGTCTTCATCTTGATCACTTGGTAGACCGGACTAGATCCAACTGTTGATCTTTGTCATAGTCAAGATCCAACGGTGGATCTTTAGGATCAGCATGATCTAACACTAGACAATAGTCATCCCAGCACAATGAAGCTTGCGCTTGATTCTTCTTCTTCCTTCGCTGGTAGATGTTGTATGGAGGATCTCTAACGTCCTCATCAGTTTCTGGTGGCCCAACCAGTATAAAAAGGTCAGACCTTTGTTGACCATTACCTGTCTTGCTCACTTTTGACCCCAATGGTTAATTTATGAACTTATGGTTTTAGTCATTTTTGTGTTTTGGCCTGATAATATGCATATGAGTCAGCCTTATAATTTGTGTTTTGGCCTGATAATATGCATATCAGTAAGTCTTATAATTTGTATATGGGTTATTGGTAGCAAGTGGGCTTGAAATCTTGGTTGTATTAGTAAATAGGTTTTTGCTTTAACTATTTAGGGCTGTCCAGGAACCTACCTGTACCCAACCCATAGACTTGCCTACTTGAGCTCCTTGTCCAACTTTAACATTTACATGTTGTTCAGGCGAATATAAGATTTTGTTTATAAATAATGTTGCATGCAAACTGATTGTTGAAGAACAAGATTGGTTAAGAAACACTGCTTGACTTTCATACCTCAGGCTTACACTAGGTTATTGAAAAATATTCATTTGGACGGCTTGCTATGATGTAGACAGCATAAATCACAGAGTTATTCAAACTTGTTCAATCAGTGGACTGAAAAAGATGGTTAAATCATTGCAAATATTTCATTATCTTACCTTAGTTATGAATTAATTTATTTTTATTTATTCTGGCGGATAGAGGGTCATGGTAGACAAGGTTCTAATAGATTGATAACAAAGGGATATAAAGAGAATTTGTAGGTAGTGCAGTTCAAGCACATGGCAGAAGCTAGGCACCAAGTCCTGTTGGAGCCTAATTTTGCGAGGTGCACTTTTAGGGAATGCATCATGTGAGCATGCGTGTCGTGCGCGCGTGCATGTGGTTTGGAAAAAACTCAACTATAAGCAGCTGAAAAGGGAACAACAACAATAATAACTAAGTAAATTATATATAGTTTCATTTTTCTTCCTGTGATTTAAATTTGTTATGCCTTTGTTAAGGTATCCTGTTTCTGTGAATTGTTTTCAGTTTCTCACCTACATACGATGCAAATGTAACATGTTTCTCGCCCAACTTAAGTTGCTGACTTGGATGGTTCCCTTTTCATATTTTCTGCTGACAGAGATTTCAGAAATGTGAATACTCCAGGACAAAGCTGTTTAAAACTGAGGGCCGCGGGTGGGGTCTTCTTGCAGATGAAAATATCAAGGTAATGAGTGACCGACCTTGCTGTCAAGTACAAGATGGCTCAGGCCCACTTGGGCCCAATATGGTGAAATCCAATCTCGTTGGATATGGTCAAATATTTGCACAGTTTCCTTCTTTCATTAATTAGATTGTAATTAGATTTAGTCTAATACTCTTTCCTTAATTAGATTGTAATTAGATTTAGTCTAATACTCTTTCTTTAATTAGATTGTAATTAGATTTGTAGAGCTGATTTGTAGCCTTTAATGAGGCATCTGTACTCTATATAATGGGAGAGAATCTCCAATGAATGGACACAAAAATTACAATCCAAAATCTCTTGTAAGCTACGAATGATATGGTATCAGAGCCTCTCTTGTAAGGACTTTCAGATGTTCATCCTTTGAAAACCTCAAGGACTCTATTAGAGAGACATTCTTCTCTCTCGTGCAGCAAAACAGATCAAGGATCTGTTCTTAGGAATCTGGTTCCAGAAGCTCATTGCTCTTGGGCGACTCAATCTGGTGTTTTAGAAACATACAGATCAGGGATCTGTGATCTTGACATCAACCAGATCAGTAATCTGTGTTTATTGAAAGCAGAAGGTCTTCTGTCACGACATGATCAACAGTGGCCCACCTGCGATCATCATGACTTCTTCAGGAAATTCCACAGCCATGGTCGACCATCACTACTGATGTTTTTGGTGATTTTTGCAACATTTTTTCGGGATCAGAGGTAGGCTTTTGGACCCCACTTGTGATTTTCCAGTTTTATCAAATCAATTTGATCACAGCCGTACAAAATCTTGGATTGTGGATGGATTTTAGTGAAACTTGCATTACTGGAAAGACATTTTGATACTACTTGCACTTTCTTGATCTGATCATCCATCTGATCATACAGTGGGCCCCACGCAGTGAATCTACCTCCATTTTTAGGGTCGCCTGGACCAATTTTGAGCCAATTTTTGAGCCATTTTTTCACAGACTCTCTGTCTGTTGATTCTGCACTGTTGCACATATTTTTTGTGTTTTACTTCTCTTTCTTTGGTTCTAAATGGAGAAGTCTGAAGTTAATTTGGTTCGATTTGATGGTAAAAACTATTCTGCATGGGCTTTTCAATTTTAATTATACCTTGAGGCCAAGGAATTATGGGGATTTGTTTCTGGTTCTGATCCCAAGCCCACAGAGGATGATAAAAAGATCTCTTCTTGGAATACCAAAGATGCTAAAATTAAAACCTGGATTCTTGGGGCTGTGGAACCTCATCTGATTCTGAATCTCAAACCGTATACAACCTCCAAGGAGATGTGGGATTACTTGCTGACAGTTTATCATCAAGATAATTCTGCACGACAATTTCAACTTGAGTGTGAAATTGCAGAATACAGTCAAGGCACCTTGACCATTCAGGACTACTATTCTGGCTTCCGCAATCTGTGGAGTGAATACGATGGGATTAAATATGCTTCTGTTTCGAACCATATTCTTAAAACTATACAAGAACTTCAAGCCTCAAGTCACAGGGACCAGTTTTTGATGAAATTGCGTCCCGAGTATGAGACTGTAAAATCATCTTTGCTGAGCTGGAGCCCATTACCATCTTTGGATGTTTGTTTGAATGAGCTTTTGCGAGAAGAACAACGCATTCGCACAAAAGCCCATCTGGAACAAAAGGATACTGCAATTTATCCTGTTGCATACTCTGCTAAAGGGAACACTCAGTCTCTTCAGATCTCACAGGCTTCTCCGACTCCTCAGACTCGTGATATGAGCAAAGTACAATGTTACTCTTGTAAAAAATATGGACACCTTGCAACTCAATGCAACCAGAAGTTCTGTAATTACTGCAAGAAGAAGGGACATATCATTACTGAATGTCGCCGCCGTCCACAAACTCGGTCTCCCAATGCTTATGCTGCCCAAGTAGACTATTCTCCTGCTGATGCTGCGTCCACATATGTGCCTTCACAGCCTGGTTCGTCTTCCCCTGCTCTCACTCCCGAATTAGTTCAACAAATGATCGTCAATGCTTTTTCTGCACTTGGCATCACAGGTAAATCTAAAACCCCTTCTTCCATTTGGTATCTTGATTCCGGAGCATCAAATCACCTGACTCATTCCAGTGCACAACTCTCTAACTTGACAAAATATACTGGAAATGCTCATGTTCAAACAGCCGATGGCGGACATCTTCCTATCACTGCCATTGGAGATATTTCCAGTATCTTGCCCTTACAGAATGTTTATCACTGTCCCAATTTAATTTCAAACCTTCTTTCTGTTGGACAACTTGTTGAAAACAACTATAATGTTTCCTTTTCTTCCTCTGGTTGTGTTGTGCAGGACCAGATGTCAGGAAAAGAGATCGCGAGGGGGCCTAAACATGGACGCTTGTTTTCTCTTGATCTATCTACTCCAATTAGGAATAATTCAGCAAATGATTTTTGTTTTTCAACTCAAAATAATTGTCAATTATGGCATAGTAGGCTTGGACATCCCAATTTTAAAACCATGTCTCACATGGTTAATTCTGGATTGTTAAACTCAATAGGATTTTCTAAGTTTGTTTCCTTTGATTGTGCTACATGTAAGATGGGCAAAAGTAAAACTCTTCCTTTTTCTGTCTCCACTTCTACTAGCATTCAATGTTTTGATTTAGTTCATAGTGATGTTTGGGGTATTGCTCCTCATTTGTCTCATGCTCATTATAAATATTTTGTGACATTTATTGATGATTATAGTCGATTTACATGGGTTTATTTTCTGCATTCTAAAGCTGATGTCTTTAATGTTTTCAAACTGTTTTTAGCATATGTTGAGAATCAATTTTCCACTTGTATTAAAGTTTTACGTTCTGATTCAGGAGGTGAATATGTGTCTACAGCGTTTCAAACCTTTTTACAACAAAAAGGAATTATTTCTCAAAAATCTTGTCCTTATACCCCTCAGCAAAATGGGGTCGCTGAAAGAAAAAATCGACATCTCCTTGATGTTACTCGCTCTCTGCTTATTGAATCCTCTGTTCTTACACGTTTTTGGACAGAAGCTCTTAGCACTGCTGTCCACCTTATAAATCGATTACCTTCTTTTTCTTTAGAAAGTGAGAGTCCTTATGCTCGATTATACAAAACTACACCGTCTTATGATGATCTTCATGTTTTTGGATCGGTGTGTTTTGTACATTTACCTCCTTCTGAGCGTAACAAACTTACTGCACAATCTGCTAAATGCGCATTTCTAGGATATGCTAGTCATCAAAAGGGGTTTCTTTGTTATGATCCTCAAATACGGCGCATTCGTACCTCTCGTAATGTTTTTTTTGAAAATCAATATTTTTTCCAGCAATATCTTGAGTCTGTCGAGTCCCCATCTGTTGTTTCCTTACCTAGTTTTTTGGACAAAACTCCATTTGTTAAATTTGATCCTCAATTCGTGTATCATAGACGGAGTAATGCGGCAAACACGGATAGTCTCCCTAACGATCGCCTAACTACATCTGGTCCACCTGGAGACCCTCCCTTGCGTCGGTCATCTCGGATTTCAGTACCTCCATCTCGTTATGGGTTTACCCACACTTCTTTGATGGCCACCATGTCTTCTACATCTATTCCGAACTCCTACTCTCAGGCTATGCAGCATGAATGTTGGAACAAAGCTATGCAGGATGAATTGGATGCTCTTGCGCAAAATCATACATGGGATGTGGTTCCGTGTCCTCCTTCAGTTAAGCCATTTGGTTGCAAATGGATCTATTCTATCAAGCTTAAACCTGATGGAACTCTAGATAGGCATAAGGTCCGTCTTGTCGCTCTGGGTAATCGGCAGGAATATGGTATTGATTATGAGGAGACTTTTGCTCCTGTCGCAAAGATGACAACTGTTCGGACTATTCTTGCCATTGCAGCATCCCAATCCTGGCCTCTCTACCAGATGGATGTAAAGAACGCATTTCTCCATGGCGATCTCAAAGAAGATGTCTATATGCGCCTTCCTCAAGGGGTTTCCTCTATCATCACCGGTGCAATTGCCAAACTTCGGCGTTCTCTTTATGGTCTCAAACAAGCCCCCAGGGCATGGTTTGAAAAATTCCACAATGCTCTTTGCCACTTGGGGTTTCATCCTAGTCCATATGATCCATCAATGTTTCTTCATCATACTTCTACGGGGATAACTGTTCTTCTTGTTTATGTGGATGACATCATCATTACAGGTACCGATGCAGATATGATTCACCACCTTCAGGCCTCTCTTCATGAATCTTTCCACATGAAAGATCTTGGTCCTCTGCATTATTTTCTAGGTCTTGAAATTCATCAATCTGCAAAAGGCATTGTACTTCATCAACATAAATATGCTCTTGAATTAATTGAAATGGCTGGACTCTAAGGATCTGCTCCTGTCGATACTCCAGTTGAAGTCAATGTTAAACTTCAGCAAGATAGTGGGGATCCTCTCTCTGATCCTACACTTTATCGTCGCCTCGTTGGCAGCTTGATCTACTTGATGATCACTCGTCCTGATATTTCTTATGCAGTCAATTTAGTCAGTCAATTCATGACTGATCCTCGACATCTTCATTTGGCTGCAGTCCGACGTATTATTAAATATATAATTCGGACACCAACCCGTGGATTGTTCTATCCTGCCCACAATTCCCTGACACTCAAAGCATACTCAGATGCTAATTGGGCTGGTTGTCCGGGATACTCGTCGCTCTACCACATGATGGTGCATGTATTTGGGAGATAGCTTGATTTCGTGGAAATGTAAGAAACAAGATAAGGTCTCAAAATCTTCCACTGAAGCCGAGTATCGTGCCATGTCTGCTGCTTGTTCCGAAATTCTCTGGCTTCGCTGGTTGCTTTCCGATCTCGGCTTTCCTGTTGCTGGTGCCACTCCTCTCTATGCAGACAATACTAGTGCAATTCGTATTACTGCTAATCCAGTTTTCCACGAACGCACTAAACACATCGAGATTGATTGCCATTTTATACGCGAAGAATACAAGCGTGATGTCATTAGCCTTCCTTACATCTCTTCTGATCTTCAAAATGCCGATATCCTCACAAAGGGACTTCCGCGACCTCGCCATCAGTTCTTGGTTAGCAAATTGATGCTTGTGGATTCCCCAGCATCAATTTGAGGGAGGGAGGGAGGGGGGGAGGGGGGGGGGGGGGGTTCAAATACAAGATGGCTCAGGCCCACTTGGGCCCAATATGGTGAAATCCAATCTCGTTGGATATGGTCAAATATTTGCACAGTTTCCTTCTTTCATTAATTAGATTGTAATTAGATTTAGTCTAATACTCTTTCCTTAATTAGATTGTAATTAGATTTAGTCTAATACTCTTTCTTTAATTAGATTGTAATTAGATTTGTAGAGCTGATTTGTAGCCTTTAATGAGGCATCTGTACTCTATATAATGGGAGAGAATCTCCAATGAATGGACACAAAAATTACAATCCAAAATCTCTTGTAAGCTACGAATGATACTTGCATTTTTTTTTTAAAAGAAGGACAATACCTTACATAAACAGTCTCACAACATCTTGATTTTCAATTATTCTGTGGTTTCAATGCAATCTTTTGTTTCTTCATTTTTTTTATATTCCATTTACAGTTCTAGACCTTTATAGCTGTGGGTGGCATCGATATTATCTTGTTCCAGCTCACTTTGTCAGATTCCCGTAGAGTTGTAAATGGTTTGGGTTTGGGTCAGGTCTAGCTTTACCCATAGTCCCATACCCAGTTATATTAAGTTGTGTCTAGCTTAGATCCATGATTATAACGTAGTTAACATATTGATATTATAACAACATACTATTATAAGAATATTGTTTTTATAATAATTGGGTCTAAGTTGGGTTGATCTTGATCATCACGCTATTTGAGTTTGTTTGGTTGTCGGCCTGGACCTGGACCTAGCATAGTATGTTTAAACTAGGAACTCGGTCCAGTATGTTTTGGGCTTAAGTCCTCTTTGGTCTCATGTTCAACCCAACCCATGTAAAGTTCTATACTCTAGGGCATCGAATTTGCATCCTTTTGACTAATCTTATAAATTTCAAATCATTTCATGAAGTCATAGATTGTGACAAGAATTATGTTATTTTAGGCCAAAAGAAATCTACATTTTCATCTGCCTTCCAATTTTTGTACTTGGGGGGTTTCATGGTTCAGTTATTTAAACAACTAACGCTATGGATTATTGAACCACTGTGATCCTTGCCTTGAATTCTTTGACTTTGTTGTGGACAAATTTTTCTTTTTTCTTTTTAATCGTAACTTTATTAATATGAGGAACAAGAAAGATACAGTATAAAAGAGATACTGAGAGGGGACCCTCATCAGGCCCCAGGGCTAAACATGTAGAAGGAACTGAGCTAAGAAATTTGAGAAGTATCCTCATGGGTAATTAGCAAACTGTGATGTGTCGCTTCTTCCTTTGCTTGGTAATTGCCCTTGAGTTCCTTCTTTTCTATTTTTGTTTGATTGAAATTAAGATTCTGTATTTTAAAAAGCACGCAGTATAGTTTGGAAGATCTTGTTAGAAGTTTCTGGGGGTTTCTAGCTTTCAAATTCACCTATATATATAATATAATACGTGTGTGTGCATGTGCATGTAAGGCCAGTCTTCTTTGTTTACATTTAACAAAAATGGTTCTTTTTTTTTTTTTTTTTTTGGTTTAGAAAATCCACTATTTCTCTTCAAGTTCTACAGATTAGCTCTTTTTTTAAAAAAAGAGATTAGCTCTGTTCTATTGCTATTTACTTGCCGATTTCCTCTCTCTTGCTCTCTCTCTCCAATTTTCTGTTTGGTTGCTGGATTCTGTGGAAAGACAGGACATCAGCTATAACTTGGATTGTAGCCCCTTAATTCCTACAGGGACTGCATCAACATATGAGACATGGAGACAGAGGAAACTCTGCTTCTGCTGTGGCTCATTGCTTACATTTTTCCTAATATTAATGTTTCCATGTTTAGAAACTTTGTAGTTAATATTGTTGTTTTCTTAATTAATAAGCATTTTCTACTCCAGGCAGGGCAGTTCATAATTGAATATTGTGGAGAGGTAATTTCATGGAAAGAAGCAAGACGGAGATCTCAAGCTTATGAAGCTGAAGGTAAAGGACAAGTTTATTCAATACTTTTCTTCTGATCAGCAGTTTATTCAATATTTATCCATAAGTTTCTGAAAACCAAATAAATAATAATGATTGATTTTTTTTAAGGTTTGAAAGATGCATTTATCATATCTCTTAATGCTTATGAATCAATTGATGCCACCAGAAAGGGAAGTCGTGCTAGGTTCATTAACCATTCATGGTAAGTTACTCAAATAATTGTAAAACGAACTTATCCATTTCTTGGTTGCTTTTCATTCCTTTTCTTTTTTATTATGATTGGTTGTCTGGAAGGCCTTAGATTTGCAGTTTTGCTATGATCAATTGACAAATGCTGAGTAATTTGTACTTTTTGAATGATGCAGTCAACCAAATTGTGAAACTAGGAAGTGGACAGTGTTGGGTGAGATAAGGGTTGGGATATTTGCAAAGCAAGACATTCTTTCTGGCACAGAATTAGGCTATGATTATAACTTTGAATGGTATGGTGGTGCTAAGGTTCGATGTCTATGTGGTGCATCCTGCTGTTCTGGGTTTCTTGGGGCAAAATCTCGTGGTTTTCAGGTGAATTTTTGGAATAAACTTATGACTATCTGCTGAAAATATATTGTAAAGCCACCTGATCCGTAGCTACCTATCATGGCATAATTGCGTTTGGTATCACTTTACGGAAAACCTGAAGTTGGATATATTCTATTCCTAGCAGAACAGATTTGAATCCATTATACAAACAATGACAAGTAGGGTTATACATATTTTTTTCAATGGGACTATGCCCACATATACTTCAGACAGTTACCAGATATTATTTATTGAAGTAGGCATGTTCTTGCGTTGTTGTTGCAGTATCACTTCTGCATTCCAAGAGTAATTTGTGTTGTGTTTAGAACTCTGCATTTGATCATGTATTGGCGTCTTTAGCCTTTCTTATCTATGAGTAGTTTTGTGATCCCTTGACTATGGTTGATGTTAAATCTATGCTCATGTGATCGATATGCAATTATTATTGTTAATAATTTGGAACGATACTCTATTATCTTTTGCGACCTCACTGGCTCTGTTAAAATTGTAGAGGCATGAATTTCTTAGTGCTTGATCTAAAGATGCTATGAGCAGACTCCTGCAGGAGATATTTTGGATTTCTGCCTTTTTTCCTGTGGCTAAAACTACAAAAATCCATGTGATTATGATGACAGTGGTAGGCATAAAGAAACCTGTAAGAAAGAAGGGGTAGGTGCTAAGAACTATAGTCTGTTTTGTTGTTGGACTTCTAGCCTTTTGCAATTGTGAAACTAAAATTTTAGAGAGACTTAGCTTTGAAAAATTCTTTACATCTTCAGTAAGTGGAAGTATTTTGCAATTGTGAAACTAAAATTTAAGTCAGACTCAGCTTTGAAGAATTCTTGGCATCTTCAGTAAGTGGAAGGTGCACATGATCAAATAATTAAGACAATGTACATGCTTGAGGAAGAGTGTTTTGTGTGTGTGTGTGTGTCTGTCTTGAAGAAATGGGAAGAGCATTTTAGCTTTTGTTCACATCATAATTCTCAAACAGGTCTATATCACAACCGCAAATCATGGATAGAATTGTAGAATAGTCCCTTATGAGAATCTGCTTACTTTCACTTTAAGGTGAACTGGTGAGAAAGTGGCAGTGTGACAAAAATGACGACGAATGTGTAGAAATTGTCATGGTCTTTGTGAAGAATCCAGACAATCGGAGACTAGAGGAGACATGAGGGAGTTTTTTGAGTTCTTTATTTGTCTATCAACTACTAAGGTAGTATGCTGTGTGCTTCTTCCCTTCATGAATGCTAAGGGTTTTTATGCAGTTCAATTGGGCTAAATCAGATTGTCTAGTGCCCAATTAAACCAAAACCAGAAATAGCCAGCATATAGGGTGGTTGCAGGCAATTAACGGAAAGTTCAGAATTAATAATATGCAAGGACCAATCATAAATCACCCAAGTAATAACCTTAGAAGTCTTCTCAATCCTCCAGCATCCACAGGGCACTAACGGAGAGGGAAAATAACTCATAAAGCACTGCTTTATTGCATCATGAAAACTGTCAAACATCAGCTATGTAGCAGTTGACCGCTACTATGCATATATAGCCTCCAAAATCAACAAAACCCTAGGAAATCTACCTTAATCGATACACACTCTAATTAGAAGTCTTTAAATACAATTTCTAAATAAAAAAAATCGCATTCTAAAATAAATACAGAGTTTTGTAATTTTCCCAAATCTGGATGTCTCAGACATCTTGCATGAACTGGCCTGAGGGCCTCACCTGGGCCATGATTGGATGAGATGGGCCATACGACCTGGTCCCATACCCTTGGGCAGTAGTCCAGGTTTCAACTGGAATGGGTTGGTTTTGATCTATAAAATCGTGCACCGAAGATAGTTGCGACAGTTGACAGGCCCTAATAAGTTCTGGAATTTCTGGAAAAATTGCATAAAACTCTTTGTTTCTTCTAGTTTCTCCAAAACAGTCCCTTTTATTCAGTTTAAGCAAAAATATGGACTGTTTGGGCCTCGATTCTTTATCAGTTATTGATTGAACCCTTGTGGACCTTCTTGTGATGCTCAATTTGCCCCATGTAGGCTTCGGCCAACTCAAATTCGTGATAAAAAATTAATTCAATATTAGATTTTTGAAATTTTGAATGACTGTCTTCAACTATTGGCTGTTTTTTTCATTGCTCGGAGATTTATGTAAATTTTGTTTACTTAATGAGCATACTAACTGAACTTTATAAAAACTGAGGAAATTGATGTTCATTTTATTTGCTATACTGTTCTTTTTATCTATCCTTATTGTTTACCATGGAATGCATTGTTCCCATTTCTTTTTTGTGTTACTTATTCATCATCATTCAAATTCAAAATGTTCACATTGATTACAAAATAAAAAACAGATCTCATTTACTAACCTTTTTCATGATGCAAAATTTGTGCTTTATAGGAGGCTCATTATGTTTGGGAAGATGATGATGACAGGTAATCTTTGGGCATCTTTGAAAATTTTAATGTATGTTTAGCTTGAGCTTTTGCTTTGCTTATTTTGTTGTATTATTGTTGTCTAATAATTCTATTTTGTCATGTAGTAATGTTTTGGGGTGGTGTCTGTCATTCTAGGTTGTTTTGTAGGGTTTGTTCTGTTTGTTTCATGCTCTTAGGGGGGTCCGCTGTAGCTTTTCCTCTTTGCAGTACAAGTCTCTTGTACTGTTTTTCTCTTTAATGAATTTAAATATTAAAAAAAAAGTTAAGTAAGTTGAGGGCTTGGTATTTGTTGGGTTTGGTACTCTTATCTATTCTCAGGTGAATTACTTGTGTCTAGGAGAGAATGCACAACTTATTAACTTCCACTAATTTTGGTTACAATAGCATAATTGAGAGGGGATCAACTACTACAGATAATTATTGGCAACTTTGATATTCACCTCCACCATCACCATCATCAGAGCCTTGCCCCATGTATCTGGGGTTGGCTAGAACAGTATAACTCTAAAACTCCTCAGTTGAAAAAACAAGGGAAACCCTCCTACAAAGTTGAAACAACAAAATCTACCAAGAAACTGCAAACAAGAATGTAAGCTCTCTCTCTCATATATGCAGTAGATTTTCAACCTCTAACTGGTTAAGAACACCAGTTGGTTTACCAGACAACCATTTACTGGGTTGAGTTGACTGGGCAGTAAGTAAACTAATTAATATATATATTTTTATAAATATAAACGTTTATAACTTAAGTATACAACAATGTGTAAAAATCCAGGAGTATACACACAGTTCCAAAATATAAATCTGCTTAAACTTTATCTGGATAATTTCTATTAAGTATGATTTAACTTCCATCATTTTAGTAACGTGAGAATTATGCAATTTGTATGCTTTTTTTCATCATCATCATCATCATCGTCAAAGCCATGTCCCTACTTTGTCAGGGTCGGGGTCAACTACATGAATCTTGTTTCTCCATTTTGATCTATCCTGAGCCAAATCCTCAGGTAAGTTGCACTTCTTCAAATCTATTTTGCAACCTCCATCCACGTTCTCTTTGGCCTACTCCTTCCCCTTGGTGGGCCATCAACCTGCATAGCCAAACTTTTCCTTACTGGCGCAGTTGCCTGCCTGCCTGCGTTGGACAAGCTCAAACTATCTCAAATGAGTTTCTCTAATTTTATCCCCTATTGATGTTACCTTTAAATGTCCTCTCGAAAGCGCTCATTTCTAATTTTATCCATCCTAATTTTACTACACATTCACCTTGAAATTCTCATCTTTGCTACATCCATTTTGTGCATATGTTGCTTCTTGATTGGCCAACATTCTGCTCCAAATGGCATAGATGGTCTAATCACTCTTTTGTAAAATTTTTCCCTTCAATCTTGTTGGTATTTGTCAGTCACAAAACACTCCCCAAGCAAGTCTCCACTTCAACTATCCTGCTTTTATCTTATGTTTAACATCTTCATCAATCTCCCCATCCTTACTAATTATCGAGCCAAGGTAACAAAATGAATCTCTTTTTGGTATCTCCTATTCTTCAATTCTCACAATAATTTTAACTCTTGTGCCCAACTCTGTTGGATGTGGAAAAGTCAACCCAAGTCACTAGTTAACTAAGGGGTTAACTAGGCTTTAACCTAACTTGTCTCGAGTTGAGTTTAACCCAACCCAATTACCTAGTATGTGACTATGTTGAGAGTGGGTTTCTAGTCGACCCAGCAGATTGGAAAACTACTGTTGCATTGTCATTTATAAAGTACTAAATAGTAAATGCAAAACCTTATTGAAACAGTAATTAGTTTTTTCTTTCTGCCTTGGTCCTGATTTCTTTCAAGAAAGAAAATCTTTAGGACAATATTATTATATGAATTACAAAATGAGGTGTTGAAGTTCACTTGACGTTGTCCTACACTAAGGGAGCAGAATTTTTGGAAGTAGAGCGCTCTCTCTCTCTCTCTCTCTCTCTCTCTCTCTCTCTCTCTCTCTCTCTCTCTCTCTCTCTCTCCGCGCGTGTATCATAGTTGTCAAGTTCGTTTCGGACATCGTTTCGGTTTGGTTCCAAAATGAAACATCTCGGGTTATTCGGACATTTCGCTTTCCAATTTGGAAATTTGTTTTGGAAAATATAATAAAATTACATATATATTAAAAATATATAGAAAATTTCATTCTACCAAGCATCACAAATATTATTTGCAAAAGATAAGGTTCAAATACATTCCCTCAAATATCACAAAATAAAGCAAAAAGTCAGTTAACTATGCATCATTGTAATAATGATTATCATCTTCATTTGCTCCCAAATACTCTCCTATAGGGCCTCCTATTTCATCACCCCCATCAAAATCAGGGAGACCCTCTTGCACTTGTGCCGGTTGCTCCATAGTCGTCCAACCGTCGACATCCTCTATGGTCAAGAGAGGTGCTTCTTCAGCAACTCAGTCCGCCAAAATATTAATATTCTCCAAACTGATTGGGTCGGAAGCAGCATTTCCAGTCTTTTTGAGCATATCCCTACAATTTACATAAGTTAATATTTTGCTAGGACAATTAATAATTTGCAAAAGAATCACGTATGATTAACATTTGATATACCTTTCACGGAGCTTCAAATTATAATGCACAAAAAATAGATCATTCAGCCTCTGATGTTCTAGCCTATTTCTCTTAGGAGAATGAATGTGTTTGAAGATACTCCAATTTCTTTCACAACCACTAGCACTGATGCATTGACTCAAAATTCGAATTGCCCATTTTTTCAACTCAAGGGTACCATTTCCAAACCGATCCCACCATTTATCTGTAAAAATTTATATGAAATATGAAATTATATTTTATGAACTGCAGTCATATAATAAGTTAATGAAAAATAAAAAAATTTCATTTACCTGGAGACATTTTCTCTCGATTTCATATTGCTGCTGCGGAGCCGAAGTCAAAACGGGAATCTTTATAGGCATCACATTGTTTGAAAATCATGTCCTGAGTATCAAAATCAGGAACTAATTTCTCTATGACATTATTCAGGCCTCTCATGACTTCACTATGCTTAGAAAAAGTAGGACTAAAGAAAAATGCTGGATTCAAATAGTATGCTACAGCGTGTAGTGCACTGTGAAGTTTTATTTTCCCACCTGTGATCGATAGTCTTCCAGTATAGCTGGTAGTCCCTCTTATTTTTTAACCTCTTTTGAATCACCTCTTTTGCTCAGTCCATTGCCTCGTACACATAACCCATTGCAGGCTTTTCTTCACTGTCGGCTAGACGTAGAACTACCACCAAAGCTTCACTAACCTTCAATATCTGCTCAACATCCATCCAAAATGTGTTATTGAGTATGATTTCAATGATCTCTATGCCAAGAGGGGTACTTGAAGCATTAGATTCAACCCAAGCGGTACTAGGATACATTTGCCTAAGTTCTTTTCTGCATTTAACAAGGCACTGCAAGCTAATAAAATTGGTAGCAAATCTTGTGATGGCTGGTCGGATTAATTCTCTCCTATTTGTATATTCTCTTCTCATTAAATTCAACACTGATGAATGATTGTAAATGAACTTTGTGATTTTCCTTGGTGTCTCAATTGTGGATGCATTTACTGGAAGCAAGTGGGTCTTTGCCATGTCCTCTAACATCAGATCTATGCAATGGGCGGCACAAGCTGTCCAATAAAAAGTCCCATATTTTTTAGCCACTCTCTTGCCCGCTGCTTTGTAAGTGGCATCATTGTCAGTGATAAATTGGACAATATTGTTAGGCCCAACAAGTAAGACAATTTCATCAAAAATTTTAAAGAGTGTATCTGAATTTTTTATAATTGGACTTGCATCAACCGACTTCAGTAACGTTACCCCTTTTGGGCAATGCACAAGAAAGTTAATCAATGTTCTTTGCCTTTCATCTGTCCACCCATCAGCCATGACAGAGCACCTAGTTTCACTCCAACATGATTTATAATGCTCCATGAAAGCATTAACTTCTGGTACAATTTTTCCCAAAATCTTTCCACAAAGGTCATGATATGATGGCATCTTGTAACCTGGCCCCACTACAGCGATTCCATCAGCCATTGGTTGACAAAAATTTGATCTTGCAGCATTAAATGGGAGATTTGCATCAAACCAAAAACGGCCAACAGCCAAATCAGTTGCATCCTTCAGTTCTTTTGTTGCCAATGCTGATTTGATGCCTAGCTGAGATCCAGGACTTGTTTGTGGTGCAAAGAAATTCGACATTGGAGGTTGGGAAGTATTTGACACACCCCTTCTTTTGTTTTGGGTAGATATTTGAGAGACCTTCTCTTTACCCTTTCTACTTGTTGTGGTGGAGGTAATTGGATTTGTAAATGGTTCTACTTCTTCTACCTCAACATCATCTTCATCTGCATCACCCCTTGGAATTTCATAAGGGTTTCCAATCTCCTCATTTAATTGCCTTTCCTTTGCTCTATCCTTTTTACCTTCTAAAACAAGTCTTTCCATTTGCCATTTGACATCACCTGGCACATTTTTACAAGGTGCTATATCTCCTTTCACCCCCCCAAGGTGTTCTTTAAGTTTAGTGATCCTAACACCTTTTATGACTTTCTTACAAAAACGACAAATTACATGTTTGTTGTTGGGTGGATCCACATAACCATAAGCCCATGCAGGGTCATCAGATCTAATACTGGCAGCAACAGATGATATGGGTGTGCCATCACTCATTTTCAAATCAAAAAATCAATCTTCCAAATCTGGTACAATAGCAACACACAAATGATAGACGAGTACAATAGTAAGTTTAATGTTTCAGCTATTAATAGCAAATTTTTTAAAATTATGTAAGTTATAAAAATGATCATTGCACATTTTAGTGATCAAATAGTTTCAGCGAATAAAAAAATGATCACTGTACATTTCAGTGATCAAATGGGTGTGCAGATTAAGATTTTATAAATTTAAAACTGGTGGTGAGGAATTGCAATTTGCAACATTAAAAATGTACAAATGATAGACAAGTACAGTAAGTTTAATGTTTCAGCTATTAATAGGAGATTTTTTAAAATTATATAAGTTATAAAAATGATCACTGCACATTTCAGTAATCAAATGGTTTCAGCGAATAAAAAAATTATCACTACACGTTTCAGCGATCAAATGGGTGTGCAGATTAAGATTTTATAAATTTAAAACTGGTGGTGAGGAATTGCAACATTAAAAAATGATCATTGCACATTTCAGTGATCAAATGGTTTCAGCGAATAAAAGGGATGGTGGGCTTCACTTCCCATGGTCAAATAAAAAGAGTTTTAGTGAATAAAAGGGGTGGGCCTTACTTCCCATAACTCATCAGGACCATTATTTGATGATGGCTTGCCCCTTTTTCATAGGACCCTTATAAACAGAAACTCCTAAGTCCCCAAATGGAACCCTATCGATAGAACTTGGAAATGGCGACGCTGAAATGGAAGGAGAGGGAGAGATTGATGAATACCTATGGACCTGCGATATTTTCTTACAAAGAAATCAGGCAAAGGTCGCGAGGGAGAAATCAGGCGAAGCACTTTGCAAAGAAATCCAATCGACGGCCTTGGCCAGGAGAAATCCAATTGACAGCTTGGCGAGGGAGAAATCCAATATTTAAGCCTTCAATGGAGAGATATTCTCAAGAGATTGAAAGGGGAATAGGGAAGATCTTGTGGCTGATACCAATTTATAGATCCTTACATGCATATTTGAGCCCAATTTATAGATCGAAGGGGATTTTGCATGCTGCATGCCGGCGAACGAAAGGAAAATGAGGCGTTTCTACTCGATAACAGGTATTTCGAATTTATTTCGTTTAGATTCGCTCAAATGCTCAACTACATTGATTTTAATTTTTTTCTGTAAGGGTCTTCCCCTGATTTGTCCGAATCTGTTGATTCAGGTAATGTTCATCTGAATTTTATGGTCTTCTCCATGAAACACTATATTTCGGCGAATATTAACGAAATATGAACTAAACATCTCAGGGCAAGATGTTCGGTTCGGTAATGGTTTCGAAACGAAAGCAATCGGATGTTTTGTCCGAATCGAAACAAATTTGACAACTATGGCGTCTATCTTCCCTTTTTTATGGGCTAATAGAGTTTTACTTGTGTTTGTGGTGCCTGTTGATCTAGTTTGTGGGGATTTGTAGCTGGCATGTATAGTTTTACTGTAGGTTGTATACCTTGCAATAGTAGCAGGATGACAAATCTTGACCTGATTCACCAATTGAACTGGAACCTGATCCAATAGTATTAAGCCAGGTTGACCCATTTACTTATGCATTGGGTTTGGTTGACATATTCAGCACGATTGATAAATGAGCGGGTTTGGGTTGGGTCCAATTTTAGTTCGGTAAGTGGTCAACATGGCCTGAGCACAAACGATTGCATCCAGACATGGCAATTTTTTACTTGATCCACTAACCCAACTTGGTAATTTAGAATATGGATTGACCCTTTTATTTCCAGATTGGGTTCAAGTTGATATTTCCAACTCTATTGATAAATGAGTTGGTTCCAGGTTGGGTCTATGCATGCTACCCCTTTCTTGTCAGTTTGATTAACCAGACCCATCGGGACATTTACTACTGGGATGTCTTCTTTAATGGCTTACAAGAAGTGGGTAGCAATTATGGCTAAAAGTATGCAATAAGCTATTTTAGTTTTGGATCACTGAGCTTGTGAGAAAAAAGGCATGTGGTTGCGTGCCAAAATTTTCACAACTCTGTCCAGGTGCTGTCCTTCAGGATCACTTTTGTGGCTTATCTTTAGGTGCTTTTGAATGTCTCTCTGTTGTATATTTACCTTTTTTATAATGTGCTTGTATATGCCTTTTGAACATCTGGGTATGATTAGTGAATTTTCTTCAGACATCTGACAATAATGAGGAAATCTTTTTCAACATACAATTTTCTTATTTTCTCATACACTTTTGGATTATTTATTTCAAAGATGAAGTTACATAAAGAAGTATGGACTTCATTATTTTCTTTATGCCTTTATCCTTGCACCTCATCTTCGGAATCAAGTTAGAAGGAATATAGGGGGTCTGAGTACAATTTGCTGGAGTTTACCATTCTATATGAGAGAACCCATGGTTTGCTGATCCAGAACATTGATATAATGGGGCCCATTGCGAGCATTCACTGGTTAAAGAGGAAGGATCTTGCGAGTTGCGATGACCATCATATTAGCAGTCTGGATCAACAATAAGTGGACCCATGTTTATGAGAGCAGGAGGTTCAACATGTGTGTGAGTGCTTAAATTGGAGCTTATTTTCTCTCCCACTTCATAAATCCCTTACAGTATACTCTTTTTTATGCTTTATTGTGGCCATTTGTGTACATAATTGTAGGGAATGAAATTCTCTGTTGTCTTTGAAAAAATGATTTTCTTCCAGTTGAATAGTTGGGAGCGTTCTCTCGGATGCAAAATTTGTACAATGGGCCTGCCATTATGTGCATAACCCACTCGCTATACAACCCCATGGATTGGAAATGGTCCAAACTCATTCCAAGTGGTAGGTGACCAACTTGGATTGATCATGTAAAAGTAGTAAAACTAACCGTAACTCAGTATTTTACACCCTACTTCTACCGTTGAAAGGAGCCCACCAACGATCAATCCATACCATCTCAGCTAACTCCTCTCCCATGATTTTGATTTAACCATTATCTACTGTTACATTGAAATTGATATACTTTAGTTTAGAGCCAGTAATTTCTAGGCCCCAAAAATCAGGGTTATGATCACCTGATTGGTGAAGTGTATTAAAAACCGGACCAGACTGCTCACTGGAACCTGGTTCTACTGGAACTGGTACCTTCACCGATCTGAACAGATCAAAACCAGGGATGTGGGAAAAACTGGTGGGATCCTTACATAATATATAATATTTTAATTAATTAATTATTTTTTGTATCATGTTTGAACCTGACTGGATGGTTGAACTGGGTTAGACTGAGCCATCCACTCCTGGGGTTTGCCCTCCAGTCCTGTTTTGAAAACATCGGACATTAGACCATTCCCTCCGTGCCCCTATCATTATGCATGCATCCAGGTGAGCATCGCTGGAGCAGTGTGGAACTTATGTAACCAGAAATTATTCATTCCTTGCTGGGTTTGGGAATGTTTTCTGTGTATTGAGCTGCACTATCATGAATGATAGAGTTTATTAGTTTCTTGGGTGTCTTATCTTGTTTCCATGTGGCAGATATTCAGTGGAGAATATTCCCCTTTATGATTCTGCCGAAGACGAGCCGACATCAAAGCTTTCAAAGGATATAGATTCCTCTAAAATGGTACCTTGCACCAAACCTGACCATGATAATGTAATGGAACTGGACAATGGTTTAGAGCTTGTGCAATGTTCTCACTCTGAGGCAATTGATGTAGAACCTCTCAATTCAATTCGAATGGAGGACATGGTAATAGATGAAGTAAAACTTGATACCAGTGAAAATAGAAATATGTTTTCGCAAGATACTCATAAAAAATTTGTGCACAAAAATGCCATGATATCTCGTATCCAAAGTAACAGTGCATGCCAGAATTATCACATAGACACAAGCATTGTATCAAGAGCGAGCGTACCACACTTTTCTGGCGGAAAAACAAAAAATCTTGCCCAGAAGCAAGTCGAAGCAAAAGTTGTCGGTCAGCTTTTAGCATCAAAAGAAGCACGAGAAGAGGTTTTTGCTTATGAGGTACAAACTGTATGCTTTGCATGCATCTTCTTTTATCCTTTCCTTTTCATTTATTATTGCGTGAAGCATTTATATGCTGGAGAATGTTTTCTAAGGAAATCCATTTAAGGGCTTGTTTGTGCAGTAACACACATCTGTTGCTTTGTTATGTGATAATTTCATTTTGTTAGGAAATTAGTTGCTGTGGATGGGGCCTCTGATATTCATTGAGGAAGAGGGTCTTTTTATACTTAGTGCCCCTTTCCCACAGATTTCCATTTTATCTAACCACCAGCACCACCTACCATGGATAATGAAAATCCAATGAGTTACGATTTACGAAGAATAAAACATGGCGAGGGATTGAAAATATGTATAGATTATGCACAACCGAGTAGAGATCTTATGCTCTTGGTACTTAGTAATCATTATTATTTCTTCCTTCCATTGAGATCTTGTATTTTTACTAACTAGGGGAAAAAAAATACTATTATTTCTTCCTTCCATTAAGCATGTAGTTGTTTGAACAAAAATTACTATTTCTTGTAAAATACCCTCTACTGAGACATATTGGTGTGAACTTATTGAGAAGGAACCATGAATATGAAAACCCAAGGAATTGAAAAAGAATACAACACACTAAGAATTTGAAAATCTTCCCAAAAAAAAAAAAAAGAAATAAAAAAGTACCACAAAGTAGGGGTTGTACTTTCTTGCGTATCTCTTAGTTTGTTCATATTTTTTCTTCCTTTCTAGTAGATCTTGTTACTGATTCAGGAATATAGTGTTTGGTAGTCTAAAGAATTTTAATGTCCGGCAAAATATACTATTATCAGTTGCTGATAACTTGAAGAGAAAACAATCTATTTTGTATGCTTTCTCATAGCTTATGTTCCCAAATATTTCTTATGCATCTTGTATCATAATGTTGATTCCAATTTTTCATACTGGCCTATGATATACCTTGGCATACTTCCAATGACATTATCTTGTTTTTTCAAAATCTTCTGCCATATGGGAATTTCGATCCATGCTTTTGTGGATAGCATGGATACAAAAAAAAGTCCCACACCATTCACATGCTGGAGTAAAGTTGGTGAAAAAAAGCGCTCTTAACACTTATCCTGGACGTGTGTTGGTGAAATCTTTGGTTTTATGATACTTTATCCAGTAAGTGTATTTCACTTGCTACATAATTATAGACAGTAGTATTGCCAGACTTCGTGCAGCTGTTTTCTTCATTGTCTAGAAAAACCAATTTCACATTTGGTAAGAGGTGAGGAGTCCGCAAGTTGGAGAGTTATCACACGGCATTCCTCACGGAGGATTTGTGTAGTTGAGGATTCCTACGTTTGGTAATTTTACTTGTCAAGTAAAGTAAAGTCAAGTCAAGTTAAGCATAAAATCAAAAGCACTTTATTTCAAAACTCCCTCTATCTTTTTCCAAAAAGTCAAAAAGCAACTACCTTTATTCACTAAAAGACAAAAAAAACTCAATTTCCCTATACAAAATGTCAAAAATATTCCATCCCAAACAACTAAAAACAAAATACCATCATAACCCACTTATATTTTATTCCCTCTCTTTACTTCACTTCACTTCACTTTATTTTAAAAGTAAAATTACCAAACGGGCCCTACTACATGTGAGGAATTCACAGATTTGAGGATTTTATACTCTTCCCCTTTCAGCTGAGGATTTCCACATACTATGAGGAAGGGTCAGAGCTGAGAATCCCTGAAATGAGGATCTTAGATAACCCAAAATCCTCATGGATTTACAATTGCCAAACATGGCTTTCTACATTTGTGGAAAGCGAAAATCTTTTTACTAAGAATTTGGTTGGCAAACGTGACCTGAATTAAGATTACATTATAACTTCATAGTTTCGATTTATACTAAAAATTTCATCATTCATGCAGGACATGAAGAATGTAGCATCCTCCCAATTGAATTCCTTGTATGATGAAATAAGGCCTGCCATTGAAGAGCATGAGAGGGACAGCCAAGACAGCGTGTCAACCAGTGTGGCAGAGAAGTGGATTGAAGCCAGCTGCTCTAAGCTGAAAGCAGATTTTGACTTTTTTTCTTCCATTATCAAGCATGTCTCATTTGCTCCCCGGAGGCCGCGTGAAGTGCCACGGCATGAAGGAGAGAACGAAGTTGACATGAAATATTTAGAAATGGGGGTGTGACCTGAGCTGCGGCATTAATTGCTAACTATTTTTAGAGGCCTCTTCTACTTCTTTTTCATTTTTGTAAAAAATTCAATGGCTGGGGCGGGCCACCCATGCACAAATTTTGATCTCATACCCCATTATTCATTTCATCGAACTGCATTGGAGCTGTATTTAGCTGGACAACATGGATGTAGAAATGTTAAAAACATGAATATAGAAAAGGGGGAGATTTTCTCTGATTTGCAGATACTCAATTTGGGGGCCACTGATGCAGTGATCGGTGATTCATCCCAGTATATGGCCACTGTCTAATGCAACTATTTTATTCATTTCAAGGAGAAGATTCCAAACATGTTTTAGACTCTTCCTCTCTATGTGGTCCATTGCCAACTTTCACCTCCGAAGCTGTCATTTCTCCAATCTGAGATCCAAGACAGAAAGTGTTTTACAATTGGTTTTGATTGACATGTGAGCCCGTCCTTTATGTTGATTGGTTCAGATTTTTCTGTTCAGGTCACCAGTAAATCTGTATTCATAGTTGTCATTAGATCTAAAATTTCATCTATTATTAGATCCTGTCGTGGATTGGCCCCAGTGTTAAAATGTGAACTAATCTTCTTGTGGTACAAATAAGGTCCACTTCGATGAATGATTGTGTACTAAAAAGGTGAAAGCAAAATCCCTCTTGAAATTGCCGAGTACCAAGACAAAACCCTACAAAGAACTACTGTTTGAGAGAGAGAGAGAGAGAGAGAGAGAGAGAGAGAGAGAGAGAGAGAGAGAGAGGTCCACCCCATGGGATTGCTTGGTTTTATTGTGGATTAGAAGCAGCACAAGTACCAGTATTTAATCTGATGACTTATTATCTAATTAAAGGCCCCAAAATCTAATGCTTTTATAAGTGATCTATATAGGTTAAACTATATCCCTTAAACAGATGGTTATTGGGCACGTCTAATTCACATCAAAACCTTTAGATTCTATATCCAACCCTCCATCCTAACCCTGTAATTGGCATGGCATGTTTTTAGTGTGGCCCTCAGAATGGGTTGCAAACTCCTTGTAATAACCAAATTTGCATCTCTCTCTAATATATTTTTATGTATGGCTATAACCCAATCAGCAGTCTTCCATAGGGATTGTATCTCTTTTGTTTGGTCCCTTATCCAATGTTCTTTCTTTGATTGTTCTTTTTGTAGGCAAACATTATGTATGCATTGCTTAGCCGTTGTATGTCTCACCACTAAAGATAGTTTATTGTGCAAGTCATGCCTCTGAATCTGTGGTTCCAAGACAAAAACAGGAGGAAAAGCGATTGTCATTGTCCTAGCAAACACCCTCCAAAAACCCTGTAGCATTCTAAAAGGTTATAGCAAAAGATGGAGAATTTAATCAGTATACGATGTGGATCACTTTGCATGTGATGGGAGGCTCCACTGACCATTGATCTAGTGGACCTCATATTACATCGCCAACTGCCTATCTACTCCTTCAGGTTATTGTATGCCATGTGGAAGTGATCATTGTCTACCTTTCTTTTTGTCTCTTTATCTAATTGAAGACACCTGTTCCAAAATTTCAGATCCATTTGATAAAAGCTGTGTATCAGCCATTCTCTAGAATGACTTTTTTTTTTTTCTAATTCAGGGCAGAACTACAGTACATTTATTAAAGTTATCTCATCTCATGTGTAAGATTTTACATGTAAGGCTCTTTCTTAATGGCACTATGTAAGATTTTAATCAAAATTAGTTTTGAGGGCTATTGTTGGATGGGTTATATAAACGTTCCATGCATGATCAACTCTTCTTTTTTTTTTTTTTTTCTTTTCTTTTCTCCGCTTTTGAGGCTGTTGGCTAGAGAGATGCCTTACCACTTGGGCTACGTACGAGTGCCATGCATGCTTCACTCTATTCACTTGTGTCATTTTGTTTTAATTTTTTCATCCTTAAGAATTTGGATGAAGTTTATCACATGACAATAAGGAAGACATTTTGATAGATATGGTTTTTATTGGAGCTGGATATGGACCTTTGTTAACACACAGGGCAGTGGTGCAATGCTTTTGAGCAGCTAGAATTTCTTAAGCGGGCATTGCTAATGACCTATGAGACACTTTTTAGGGGAAAAAAGAACTTATGAGAACAATTTGTTAATTAAACTGCGAATAATGAAAACTAACCTCTTTCAAGTTGGAAGATCTCATTATCATAATCTCATCGTAACCTTCAATTGAGAAATGATCTCAATTTATACAGCGAAGAGCAAACCTAGTACACCATTATTTAAAATTCAAATTAACTAAAATCTCTAACCAACAAAAGTAGTCTTTATTAAGAAATCGATCTCTAGCATAACTCACCAGCACCACCATCATCATCATAAAAGCCTTGTGTCAACTATTTTGGGTTACTCAGCCCCCTTAGTTGGAAACTTGGGATTAAAAACTAAAAAAAAAAAAAAAAAAAAAGAAGACTGTGCTCCTGTATATATAGTTCTGCCCTTCAGTCAACTGAAAACATTTTGTAAAAATTTCTGATTTGTCAGCATCTCTCCAAGGCATGAGAGAGCTCTGACAAAATTGCTATGCAATTCTTTAGTTTTATTTTCTTTGTGATTGAAGGAGAGGGAAGTCTGAGCATGCAAGTGCAGGACATTTTGGGTAGGTCAGCTACCTGCAGTACTGGGGCACGCGAGCAGAGAGACCACCTGTATGTCTCTCATTTTTATCAGTCCCCTTGAAAACACCAATACATATTCTCATTTATTTCCTTTCTCTTCTCTTGTAAACTTTATCTTTCTTTTGGTTTCTGTTTCCTTTTTAAAGTTTTAAAGTAGTTTTTAAGGGCCTTTTGCTTGCATAAAATATATAGAAGTTTGAAGGCTTAGTATGTGAGGGATTAAGAGTAAGGTAGAGATGCGGATGAGACCTTGATTTTCCTACCAAAGAACACTTTCTGTGTGAGAAATCTAATCCACGACATTAATACGAAGTGGCGCGGCCATTTGATCTCACACACCCCTCCTTACGAGGAGAATATTTCTCTTAAATAGTAATTTACTAGGATGATGCTGGGTTTTATTTCTGATATTCCCATTTTCAATTTCAATTAAAGAGGAAGTTGATCATCAACTTTTGATTTCACCTTTGGTTCTTTACTTTTAAATACAATCCTAGATATTCAATTATACGAAACTTCAATTATACGAAACAAGCAGGTCCTAAGCTATATGCCTATATCCAGATGGTTTAATGAATTAATAAACATCAATTATGTTTTTTATGCTTGAGATAATTTCTTGAATAAGCCGTTTTCATTGACTTTGGCCTAACGAAAACATGAGCATGGAGCCAAACCTGGCGCTGTAATATAGAAAGCCATGGCCTTTTGGAGGTGAAAAGGTCAACATTGTCTCCCAACCCATTTTTTTCATATAAATGACTTCAGATGAGAAATTGTGATAGGCACATAGAGAACCTTTGATTTTCAATTCTGAATCCATAGAGAGTTAGTGTCATTGTACCCCTAACTCTTTCATCAACAGAATCATAAATCTCCACTATATTTGTGATTGCATTTCCATCTAAATTTGTGTTCACACCCACCTTGTTTTTTCTTTAAAAAAAAAGTCACTCCCATTTGAATTACACTCACCACAAATTGATCTATCTTAATACAAGCAATTAAAATAAGAAAAACTTAAAAGAGTTGGATAAATGCAATAACATGTACACAATGAACAAAAAATTCTCTTAATGATATAACAATCTATAGATCACCCATTTTGAGCAATTTGAAATTTCAAGGTGAGCCCCATAATCCCACATCCACACAAACATGAACAAATACTCCTACTGTATATTTTACTGCCTTTCATCAAGTATTTAAAATAAAACATCAGTTCAAAGAGGACTCGTGCTTTAAGATCCTACTGCCTACATGCATAACATGCTGAGACACAGACAGTCTGCCTCTTCACAGAGAGAGAGAGAGAGAGAGAGAGAGAGAGAGAGTCTTCATTAAAAGGGAATTCAATAGGATGGGGAACTGGGAGGATCAGAACCCGACCCTTTTGGTGTCTTTGGGCTCTTTACAGCTGTTGTCGCATTACACAGAGAGTAAAAAGAAGAAAAAGGTGGCAACAGAGCCAAGGGCGCCAAATTGTAAATTCCATACTTTAGTACTCTTTCTGGAAAAATAAAGAGAGAGAATTTTATTGATTGATTAATATGCCTTTGTGTATGTGTACTACAGTCCAACAGAATAATGGCCATAAATTGAATTGAATTTTATCATGGTAGTAATACGATGTCTGTTATCAATCTTATGACAGTAGTACAATGCTATGTTAAATTTATCGCTAAAAAAAGAAAGTTGTTTAGATTTTATCATGATAAAATTATGTAAAACGCAACATGCAATATATCTTTTCTTACCTAGAATCATAGAAGTCTAGATTTTATTTCTCACTTGTGGAGTTATTATTGAGTTGTCCAGTTGGATAATAAGTCTTTGAGCTCACACAAGATTGGTAAGACAAGATTATTATTGAGAGAGGAATCAAGATGCAGTGGTGGCCATAGCCCTAAAATTTTTTTAACATATTGCCCCCTTAGAATTGACTCTTTCACATAATGGCTCCATAAGGGAAAAAAAAAACAATCTAGATTCACCTCCCTGTGATGATATCATGATAATATTTGGTTTCTGATGTTGCTTTGTTTATAACATTTAAGAGAGACTACATGATCTTTGATGTAAATAAGAAAATATGAAATTATTTTGATAATGTCTCCCCCAATATTAACCTGGTAATATATTTACAATATTGATGTGGAAGACTTGGTCAAAACTCAGAAAAGAAACCCTTGCCATCAGATTATTCCACAATTATTGAGAGGGCCCATCAGAGATCTTGTGGAGTCCTCAGCTGTTGCGTTGAAAATAAAAAAGAAGCCTACATCCATTCTCTCTTGGAAAGTTAGAACAGAACCATCCCACAAAATCAAAGTGAGGTTGAATTTCAAATCCCATTTGCCTTTTGAAAAGGATGCATAGTAGTATCAGTAGTAGTTATGCAGATGTGTGGGTTCGATGGAAGGATAGAGATGTCTCCTCTTTTTTCCACTGGTCTTTCCTGTGGTGGGGTCTCTTTCTGTTATCATTTTGTCTTAGATGTTTTTGTTAATGGGTTCCAAAAGTTGTTAGGCTGGCTGCAGCCCAAAAGGTGCTGAGATTTGTTTGAGTTACAAGTTTAACACAAAAAAAAAAAAAAAAAAAAAAAAAAAAAAAAAAAAAAAGGAAGAGGCTGCATTTTGTGTTTGTTGCTGTTTCTTGGGTTGTGGTCATTTGTCATCTTGACCTTATTTCATCAATTTGCGTATGCTTGGGGCATGGTTGAAAACTCTGAACTGTTCGGTAAGACACATATTTACTATCTAATTGAAGAAATAAGCCCGTAACATGACAGAAGTTATATGAGTAAACGTGTCATCTTTTAATAGTACTATATGAAAATTTGTCATATAGTAAAAGTCACAACAAACTTGTTTAGGCCCATTTTTTACATAAAATACTTAGAAATTGAATACATAAAAAGTCATGTCATAAGTGGTTCAAAATGAAGATCTAGCAAAAATATACAAAATTGACCATTAATAACCTTCTTGATGAAGGAAAGTGAATCAAGGAAAAAAATGAGCTGAACACTAAATCATCACTCTATTAACTCAAATCCTAGGAAAGTCAATGTCACATTCACATTTCACCTTTTTAATAATCCTTCGGTGGAACTCATTTGACCATGAATTCCTATGTGTTCGATTCGTATGATTCTAATTCATACATATATTTAAATTAGTCTTAAGTCTATTTAGACCCTTTTTTTTTTTTTTTAATTGCCAAAAGCCACATTAATTGAAGTGTCCACTATAAAACCCAAACCACCACCACCCTCAATGTGATGCACATAGGTGGGCCCCACAGGAAGGGAGCCACCCAGTTGGTCTCCATGAAGAAATTTGTAGCACCCATTGGGCAAGGAACACATAAATGACTTATTGTAGCTTGTTTAAAAAGGGCAAGACCTAGGCTACATGGGGTAAGCCAATATGGGCCACATCCCAAATAATAGTCCCCCAAAGGTACTTATCCTCAACAGATCAATGGACCACAGCCAATAAAGAGACTGGAGAACTGTACCATAGTCTCTGTTTTGCACAGAAATGGATGTTTTTGAAATATCAATTGAGCAGTCATTTGTCTTTTGTAAAAGAAAATCAGAATTCATGCTTGGTCGAGTATGGATTTGTAATTATATATGCAGATCAGGGTCCACCTCAAGCTTACATAAACACCGTTGGATCAGTTCCAAATGATGGCTAGTGGATCCTCTAAATTGATCTTCTTCTTTTTTTCTTCTTGTTTTTAAGAGCAAGGGTAGTGTGTTTGCATGAGCAATTTAATATTATATGAAATTCTTGTCAAAGTAATCTACAAAGAAATATTATTAAAGAGGTGAGACGTGAATTGACATAAGATAGAGGATCTAAATTAATAGAGTGATGGCTGAGTATTCATATTTTTCATATTTTTCGTGATCATATTTTATTAAAAGAAGATTATTTGATAGTCAATTTTGAATATTTGCCTTTGTTTATTTAATTTTAACCATTTTTAGAAATAAAAATTTTAAATTTTATAGGAATTCTAATACATGCAACAAGCGGCCCTTGAGTGATATTGTTTTATTAGATTTGGGGTTGGCAATGTCTGTAATTGGCTTGGACCAAGCTATATTGAAACCTAAATAACAAAAGAGTGGCTACCTACACACTATAAATCACTTTCAAATAAAATAAAATAAAATAAAATAATTCCTAAACTACCCTCGCCCGCTCCTTCCCTCTCTCCCTTCTCCTCATCGTCTGCAGCCCGCCCGCCCACCCTCTCCCCTTCCTCTCCTCTTCTTCTCCCTCTCTATTCCCCTCTCCCTGCTCATTGCCGCCCATGCTTGCTGCCCGCCCACTCTTTTTCTCCATCTTCCTCTCCTTCTCCCTCCTTCTCCCTCTCCATTTCCCTCTCCCCGCTCGTCGCCGACCGCTGCCCGATCACCCTCTCCCCTTCATCTCTCCCTCTCACGTTGGACAAGCAAATGGAGAAGAGCCAAATGCTTTGGATGTAAAAAAAAATAAAAATTAAAAAAAAAAAATTGCCATTGAAATCGGCGAATCGAGTTCGTTCGGCGACACAGGGCCGAACAAATCGAGTTGGTTCTGCCACGTGTGGCCGAATGAACTTGATTTGTTCGGCCCTGTGTCGCCGAATGAACTCGATTCGCTGATTTCAATGGAATTTTTTTTTTATTTATTTATACATCCATAGCATTTGCTTCTTCTCCATTTGCTTGTCCACCGTGAGAGAGAGAGAGGGGAAGGGGAGAGGGTGACCAGGCGGCACTCGGCAACGAGCGGGGAGAGGGAAATAGAGAGGGAGAAGGACAGGAAGATGGAGAAGGAGAGTGGGCGGGCAGCGGGAGGCGACGAGCAGGGAGAGGGAAATAGAGGGAAATAGAGAGGAAGAGGGAGAGGAAGAGGGAGAGGAGAGGAAGGGGAGAGGGTGGGCGGGCGTGCTGGCGGCGGACGATGAAGAGAAGGGAGAGAGAGGGAAGAAGAGGGCGAGGGTAGTTTAGGAATTTTTTTATTTTTTATTTTTAAATGCAGTGTGTAGAGAGTCATTTGTAGTATGTAGATAGCCACTCTCGTAACAAAAAAGCTATCAATTTGAGATCCCAATTTTGTCCAAGTCAGGCCTCAGTTCTAGAACCCACAGCCCAAATCCAATCCAGGTCTTGCAAAGAATAATTAGGGTATATTATGTAATATGTAATAAATTTTTATGTATATTATGTATTATGGGAAGATTTATCGCAGTTCAGCTCTATGCAGCCCACTAATTCCATTAATTAAGCGTTAAAGGCCATTAAATCAAGGACTGGAATCATCAGATAAGGTTGATTTTTTTTTTTTACTAACTCTTACCTGTAAGGAGAGTTTCCCATCAGCCTCTAAGAAATAGACATACATCTAAATGAGCCCTATGAGCAGAACCGCATGAGAATAGCTTACGGCTTGCTTGTAGGTGAACATTTTACATGTGTTGTGTATGTGGGGGTGATTTTTTCTAATCAAAATCCACACTCTGGAAAAACTTCGATAAGTGCCTTTAATTTAGGAGTACCACGTTAAACTATCTCCCTTTTTTTTTTTTTTCAAGAAAAGAGTTATCAGATTAATCAACTTTAGAAAGGTTGACAATGTTTAATGTACCCGGTCAACTAATGTCATTTTCTACTGAAATTAACATATTGACCGGAAGCTTGACTCAATGCGTGGTGGAGAAACCGTCTTGACTCGCTACCCGCCTGAGTCATAGGTCATGAGAGTTTGATTGGTCTACTAAATATTAGTCCAATTAGTATCCTACTCATGGTTTTTAGAATATGATTTTGAACATGGTATTTAATCGTCGAAGATGATGTTTGTGGTGATATCATTTTTATTAAAATTATATTACTAAATAACTTCTATAAAATGATAATTTTGTTAGTCTTTTTATTTAAAAAAAAAAAAATTGTTTATGAAATCCTTTAGATACAACAAAAGGTCAAAAACCATATTATCAAAATGGTGAAAATAGAGTTTCAATACATACTCGTTATGGACCTGTTTTTTTTATCAAAATTCTAAGAATACATGTATCAGAGGATTTCAAATTCTCCAAAAGTTGTCCCCTTAGGTGGAATTCCAAATCCCTCTTTTTTTTTTTTTTATAGAGAATTTTAAATTTCAATAAATGGTATAGAGAGTGGAATTCCATGAATTCCGAAGTGTCTGTTTCTTTATCAGAATTCTAAGAATTTATGTCGGAGAGAATTTCAAATTCTCCAAAAGTTGTCCCTTGTATAGGTGGAATTCCAAATCCCCCTTTTTTATGGAGGATTTGAAATTCCAACAAATGATATAGAGAGTGGAATTCCAAAAATTCCAAAAGGTCTTTTGGGTGGTTGGAATTTGAAACTCTGATGAAAAAAACATAGCATTTGAAATGCTAGGGGATAAGATGTTACATCATATCAAAAAAAAAAAAAAAACCCAACCTTCCAAATTCTAGTCATAAATTTCGGTAAAGAAACAGGCCCAAAAGGTCTAGTTTTGGGTGGTTGGAATTTGAAACTCTAATGAAATAAACACCATTTCAAATGTTAGGGGGATAAAGATGTCACATCATGTCAAAAAAAATCCCAACCTCCCAAATTCTATTTATAAATTCTGGTAAAGAAAAAGGCCCTATATATGTGGATCCATATTTGTGCGCAGTCCGCTAGGGTTAGGCCCGAAAATTAAATAATTCTGAAACAATTCCAACCATCGAAAAGTGTAATTAAATCCAAGGGGTTGGTCAGTCTAATTAGTGATGTTTACAGCTAATAATCATTCACGTGGAAGATTATTATCAATTATTTTATATGTCTATCTGCATGCATGAATGCCACAAATATCACTGGAATTTATTAATATTCCCTACTGTTCTGCATTTATAAAGAAAGTCATTGGCCCAATAATTAGGATCGTCACTACTTTGAGTCCTGGCCCACTGCTCATCATGATGACGTGAGGCCCACCAGATGTACGGAGATCGCCACTTATGTTTCCAACGACCGGATTAGTCAATCATAATTAGGTACAGGATGGAAAGCACATGCATGAAGCAGTGTGGTCTGCGTTTTAAGAACCCTTTAATAGCAGTTACACACCTACAATTACAATCTTAGGAGGGGAACAGCTCAATATGTATTCCACAATATCAAACAGACCATAGACTATGACAGACCAGATCATTAGATCAACTTAATAACTCTATTACCTATCTATGATGCATGCTCTTGTGAGCCTATAAAGTTTTCTTTTCTTCGCACCATCATCCTGTCAAATCTTTGTCATACCTGCTATGTCGGGTTAGCATATATATGAATTATGTTTCTCCATTTCAATCTTTTTTGAGCTAAATCATTAAGTACATTACGCTTCTTTGTATCGATATTTAATATTTTCATCTATATCCTCTCTGGCCAATCCTTCTTATCGTGCCCGAATAGCTTAGATGAACACAATCCACTTCATCCCATGGTTTTTACATTGATCCGAACAGGACTGACTGTAGGATTGACATAATACTAAAATAGTAATAGTATATTCTAAGATTGTTTTTATCTTTTGAGGGGCTACCAACCAAGGGGATTGGATGATCTTATGAGCTTATGAGCTTGAGATTTTGCACGTAGATCTCTGGATCCCCAACTTCCCATGAATTGATGTGGCCTTAAGTGGGCCCTTAGATGAGCACGTGTGCACCTGAAAAAATCCCGAGCGCCATCTTTGGGCACAACCTTGTTGGCATGGGAGAAGTGAGGGATCAAAAGATCTAAATGAGATGGAGGGGTAAACATAATATTAGGCTTATTAATTCATCATATCCCTATGATCGATGGCCCTCATATTTCATAGTTTTAGAAGGCATCATGTTTTTGGATTTTAATCCAACACTGAGTAACACTTGGTCGAGTGGCAAAGTTGGATTTTTGTCAATTTATTGGTGGTAATTGAGGGGTTGTGTTTGGGGTATACAATAAGTATACTCATGAGATGGTGCTCATATAAGGATTTTCCTATATATGTATAACATTTTATTCACACCATCCCAAGTGCATAGCTATTTGGATATAGACCCACAACCACACTCAACTATTAATCGAGTCCAAAGAGATGGTCCATATAAGAATTTATCCCATTGGGTCTTTCAGTGCATTCAAAGGTCTATTTCATACACACGCCAGAAATTTTTATTAAAAAACACTGCTCACTTCCTGTGAGCCAACTGAATGCATGACAAGGCAGGGAGGCAGGAAGGGTTTTCAGTCTAATGATTACAAGTGCTTGAAATACCATGCTAATCGAATGATCCTTGGCTCATAGTTACATTTCCTGAGAACTTTCTATCAGCTAAATAGCCTCTTGACAGATGATGTAGACTTACTGTAATAAAATCCAAAATAAGGTTTTCCTCTATATGAATCTACCCTTATCTTAAAGCTCTTTCACATCCCTTCATATCCTACACAGTAGAACCAACCACCTTTGATTTATCTAAGCCATTTACACTCACCCCAAGTAGACACTGATCCAACTATTAACTGTTAGATTCAATCACAATTCACAAAACAAACAAACTAGAGATGTTTTAAAATTTAAGCCTCCAAAACTAGGTGTTGAGACTATCTTAGGAAAGTGATATTTCGCTCACCCCTCATCTTCAATGTCTCCTCCACATCCAACCTACCTCCCAAACAAAGAAGCATTTCAGGTGGTCCACACAAGAGAAAAGCACCTACTTCATAGGAGAATGAAAACACCCCTTGCAAGACTCCAGATTTTTGTCTGGACTAGGACCACTGCTTATTCAGAGGGGTTCATGTGTGATAAGAGAGAACTGGATTCATCAAAAGAGGGGCGTAACATTACATTAAAACGAAAACAACACTGTTACGGAGAATTTGGCCTTTGTTATTAGGTTGGTTACATGGTTAGGCCTGGCCTAATCAGTGGCTCCGTGTACGAGGTCAAACCCAACAAGATCCAACCAAGTGGCCGACCACTTGCTCCTTCCACCTTTCACATGCCACCCACATCTCATTTCACTCCATAAAAACAATCAGCACACACAGCCCCACGAATCTCATTCTCTTCTACTCCTTTTTTCTCTCTCTAAACACTCTCTCTCATGCCTTCTCTGTTCTATCAGCTTTTACATACACCAAATAGATCAAAGATATATAAAAAATGAGAACAAAGAACTGCCAATTGCCATATGCCAATCCTTCCAATCTAAATTCTAAAGCCCAAGAGATGAAACACAGTCACCAAATGTATACAACTCTTAATGGTGTATATCCTTATCTATTAAAATATATGAAGAAGAGCAAGAGAGGGACATGGAAGATCAAGTCTTCTTTTTCATATATATATATATATATATATATATATATATATATATATAAAGCAAACTGCCAGTCATCTCAGCTTCCTGCTTCTCCACCATAGACTGCAGTGCTAGAAATGCACAGATGGAAGGCAATTTGCTTTTAGGATGATAAGACAATATGTTTAATATATGTAGGAAAGAGAAAAAGGACTTTTAGGGGCTGTTGAGAACATCAACGAACATGCAATGAAGCGAAGGCACTTGCATTTGCTGATCCTTTTCAGTTCTCGGTTTCTTGAACAGATGCAGAGGTGAAGACGACGAAGAGGCAGATGATGTCCAGGAGTCGTTAGAGCTGTCGGAGTTGAATGAGGAATCGAGAATGCCATTTGGGGTGGTGGGTTCTGAGATGTTCTTGCGTTTTTGGCCACTGATAGAACTCGATTCAAGCATCAGCTGAAAGCACTCCTTTACTTTCTTCTGTTGAAACACATATCTACTATATTACTATTAAAAAACAGGGATTTCTCTTCAAATCTAAACAGAAAAAAAAAAAAAAAAAAGACGATAAGAGGGAGAAAGACTACCTCACTGATGTTAAGAACACCCAGAAGTTGATTCTCGTAATGGAGAGGATTACAGAGCTCCATCTGATGAATCACATGCAGCATTGTCGCAGCAGCGAATACGGAAGGAAGATAACAAACATATCTTGGATCTACAAGAGAGGAGAGAGAGAAAAGAAGCCATTTTTATTGCAATTGAAGAAACAGATTAACATGGGATTTCCTTGATTTGAATGTTCTTACCAGCAATCACAGAAAGAATAAGCCGGTCACACCTCCTAAGGAAGTCCCAATGCAAGTGGGGCTTCAACCCCTGCCTTCGAATGATATACTCAATAAACGAGATGGGAGTAACAGGATTCATCTTCCATTTCAAGGTGGAAAGAACCAAAAGCTCCATTCTCTGGATCGTTTTCGCCTCAAAAAGGTATTCCGCATCCTCCACCTACAAAACCCACACCATTTCTTCATCTTTTAGACCTTGCAGACAAAAAACAGAGCAGATAAAAACATATATTTCTCTGATTTCTTTTGACTCACCTGCAAATCCAAGAGAACGGGGACTTGGGTCTCTTCCACTTTGGCAGCCAGAGAGAGACAAGCTATTGCAGTGAGCTGAGCCATCCATGGCTTATCTCTCTGGAAATGGACGCTGGAGAGGAAGCGGTCGAGATAGTTGACAGAAAGAACAGCAGTGAGTGCTGTGAAGGCGTAATGGGAGTGGACTTTGAGCATCCAATCAATGGACTCTCGACGGGCAGAGGAGAGAAATGGGTCGGTCTGGAGAAGGGAAGAGAGGAGATTGGGATGTGGGTCTTGTTCTTCTTTGGAGAAGAGACACAGGAGATCATCGTCTTCTTGAAAGGGGTCTTGTTGGGATAGAAGGAGAGAGGGTTCTTTGTAGCAGATGCTATTGTAAGGACTCTCTTCTTTTTCTTCCTCCTCCTCTCCCAGTGTTCTTCCTCGCAGTAGAGAGGGTCGAGATTGGAAATGGGGTTGGGGTTGGGGTTGGGGTTGGGTTGGTGTTGGGCCATCTTCTTCTTTTGAGAAGAAGAGATGGGGGTCTTTATTCATGATAGAGGAGAGGAGTAGAGATTGAGAAGGACAAGAGTGACATCAAAAGCAGAGGAGGCATCTCTCTCTCTCTCTCTCTCTCTCTCTCTTCCTTGCCTCTGCCTTTCTCCTTGTCTCTTCAGTCCAAGGACAGGGTCTCCAGAGAGGGCCAGCAACCAAGCAAAGTAGGGCTTTTATTTCCTCTTCTGGGGAGTCTTGAGGCCAGGCCATCATCCATCAGTGGAGCCCAATTTCCAAGTCTGAGCCATTCAAATTCTTGACCCCTTTATTGGCCCACATTTCAGTCCAAGTGTAGTTGGCCTTAGTGCCAAATACAATCTCTCTGTCTCTACAATTTATGATTCTTTTTTTTTAATCAGAGGTTTGGGTACGTTTTCTATTTGTGTGGGCTTTTTTCTTAATTATCTGGGCTTTTTCCCCAATTGTGTGGGCCTTCTTTTAGCTTGTGCAGGTTAGCTTCGCGTGTGTGTGCAAGCTCTCTTTTAGGTCTTAACCCTAACCCCCTAGGGCTGGTTTACCAAAAGGAAATATATCCAAAGCTTTGGTTGAAGAGAAGTGAGATTTGGACAAGAGGTTATATGTACATTTGATTTTGAACAATTTGCATTTCAGAAGCAGCCATAAACATTTAAGAAGATATTTGGGTTTTTATGGTTTTTTATTTTATTTTAGGATCACTGTAATTTCAAATTACCTCAAAGGATACTGTGATTTTCATTTCTTTTCCGGCTGTTGACTCATGGTCACAATCTATTAAATGCAGTATTGTGACATTGATAATAACTCTTTAATAACTTTTTTTTTTTCTATCGGAAGGTTCCCAACCCTTTGGGCTGGATTAATCCCTTCAGGCCCAGAGGCTGTTGACTCATGGTCACAATCTAAATGCAGTATTGTGACATTGATAATAACTCTTTAATAACTTTTTTTTTTTTCTATTGGAGGGTTCCCAACCCTTTGGGCTGGATTAATCCCTTCGGGCCCAGAGGGAAGTCAGGTAAACTCCCATGTGACCCTAGTGTGGTAGTGTAGTGTCAAACGTACAACCTCTTGGTGCAAGTCATGGTTGATTGGACCCCAAGTGCAGGGTAGGGATGTAGTAATAACTGGTGAGACCAAGTCGATCCGCAGTTGATTAAGAAACTTTCCAACTTTAACATGTTTATAATTTAGAAACTAAATCTAGCCTAAATAAGAAAACTAAACAAATTACAAGAAAATTTCTAAAAATCGAAAATTAACAATTACAACTTTTCAAATAAGAAAAAAAAAAACCTAAACGAAGTAAAGAAACCTAGGTTATTCAAACCTGCAAAAATAACACACTCATCAAAACAACCAATTTAATATAAAAAATTAAAATAAAACTTCCTAAATTAGATCATACTTTCCAAAACAATTTACAATGAAAATATGGATGATTTGTGATTCCCTAAATGCAAACAATGCAAATCTATGATAGTTTCTAACTATATGATGCATATTGTAAAAATTCTAAGTATGGAAACTATTATGCAACCTCAATTTTTTTGAACTATACGATATGTCTATAATGATATAAATCTAAATCTAATGGCTGGAGTCAATACTCTAATGATGCATCAACACAACAAAAAAAGAAGAACTGAAAAAGGACTTAAAAATGAAAAAGATATGATCACCTAAAGATGCTTAGTTGAACCAGTTATGCTACTAAAATCTGGTACGACCTTGCTGGGTACCCCTGTTTATACTTCTGGTATACACGGTTCTCGAGATTATTTTTGGTTGAAATTCTGGGGTTTCAAAGTCCTATTACTTTACTTTAATTCTGCCAACTTTTAAGGAAAAATAACTTCTTTTTCTTGATCTTTCACTCACGCACTTTTCAAACAAAGTCAGGTCAAATTTGTTGAAACTGTGCAAAATTTCTCACTATTCACATACCAAGTCCAAATTTAATCTTTTTAATCAGTCAACAAACTTTGATTTTCAGCAACAAAACATGATTTTAAATATGAAACCTAATTCTAATGAATGCACTGATCACTTTCCAGCCATAGATCATGCAAATAACATAAATAGAAAGTTTCTAATCTAACATATAAGATGCAATTAGAAAATTTTAAATCAGGGAAGGTGATGTAAAACTAACTAGAAAACTTAATAAAAATAAAAAGAACAAAGGTGAAAAAATAAAAAACGAAAAAGATGTATCAAAGATCTAGAAACTAGACGATCATACAAGCATTGAAAATGCGATAATAAAGTCCTCTCTTCTCAAAGTACGAAAAAAAAATACAAGTGATTACCTGATGTCTCTCGACTTTTAAATAGTTTATTTTATTTTTAAAAACCTAGATCTAATCATGTGAAATATTGTCTGCAATTAAAACACATAAAAGAACTAGAAAGAGAAAATTAAACCACTTACATAAAGAACACGCAAAATCAATCCAAGTAGTATCTTTATTCCTTGATATTTGAGTACAAGAAAGTAATATTCTTTAATTTTTTTTTCATTCTCTCAACATGGCCTCTCAACCTATGCCTAAAAGAATTAAAAGAAAGAAGAAGAAGAAAGGGACTTAGAGAGAGAAAGAAGTGGAATGGAGAGGAGTGGAGAGAGCCGCCATGGTGATGGACGTGTAACGTGGAGTAAGAGCTGGTGTAATTCTTCTGTCTAAGAGATATCTTACCAAAATAATCAGATTTTTTTGTGCATAAGAAAATCTTCATGTAGCGGACGTCCATATCTTGTATGAGACCCATGTGGGACCTTACTTTGACTTAGAAGTAATTTTTTTTTTAAAACGGTAACAAAGATTTCATTAAAAGAAGGAGGAGAAGAATACATCAAAACTTAAAAAACAAAAAAACAAAAAAAAAAAAAAAAGAAGAAGTAATTAGATTGTGGGTCACTTTCGACTTAGAAGTAATTAGATTCATTGCATAGCTACTGATGTGGATTTTCTTTTGGACATGGTCTTCATGGATAATTCTTGTCTTTGAAAAATTCAAACTATTGAATGGTTTGATGCTAGAAGTTTGGAACACTTGTGGGCCAACTTAGGTGTGTAGATCTTGGCTATAAGCATGGAAGTCCTTGGCATGTGGGGATCTTCCCTCTCTTGCAACTTTCCATTTTATTTCTTCTCTCTTTTTTGTTTTAAATTTCAAAATAGCAAGCTCATAAATCTTTCCAAAATCTTCTCTTTTTTATCCTTCTCTTAAATTCCATCATTGCCCAGGTCCCATTTTCTTGATTTGTTCTACAAATTGGAAGAGGCGATTTTAACATTAATCACATGTAAGAATATAAACATGAATCATGCATGAGACCCTACATGCCTAATAATGCACCGAAATGATAAAACTTTCTAAAAATAGCACATGGTGTCTAAAATAGCAAATATTCACTGTTGAAGCCAAAAATCTAATTTTTTGGGGTGATAAATAAGATGAAAAAAAAATAATTTCACAAAAGTCATTCAATGTGATGAATTTTGACCTTGTTTCCAAAAAATAAGTCTAAATGCATGAAATTAAGTGAATTATATGCAATTAAACCTTATTAAGTTTACAAATGCTTATGAAATGATGACCTAACAACCTAATTTGTGGACTTATCAGTGGTCTTAAGCCAACTGAGCTACCCTTTTGGGTTAACTCTTTAATAACATGATCCGCTATATGGTGTGTCATATGTTTTGTCATACTTATATTTTGAAAGGTTAAAGGGGCAATAAATTCAAATTACTTGAAAGTCAATTTGATGCCCCTCGGTAAGTGTCACAACGTTTCAAGGAAAAATGATTTGGGCATTGATTTGGTGTTAGGGGTTCTCCTAGGTTGGGCCAGCTCACGCCTAGCCCGCTTAGACTGAGTTTGGACCTTAGATTTTAGTGTTTGGGTTGGGCCTGGATCTAAATTTAGGGCTCATTTAGTATTTGAGTCGGACTCGGATAAAGTAATAAAAATCCCCAAGTCCGAAGCCTAGATAAACCTAAACAAATAGTGCTTGTAGATTAGTGACTAATTTGCTCAAATCAGTAATAAAAAGATCAAACACTTATTGACTAAAGGGACAGCTGGTCACACACTTATCTCCCATATCAAGCTCCGAATTGGACTAAGTTTCTAAAATCAAACTAGTTTACCCTTTGAGCTGAACTAATTCCTCCGGGCCCAGAGGAAAGCTAGGTAAACTCCCCTATAGCCACAGTATGGTAGTACAATTTTGAACCTACAACCTTCGGGTACAAACCGTTGTCCTAGGCCAATTGAGCTACCCTTGGGGGTTGCATATACCTCAACCGGCTAGACCTAGCCCATGAACTCCCTTATTTGGTGTCCATCAAAGTATGGATTCACTGATGCAATGACTCACTCACAAAATGTCCATGGGATTAAACATTTAAATGACTCGAAATAAACGCTCTCTTCTTTTATGATTTTGGCAAAATTTCATTCAAATAAGAGTTTTTCCCACCTTAAGATTGAGGTATGATTAATAATGTATAAAATGTTAGTGTGAAATCTTGCATATCCGATGAGATGTGGGCACTTATTTTGAGTGGTTTAAATTTTTTAATAAGAGGATCCCACAATAGCGTTTCACTTAAATCCCTCACATATCTTGTGGGTCCAGGGCCTGGATAGATCAAGGCTGTACTAGTCAATGTCCTTTCTTTTCTTCTTTTACTATCCCTTTTCATGCAAGGGCCTGCATATAATCAATCCAATTCATTCATGCAGCTGCCCTTCTTGAATCGGCACAAGTCCTAATTTCATCCATCTGGACATTCAACGCTATTAGATTTTAGTACAACAAATTTGCACTGTGTATAGCCATTAGAGCTAAGGATTTTGGATCATTTGGTCAACCTCGTATATACCATCCTATCGTAATTCATATTCAACCTTTTCTTTCGTATACCTCGCTTGATTGCCATGCATTCAAATAGATCTTTCTCAAGATAGAAAAAATCTTGAGTTGGTCAAATAGCATAGCTCTTGATTTGACCATAAAGAAAACTAAAAAAATAGGATTACAGTGATGTGGCTCTCAAACTCCACAGTGCCTAATTGCCATTTCCCTATTTCTTCTCTTCCTTGTCATAGTCCGCATAGTGTGTACGATTCATTACCTATGGGGCAAATTCAAACCATCGTCAAAGCCCATTCACAGTGCTGCAGCACTCAAATTTGCACCCCCTGCTCCTGCAAGTACCCATCATCATACCATACTTATCATGACCAGGCCACGTTCCTTTTCAAAGTCCATAGAAACAAGTCATCCATACCCAGTTTGCTAATAAGAAAGCATGCAACTTTAATATATATGTAACTTTTGTGGAGAATGGGAGTAAATGAGTAGTTTTTTGTGTTTTTCCTTTTTCACCATTAGTAGGGTTTAGGAAAAGAGAGATTCCAGCTTGGGATTTTCTGATTGTTTATAGAACAAGAAGATGTAAATGAGGTCCTGTGATAGAGTTGCTTGCTTGAGCATGGGTCTTGTTGTCCCTGGAATATGTGGAATCCTATAGCCGGGCCAACCAACAACTTTATTAGATTTTGCACAGATTAGAGTTTGATCTGTTGTCAAATTATTGATTTGTTTTAAAAAAATCTCAAATTGAGCCCAACTTCTATTGAAAATGAAATTTGCCCACGGAGACAATTGCCACATTTATTAGTTTCAACTCTTTATTGTTAGAGAGTCACCAAAAACCTATAGGTTGGTTCAAAATATGAAAATCTCATACTGTTCAAAATAACTGCTCCCTCTTGCATTGGTTTGTTTCAAATTTTCCTCTTTTTTTTTTTTTTGAATGGTTAAATTTATTGAAAAACGCAAGAAGTACAAAAGGACTATATTAATAAGCTACAAGCACCCCAAAGGATAAAAAAAAGAGAAAAAAAGCAAAAATCCTCAAAACACCAAAGAGTAAGAAAGCCCACCTAACACCTAAGAACAACAACAAGAAAATTACAAATCCATCATGAGAAGGCAACCTCCTTCCAATTGAACATAATTTGATCCATCAAAGTGCCATGAAAGGTCGGGTTGATCGACACCCAATAAGCCACTATAAATTTTTTCTTCTTTGTCACAGAATCAACACTTGATTAAAGCCCTTTAAAACACCTGGTATTTCTTTCCTTCCGCTTTACTTTGCCCTTGCCGTTTGGTAATTTTACTAATATAGTCGAGTGAAGTCAAGTCAAGTTAAACATCCCATCAAAAGCACTTTTTACCAAAATTCTCTCAATCTTTTCAAAAAAAAGTAAAAAAGTAACTACATTTACTCACTAAAAGATTAAAAAAAGAAACTCCATTTCCCCATACAAAAAGTCAAAAATATTCCACCCCAAACAACTAAAAACAAAATACCATCATAACTCACTTATATTTTATTCATTCTTTTTATTTCACTTCACTCTACTTTATTTTAAAAGTAAATTACCAAACGGGCCTAGGGAGATCACAGGGAGAAACCAATGCATGAAAGAGGTCCGAAATGGAGCAAGGAAAGACCCAACTGAATCCAAACCAGCCAAGCAACTCATTCCATCCTCCGAGCAAACCTGCAGCTGAGGAGAAGATGGTCCACTGACTCTTCATCGTCTAAACACATTGGGCAAGCAATGACTAGAACCACACCTCTTCATCTTAAATTATCAATGGCAAGGATTCTATTTCAGACAACAAGCCACACAAACACCATTACTCTGGGAGGTATTTTAAGTTCCCAAATCCTGGCCAGAGAGCTCGCTCTTGGTGCCCTCCTAGATAGCACCGAAAAGGAGGAGACGGAGAAATTTTCATCTTTAGATGCACTCCAAATTCTACTATCTTGTCCTTCCTCTGGAATGCAAACATCAATGAGGAGATTGAGGAGAGAAATAACTTGTCTCAAATTTTTCCTCTAATAGTAGTTAGAATCATAATCATATTAATAACCTGTAAAACACATAAAATCCAATATTTCATATATAATGAATCTAACAGTAGATTTGGCTTTCTGAGCAGTTTGGATTCTGCATTGACTGTACAATTTATAGGCCTATAGGCATGATTTTCTATGAAGAAATGCATCCAGACTATGCTGCTGGCTTTTGCTTCATGCTGGAGTCCGCTGTGCAAGAAGCTTAATGCTTGTCAGTTGACGGGGTCTAGGGAGAGAATCATGGAAAAACTTATGGGCTTATTTGAGGTTATTCAAGACCTCGGGGGCTCTTTTGAAAAGTTCATATACTGTATATATTTTAGTGGGGGATCGGGCATGTGGTCCTCCAAACCCCACTGTGGTTAAATGTAGGTTCCACCCAACCTGTGGTCAACAACGAAGGATCTTGAGATTGCCGAGACAAGTTAGTGGTGACCAATGGCCCATCTTTTGACGGTTGTGATGACACTACTCAATTCGATACCATCCTACAAGAAGTGAGGATAATGACATTGATAGCATATATATATATATATATATATATATATATATATATGAAGGATCGTTCATGCAACACTGGAATATTTTGGGCCACCTCAATGAGACTCAATTAGCTCTATAATAATAGATCTAATTTTTTAACAGATGCCTAATCTAATTTTAAACTTCAGTTGCTGACTCTACAAATACAGAGATACCATGTCAAATGTTTTGTTTTCTATTTGGAGAGAGAGAGAGAGAGAGAGAGAGAGAGAGAGGATTTTGGAAGCATTCATTTCTTCCTTGTGGTCTGAACTCTGAATATAAATGCTTGAGAGATGAGATCCATTCTCCACCAAACAAGAAGTATTAGAATCTTGGCACCACGCGATAGAGTCAGACATATATGCATGAGACCTGAGCATTCATTAAGGTGGATCCCGCTGGGACAATTCCATGGCTGAAGCCCAATAAAATCATTTCTGTACTCACTACTAGATATCTTATGATACATGTGAAATTGTCCCCCAGCTGTTCCTCAGCTGTTCTAAGACATGGGTGTATGAGTAAGAGTGCATCCTTGGTTTAGAAAATAAAAAAAAATTACATGTCAAATTAAAATTTTAAATCACAGAAGAAAACTAATCTAAAAATAGAAAAGGCCTGGAAGTTGATACAAATAAATAAGTTAAATTATGGTAAATTTTACTTTGGAAAGTTCAAAATTACTCCCAAAAAGGATCTAATTAGCTGAGCTACAGTTTGGGACAACTAGAAATTCAATATATTTATATGTTTTATGTGAATAGTTTTGTATGTGTTTGGACTCTAGAAGTTTTTTGTGAATAATATTTCATTTTTCTTTCTTATATAACTTTTCAGATTTACTCATAGTTAATATGATTTTATAAGCGAGCTTGTCTAGAATCTTATTTTGTGAAAAGTATTTTATATCATTCTTAAAGGCTTTTTTTTTTATTAAATTAAGTATATTAAACATGATATTATATGAAGTCGCCCCCCTTAAATTTAGTTTCTTGAAAGATTTAATTTGAGTTTGTGTCAAGAGCTTTATTTTAAAACCAGAAATAGCCATATAATGCATGTTTTGATTGTATACATTTGCAATCCATGTATCAGTCAATTTTATTAACAGTATAACTTTATATCTTTCAAAAGTTGCAGATTTTGAAAAGTACTTGTGAAAAATGCTATCCCCGACTGAAACAAAAAGAAGAAAACTAGAGAAGAAGCAGAGTCAAGGGAAGGGATTGACATCAAGGCCAAAATAAATGAAGTCACGAGTATGTATCTCTCTACCCCTTTGGTTGACATGAGAGGGAGTGAATCATTGGTATTAAGACAGGAAATGAGCTGTGTGTGGTCCATGGTGTATACTGCTTTGGACACGGATGGGTATATTTATATTTTGTATGCATAAATGCTTACATATTTTTATTTATAATATTAAAGGCTAAAGAGGATAATGATGAAAGTAGCAAGAAGAGATTTGAATAAATGCAACTTATTTAAGAACGTTATTTAAAATAGATCGGAATGGAGATGCATAATTCATACAGTTGATCCACCATCATAGAAATAAGATTTTGATGATGACGATATTTAGTCGAGTAACTATTTGATTATGATATCTATACTTGATTAAGTGCAGAGATCTTAAAATGGTGAATACTCATACCATCACACCAGCTGTAGCACATTTGGTTAAAAAAATGGGTGTTTATTATGAAAGAGTGCGTGAGTTTGAGACTACAACATAGCTAAAAAGAAAACTGTTTCATACATGAAATTTACTAAGTTGGATATCTTGGATCACTGGCAAATGGGCCTTTTACGCGCATGCTCATTACCCAACCAATGGCTCCTCCGTGTTTCATCTCATTTAGATTAATGCATTGCCATGGTGGGGCTCCTATCTCTCCTAATCATTTGTCTTGTGTGCCTGTCACTGCATGAAACATGGGCCGCACAATGTTCTCCGTTCTGTCTTTAACCTTCTCTCTTCTCTGGTCTGGTCCAGAAAGATGAAAGGAACTATACCAGCAGTATTATAGACCGGAAAGGATAGAGAAGAGGAAGAGAAACATATGTAAGTAAATATGAATGCATGTTATGGGTCATACATGCATAAATGGAGTATGAATGTGTGGTCTGTTTCCACTTTCCAATACCAAATCCCTGCCTGAGTTGGCGACCTTTCTTCTTATTTTGTTTTGTTATGTCGCCTGTGACTCTCTCTGATGTTTGCTTCCTGTCATTAAAGGGCTAGCTACCCTACTATAACGACCCAACATTCTCTCCCTCTCTATCTCTGTAAGAGGTTTTACAAAAAGGACCCGATATGTCTAAACAATCTCAAAAAGGCCGCTGTGTTTTGTGTTTTAAGAAAATAGTCCCTTGCTCGGAGGGTGTAAGTTTCTAACTAGCTTTAATAGATAAATGATAAAAAATACCCATATATATATATATATATATATCTTTAAACATAATAAATTTCACCGACTCAAGTGGCTTTTAGTGGGGCTCACCTAGATGCATGGCAATGGAAAAGATTAGAGTTGAATTAGAAAACTATGTCATATCAAGCCATTCAAATCAGCCAGGCCTTGAGTTAAAGAGCCTCATATTAAGAGGCAAATTTTTTATTTTTTATTTTATAACTTTAATCTCAAGGGATAAATCATTTGAGTGTTTCTTAATGGTAAATCAGTCAAAACAAAAACTTAAAGGGTCTAGTTAGGTTTTCTACCGTTTGACTATTAATGAAGAAAGGTTTTAGTAAAAGCACAAATTACTGGGACTTTTTGAGGTTGTGTGAAAATACAAGAGCCTTTTTTTGTAGGAAAAACTCAAAATGTAAATATTATTTATGGATGTTCTTCTCAGGCTTTGCTTCCAGATTGGAAGACCCTTCAATAAGGATCCTTGTTGGGTTGTTTTTTGACTGTCCATTCATTGATCAACGGGTGAATGGCCAGAATCTTCCTGACTTAGAGACTTTTGGGGCATCCAGGATATATAGGTCATCATCAGATAAAAATATGGATCATTTTCAATCAATCCCTCGCAAATGCATAAATGTGATCAATTCAAACCATCCCTTGGAAAGAAAGACACTTATTGGATAAATAAGGAGTGGAGTAAAATGAAGTGGATTTCACATAATCAGCGGAGTGGAGTGGAGGAGAAGTAGGTTGAAGTTAAAGTAAAGTACTTCACTTTACTCCAATTAAGGTTTGGAGTAGAATCCATTTTTACTCAAGGAAATGGAAGTATTTACGGTTGAAGTGAAATAGAGTATATATGGCTAGCAACATTAGGGCCCATTTAGGCTTATCCAAACAAGGTACAGTTGAAATTTTAGACTATTAAGGCCCATTTAGCTTTACCTTACTCCATTATTTGTCTATCTTTGGATAAATGAAGAGTGAAGTAAAATGAAGTGGATTTCATATCTGGAGTGGAGTGAAGAGAAGTGGGTTGAAGTTAAAGTAGAGTACTCACTTCACTTCATTTGGGTGATTAATTTGAAGTTAAGGTTTGGAGTAGAATTCACTTTTACTTAAGAAAATAAAAGTATTTAGAGTTGAAGTGAAATGAAGTACATGTGGCTCACAACATTATTTTATCTATCGGGCTAGACTCATCCAAACGGGGTAGAGTTGAAATTTTAGACTGTTAGGCTCATTTAACTTTACTCTACTCTATTTCTTGCCTATTCAAACAAGCTTTCAGGTGATGTCTTATTAACGTGGATTGTGGATCTCTCTTGAGTATTGAGACTTATTTCTAGGCCCATAAGTTAATCTGGACGAGTTTTGGGATGATGGAGATAGGACTTGAACCCAATAGTATGGCTGTCAATGGCCTGTGTAAGCAACCCAGGCCATAGTCAATACCATTATTATTCTTATTATGGTTGAGGCCTATTTGTTGGTCCAATATGGTTGTCTTGCACATAATCTCCAGGCCAAATATATGGTCTGGGTTTGGGGCTATCTTAGTAACATTTTTATGAAGAAGAAGCTCAATCATAGCTTAGTATAAACAATGGCTCACACTCACACCATGAACTTCTTCACCCATCTGGAACCTAGTCTCTGTCAACATGATCCCTACTTCTTCATGGGGAGTACATGGGCTGGATGGACACACGGAACCTTTCCAGTCCAGCCTACCTAGTCATTGGGCCTGAAATATATCCTGATCTTGCAAAGTGCCTCAATGTTAGGACTGGTTCAACCCAGTTTTTGGAATGCTGTTGGCATTGTTCTTGCTTTTGTATAATGGTTAGGAACGTGTTTCTGGGCCTTTTAAATATTAATGAACTCAGACTATAGTGTTTAATAAGCAGGCTACAACATATGCCATTATGCCCCTTGCCAGCCCTGTTCGTGCCCGGTCAGTGCCAGGGTTCAACCTCTGACACTCTGGATGAGAAGATGGCAGCAACCACCTGGGCATCTCACACTTATCAAAAAAAAAAAAAAAAAAAAAGAAGTGGTATTATATATTTGCACAAGTTAAGCCTAGACCAATTTCGAGGGTCAAGACCTCATCCTACATACTAGGCCCATTTGCTAAATGGGCCGGCCGGACTTTCTTTTGGTACTCCAGCAAGGGGGCTGGGACCAAAGGGAGAGCCCGGGTATGTACAGAAAGATAACCCACTCATGTAGAAAAGGAGCCCAAATGTGTGGGAAGGAAAGCCCACATATATGGGAAGAGTCCCAAGGTTTGAACCCTGCGAAGCTAGATGAGAACGGTTGCTCCTTATGACTAAGGTAAAGAGTCGTTCTCTAAACTAACTGGATCTGGACATTCATATAGCTGTGACAAAATTAGATGTAAGGAGCCGTTCTCTAAACCAGCGGGATATGGACATTCACATAGCTGTGACAAAAATTAGAGGAGACCTCATCAAGATGAAGATCTTCTCATCGAGTTGATCCACTCCTTATAATGTGTTTTTGCTTTGGTACAATTTTTTTGTTATTTTGTGTTTAGTTTTTCTTGAGCATTTTTGTGCATCATCCTTGGAAAGTTGGTTATGTGGACTTTGGCTTTTTCAAAGAAACGAAAAAAAAAAAAAAAAAATCCCAACCCCCACATAAGAAAACTTTTTCGCAGATTCCTAAACAATTGAGTTCATTTTTCACTTTTTCTTCCATAAAAATGGTTGCACCAAATGATGTTCCTTAGCTTTTTTGCAGAAATGTAATTGTTTGTTTGTACAATAAGAGGATTTCGTGATAAAAATAAATATTGTTATTATTTTGTGCAACTCACTCTTTCATCTTATGAAAAATGAAAAAAAAAAATTATACTAATTTTCATTGATGGGGAGGATTTTGATTCCCATGGGAAGGGTAGGAGGGCAAGAAACCTCTCTCGAGAAGAAAGTAAAATCCATGGAGTGCAGAGACCTTAGTTCACATTTATGTAATTGCTTTTGAGCAAAAATGAGAAGGAAAAGCATGTAATTTTTGACAAAAAATCATTTTTCATTATTTGTACTAATCCTTTTGTATAAGGAAAGAGCATCAAAAACAGTGCAGTCTTACGTGAACCCTCAAAAAAGTATTCCTAATGGGGTTAGAAAAGTTAAATTTTTTTCTCAAAAAATGTAGAAGTTAGCAAATCCATTTCCATGGACAATATACAAATATGTCCTAGGGCACATTTGTATTTCCGCTGTTCCACATAAACAAGAAAAGGAGGACATTTTTCTATAGAAAATGTTCCATCATTTGGTGCCATGCTTTCTACAAGGAAAAGCAAGAAAATCAGTATAAGTTTTTTAGTGAATATGCCCAAAAATTGTTTTCAAGTGGGGATGGGAGTAGGTAAAAAATGCTCGTCAAACAGAGAATTCTTTCTACTCTAAAACAAAAGGAGAAATCACATATATCTCTGTTTTTGTACCTCACTTGCAGAAACATGCTGCTTCTGTTTCTCCACACCTCTCCATGATTATGGAGGGCCAAGCTAAGCAATGTGTCTTGGTTCCTAAGAAACAGGTACAATTAATAACAGTTCTTTGATTCCACATTTATAAAAAAAAAATTGAAGAAAAAGCACCTCTTCCAAACAAGTACAATTAAGAGCAGTTCCCAGATAATACCTCCTGGCTTGGAGAAAAAAGTGTTCCTACATTACTAACTTTGTAAGAAAAGGGTAAGACAAAACCTTACTGGTGAAAAAAAGTCCTGGCTTTATTTTTTGGATATTCATGTTTGATTCTCGGGGATTTTACCGGAAAAATCACAATTGTAGATATTCAATTACTTGAAACGAACAAGCCCTAATTCAGATCGAACTCACACCACCACTACCGCCACGGCGGCACCAACCAATTTCGAGAAAAAAAAAAGAAATGGAAAAAAAAATAAAAATAAAAAACAGTTTCCCTACCATTTATTTTGCTTGGATTGGAGACTTCTAGTACTTGGTTGATGAATTCCAATTGACATCCCCCTGATCGGAAAACTCCAACTACCCAAACTAGTGGCTATCAATTGACATTCAAGGAGAAATGTTTAACAATCAGGGCCGGTTTTGGTAGTTGTCACCTTCCATCATCTATGATTTCCTGCCAGTTGTGTTGATTTGAATGCTATAAATTGTGACTGGTTTAAATATTTGGAGAGCCCTCCAGAAGTGATCATGTCTTGTTGACTTGTTGTAATATATGAGTTCAGAACCTTAGTTAAATTAGAACTCTTTCTTTATTTCATTTGGGAATGTTTACCTTAAAACTATTTATCTTCTGTCATTCAAAAACACCCCAAAAGCCATTAACTTATACATATATAAGAAAAACCTCAGGTGAGCACCGCATGCCTAAATACCTAGTGAGCCCACCTGGTGATCCATCTGAGTAGACCATAAAACGGGGACCCCTAATAGTCCTCGGTCCCAAGTCTGGCACTAGGGGTGTAAAGATTCGTTTAAGCGTTTGTTTTGGGAAAACCGTTAACCAAACCGTATATTAAGGTTTTCAATTTTTAAAAACCGCAACCATAGCCGTACCCTTAAAAACCGTTAAAACCCGAATTGCAGTTAACCGTATTAGACGGTTCGGTTACTCTTAATTGTCATTTAAAAAACTATATATCTTTGCCCTTTGACTCTGCATGCAGAACAACACTATTATTTTTCACATGCAAAAAAAAAAAAACTATCATTTTCGATTTTAATAATCGTAATCGTAATCGAACCGTGAAACACGGTTATTAACCATCGGTTTCGGTTCAGTTTCGATCGGTTAGACGGTTTTTCGATTTTTCTTTTATACACCTATCTGGCACCCATCCAAATCTCAATTGCAAATATCACAATTGTATTGGATCAAAACCACAGAAATATTATGATAACATCCCAATATTTCTAAAATATTAATAATAATTTTCAAATGGTTGATAATCGGTTGTGTGCAAAATTGTAAATAAGAATGCCAACCCTATCGATACTTATATGTGCCAAAACTTTCTAAAACATAAGTAAAAGATCCACAATTTATAGTATTAATGGGTGCCTAAAACTAAAAAACCAAAAGACAATATCGTCTGCCATTATTAAGCAACTAGTGTAACAGGCCTGCGCCATGATAAAAAATAATTAAAATCTTAATTAGAAATATTAACGAATATTATCATCAATTGGCTTCCATAATAGGCCCCACATTTTAATCTTACTCAATATTGAAAGAAAAATAAGGAGGAAAAAGATAGAAGAATATAGCCTGTGAGAGTGGCCCTCGTAAATTGAGAGCTTGGAAAGAAGATAATTGCTTTCACAATGGGATCCATAGATTTATTTATTTAAATTAGTAAATGTAAATATTAATAAAAAGATTGTGTTAAAAATGAAAACTCATGAGACAAAATTTTAGGTAGCAAGAAAATTTTAGGGGAGATCAAGTAAATAGTAAAGATTTTATGACATTGATTTAATTATATTTGTTCTTAAGCATAAATTGAGTGTCATTTCAAAATTAAATGTGGATTTTTTTTAATTAATTGGCTTCCACCATGGGCCCCATAGATTAATCCTACCAAATATTAAGAAAAAATAAGGAGAAAAAAGCAGTAAAATAACACTTACGAAAGTGGTCCTCATAAATTATATGTTTGGAAAGGAAAAAAATTGGCTTTCACAATGGGACCTACAAATTGTTCGAACTTAGGGGAAAAAAAGAAACAAAAAGAATTTGGCTTCCATAGTGGGCACCATGGATTGACTAAAAATAACAAAGAAAAGGCCAAGTGTGGTCTATTAGTAGGCCCTAGATTTTTGCATCTTGGATTTGACATGAGGGTCCCACAAATTATTCTGCAACAAAATCTAATGCATATATGCCCATGTATCACTAAAATCATAGCCAACTTGATTTCTATATTTTTCATCAGTTTGTAGGCCCACTATTAAAACCAAAGGGCCTTTGTTTTCTTGTTAGTTTAATAATATGCGGGGCCCATTGAAGGTAAATGGTCAATGTAATCTTGGAAAATAATCTTGGGAGGACCAAAGAGAAGTTAGTACTATATGCTATGTTTTAGAGAAGAATATCAAGGGAAGGGATAAGTCTTTTGCAATTTGAAAATCCAATAACTTTAGAAAATGATTATCCTGTGCCGAACATGGGTCAAGAAAGGAAATATATATATATATATATATATATTCCAATATAAAAGCAATATCTGCGTATATTAAAGAAACTCAATTGAAAGAGAGATGCATACCTCTATAAGATTTGTAAGGCCTATTAGAGGAACGTGTATAAATGAAATCTATTAGAGGAATGAGCTGAAAAAGAAAAAAAGAAAAAAAAAATAAAGATGGTTGAAAATAATACTTTTAAATAATATTATAAGAAAATCTAGTGCCATTGTAAATTTATAACTTTAATTTAAATGGAAAAGTGTTGCATGAAATACAACATATATTATAAATAAATTTTCGGGCACGGGCCATAAGATACAATATTATTATTTAATTTACAAATAAATTTTTTGGGTACGGGCCAATGCCACATATATGTTGCCATTATGTGGGCATTGAAATATCTCTAATAAAAATTATTGGCAATATTACTCATTTACCAACTAAAATGAGTAGGCAATATTACTCATTATGTATAAATTTGAAATATTACTCATAATATTTAGGTGACATGAGTAAGCAATATTACTCATAATATTGGGCACATGCAATGGCAAATTGTTGAACACGGCCATGGCAACATAGATTATAGTGTCATGTTGGACCCAGATCTATTTATAGTGTGATTGAGTAAATTTCTATTATGTCGGTCGTTAATCATTATATATATTAAAGCAATAGGATTTTTGTTTACTACATCATCACCCATGGAGCTCTCTTTTCAGAGGAACACCAAAGAGAAAAAAAAAATAGTCTTTTGGTTTGATGTGAGCCACTCACCTCTCTAGATTTATCTTATCTCATCACATCCAGTTCAAATTCAAATAAGTTTTTCAACTTTATCCATTCTTAATCCTTCTCCAACCTACATCTTCTCTTTCCATAATACTCCTTTACATTAATATTCTTATCCCCCAACCCCCCTTACATGAGTTTTAATCTGAGTAATAGCAAACCACATCCTATCCAACGATACACATTATTTTGATTCACAATTTAATTCGTTAGAGTGTTAGACACATGATTCCAATCATTAAAACTATAATAGGTAGATCGTAAACTAATTAATTACTTTAGGGTTGAATGGTTTTTCAATTTTGAGAATTATTTTTTGTTTGCACAAATTCCGAGGATATTGTCCTCTCCCATTTGATTTCGGATGCTAAGTTTACTTTACTTTTTTTAATTTATTTATACTTTTGTATATAATTTTTTTTCTTAATAAATTCTTAGAAAGATCTTTAAAAATATTATATTTTCATTTTTGGGCCTAAGCTAAGCATGAGACTTTGTTGCTAGTCCATTATTTATTGTTTGGACTCAAGTCCCGACCCGTGACCAGATTAAGATGTAAAAGAAAAAAAAAGGAATAAACTGATATCCACAAACACAACTTTTCCTCTATTTAGAGTGGAGGAAAAGTTACAAATTCTACTTACACAACTATTACTTCTTAGAAATCTAGAAAAGCTACTTTTCCTCCTCTTTCAGAGGAGGAAAAGTTGCAAATGCTACTCCCACGACTTTTACTCCGTTACATATGCACAAATGCAACACTGGTTTATATATCTACAAATGCAACTTTTCCTCCACGTAGAAAAGTTGTAAATGCGACTTTACACCTCTAATAACGCCACGTGTCGCTCTCCCACGAAGAGGCTGCTATTATAATATATATAATTTTAAAAATAAAAATAAAAATGGCAATAGTGAATTTAACCCATATTAGTAACAAATATGTTCAATTCTTCTTAAAAGAAATTTACAACCTATTCATTCATTTAGTTGCTAGAATTTAGAAAATATGTTTATGTTCAAAATCATTCTCTATCTGTGACTATTGCTTGGCCGGTGAGAAAATATGTAATGTGCATGGGTGAATGAATTCAAGTCTCTCATAAAATATAAATTAAAGAAATAAAAACCCTTCTCTGCCACTAATTAAGTGCCCTTTAAGAGGGGGAAACTAAGTTCTACCATTACTGGTAGATATTTGCTCGAATTGTAATGAGAAAAAAATCATATTAAACACCTATTTGTAGCAATAGACATTCAAAATCTCCAAATTAAAGTTAAAAATTAGGGGGGAACTTAGGGATGCTCTGGTGGTAAAGGCTCTCACTCCCATCCCACCCACCAAGGATCGATCGATCCTTGGTGGCGATCCATGATGGGTGGCTTTACTCCTCTCCAACTTGTCCACTGAACGAAGTTTGTAAAAAAAAAAAAAAAAAAAACGTTAAAAATTAGGGAACTATTCGCTAATGTTGGTGCCAATAGGTTCTAAAAAAACTAAAAAAAAGAAAAAAAAAAAATATTTATTCTATCATATATCCATTTTGGCAATCATTTTCATAGTCTTTACATGGCTAATAATTAATATTTAGTCTGAGAAAAATCCTTTAGGTCATTTGTTTGTAGTCATTTACATATGTAAATAGTCCTCATGCATAAATGGTTACGCATCATCACGTTCAGACTCATTTATACGTGTCATGTGTTAATAAGTTGTAAAAATGATGGATATATAAGGGTATTTACACACTAAAGTTTACACAAAAGTGATTCACATCCCTCTTGCAAAATGACATCAGTACAGTTTCTTATATGGTGATTGCATTTTTTGGGAGCCCATCAATCACCTTTAGTTTTTTCTAATTCATGTGGGCCCCATATTTGTAACACAAACAATCCATTTTGTTTATTATTTTTTATTGAACTAATAAACACCAATATCTAGATGACAATTGTCTTAAATCTTCATAGTTTTTGAGTAAATTGCAAAGAAGTCTTAACCTTCGTATCTAATTTTTTGCACTTTATGGGTCTGAAATTCATTATCCGAACTGCTCAATATTCTTGCATTAATGGCAAATGTCAGGACATTTAAATTCATATGTCATTCTTCATGGAGTTTGAAAATTTTGTGAAAAAGTCTAAAAATCCCAAATACATAAACGGAAATAATTAGGTGGTAATTGTTCTCACGGTTCAAACCATGAGAAAAATGGGTGGGGCCCACCTATCACCTGATCCAAACCTTGCAATGAACAGGGACCCCTTGATAGTCACACGCCCCATGGTTTGGCACCAATGCGAATGAGCTGGACCGTTGGATCAACTATACACCCATACGAATGTATTGGACTTGTCGGCCATGGATGAAGGGCTTAGGAGCATGACTAGGGCCAAACTTGATATTTAGGGTGGTCCCATATAGATCATTCAATCCCTACCACTCCTATCACAAGATGGGACCCCAGTGGGCCCCATAAAAAAGTTGTCAGGGTAACTCTATGAAAGCAATTCTCACTAGAACAAAGCCCATACATAAAACCATTGGCTATACTTATATACTACTCATGTGAAAATTTTGTTTTTGACAAAACATGGCAATGTATTTCAATGTGTAATATATTCTAAACACATATATTTAAAACCATTGGTTGTACTCATATACTGATGTGAAAATTGTGTTTTTGAAAACATGACAATTTATTTCACTATGAAACATTTGCATACGTAGCATCAGCTTGTGTAAATCTCATTTTCCTATCACATGTAAAAGGCAAACGACCCCTAAGAACTGATCCTTTTAAATAAAATAAGAGTAACAAGAGTTACAAAACAAGGGTGCATAAACTATAAGGGCATGTTTGTTTGGATGGATTTAAAGATATAGATTTCATGGTCAAATGGGATCTAAAAGGGACTATATTAAATTTAATAATTATTTTGTGAACAAAAAAAATAAATAAATAAAACAAAGGATTATTAAAGAGGAGAAGGGGTGGACGATGTAAGGCTGAGAGGTATTGCTCATATATACCTGACATATACCTGACCCGACCTGTGATGATTTATGGTTTATGATACCAAACCCAACCTATGATGGGTATGAGTCATCAACGCTTATTTTTTTATTTTAAAATATAAACTATTAAAAGTTGCTAATATGTAGGAGGAGAGAGCCACACCTGCATCCTTCAAATTATACACTTCGTCGATTATCACTTGTCCTAAAAAGTTTGCATATACAACCTCTTGGGATATATACCATGAATGCAGGCTTAAGTCTAATTTGGATCATACTATAAAATTTAGAATTAATTCGAACCTCGACAAACTCACTGCCAAACCCACTCAAACCGTTTAAATTCAATTCATTGCCAACGTTACCAACAAAGCCCTTAGCCTAAGCAGGTTGTGGTAGGTCAACCATTTAACCAGATTGGTCATTCCTCTAGTCTTTTTATAAGTTATAACCCATGTCTTTACTCCACTCACACAAACCGTTTAATAATTAAAACTAATTAATATTAGTTGGCATTGATGTTCCCTATACTCAGCTACCACTAATTGGGCACCTAAAACTGTCCCCACCCACATGAAATCTACGACTTTTATAAAAGAGTCCAACATGGGAGATCTGGATTTCTCTTTCGAGCATCAGCAATTCAAATTTCAAAAACATGTTCCCACCCTTTTTCTTATTTTGAAAAATTGTGACACCTATATAAATTCACCTATCGAAAATCTAAACCACTAAAAATAAGATTTCTCCTCTGCCTGTGATCGAGCCAGAATCCACTTCAACAAACATTTGGCTCATGATCAGATTAATCACATATATAGAGCTCACAAGAAATCTGAGGCTCCTTGATGGAACCCGGTACGTGTATTAAAATTCTAACCCATTCAAAATAAATTTCTGCCATCAATATGTGAATGTGGTTGTGAGGTATTAAAATCTTATGTACAAATATGTGAATGTGGTTGTGAGGTATTAAAATCTTATGTACAAAAACAGCATTCTCTCCTGCAGACAAAAATAAATTGGTTTTGACTTTGGGCTGGGCCTTTTATTTTCACTATTCAATCACCATCACCATGTGATATAATCTTTTAGAAAAGAAAAACAGAAGGTTGCATTGCATATGACCTGCTGCTGGATCTGCTCTAGGAGGTGATCCAGATCAGGACGCAAGAGCATGGAGTAATAAAATATAGCCAAAAGATTAGAATTCCAAGTCATGTACGCATTCTAAATCCAGATAGACATGAAATGCTGTTTGAATGTCAAGTTAGCTGGAGCCATCAAGACCCTAGTCTTCTAAATTCAGAAATGGGTCCACCCTTTTTTAACATGCCACTTGCCTTGCTGAAAGTCTTTACTTTTACCGTGGTTTTAACTTTTGATTCTTTGGTCTTCATGTGATGAAACGAAGATTTATCTTCACTAGTCAAGGGCTTTGGTATTTTTTTGGAGGTTGTTATTTGTAAAATTAAAATATGTTATAACTGTTAAAAACTAGGAACATTTATCAAAAAAATCCCACCAATTAGAGTAACCATTGCTGAGGTTTCCAAACTTTTATAATATCAGCCAAAGACCTCCCGCCCAAACCCTATTATTCCGTTCCTTTTTTGACCCTGAATTTGTTAATGTCAACAATACTCCTAAGACAGAAATCGCCTCCCTTCATTTTGTTTTTTATAATCCTTTTCTACATATATGTTTATGTTGAGTTTTTATGTGGATAAAAATTAGACTCAAGAATTACAAAAAAGTGACCTCATGCCATTGAGCCACATAGCTATTGTGCTTAAATGGCTCGGTTCATGGGACATCTCCCTTCCACAAACAACCATGGATCAATCTCTCGCCATAGTGCTAATGGCGAGGGACTTCTGTGATTGGGTTTGTAAGTGGTTATCTTACAAAAGAAAAGAAGAAAAAAACTCACATATATGTTCAAATAAATAACATATACAACATTTGTATGTGTATAAGCCATTGAAAAAAAAATCCATAAGAATCACACATGGCTCAGGGCCTGTTTGGATGCACAAGAAAACACAAGAAAATAATATTTTATAGAATATAATCTTTCATTGTTTAAAGAAGAAAATCTTGTGCGTTTGGTAACTCAAAAAAAATTTGAAGAAAAGATTATTTTCTTTCAAAAAGCTCAATATTCTCTCATACAGTTCCTCCCTGTAGAAAACTTTCTACAAGATAAAAATCTTTTAAAATGACTATTACAAAGTGGTAGAGTAAAGTAAAGACTTTAGTTCACCAAATCCATCATAATGCTTATGTTTACAGATATGGTAAAGTAAATTAAAAGTAAATCTCATAGGACAGTAAAGTAAAAGTGAGATAAAGTGCATGGTGAAGTAAGTGGGAATGAATGGTAAAGTAGTTTCTTTTCTTTACTTTATCACATTTTATCGTAGTTTTATATGGTAAAGAATAAATGACTTGTTTACGGGTGTGGTAAGGTAAAATAAAGATTCATTGATGTCATATCATGGTAAAAAGGTGAGGTAAAGTATGGTCAGATGAAGTATATGGTAAAGCAAACTCGGAGAGAGAGAAAGTTATAAAATAACTTTTTTTTATTGACTTTACTTTACTATACTTTACCATGATTTTTTGTGATAAAAGAAAGTAACTTATTGTAAAAATATGAAAGTTAAACTTTACTTTACTACATTACTTTTTTATCTAGACGTAGTAAATTACATATAAATTAAAATATTTAATAATTTTTTTTTCTTATAATGTAAGTTATTTTAATCATAATACCTTCCAAACCGCTCAATTTGAAATCTGTAATATTCTTAAAAAATTGCCAAACAGTAAAAATATTATACTATTATACTATTGCATTATTATATTTTATACTGTTTTATTCTTGCAATATTTAAATCTGTAAGTATTTTATTCTGTAGACATCCAAACGGGCCCTTATTACTTACAAAAAAATCATATAAGAACTACATATGAAAACAGATAAGAATCATGCTAGAATAAATCCATATATAAGCCTAAAACCTATATATACTATAAATTTAAATAAGAAAAATAAGAAGGTTAGGCCGGGTCATGCAGGGCTGTGCTCAATTTATCTAAGTCGGACCCTCAAGTTAGATGACTTTCAAAAGATTTTGGCGAAGTCCGGCATTCGAGTTCTTTAAGAAAAATAAAAGCGCCCATTTTATGGGAGGGCAATCAAGCTGATCGAGTATCATCATAGGAGGTTTGGTTAGCCCTTCACTTCACTTTTTACATACATGTTATATGTATGTAAATTCTCAAATATTGCACTTGGAAAGGGGTTATGGAACAAAATTTCTTGCTAAAGGACAACATGCACGATGATCCCCTTCGCACCAATGTAGAGTCCACCTGATGATTTATCCAAGTCCATCACACTCATTACCCTTATGTGAATTGCCCTCAAATTCAATTTGAACTTAGCTGGAACTATTTTCTCCATTGCATTTATCAAGAAAAAAAAATAATCAAGAAGGGTTACAATCGCCTTCATGGTCCTAATTTTCTTCAAGCCCTTAATTCATGAATAAGGCATCCGAATGGTTCAAACTATTGGCCAAAATTTGTTCATAACGGCCGATATGAATTGGTATCAATCCATACTGATAGGATATTTTAAAACTATTGCTCCCATTATGTCTTGGACCAAAATATCAGCTAGTATTGGTACAAGCCAATATATTACCCGATATTTTGAAAATAAATATATTATCTGATATTTTAAAAATATCAGCCGATCTTGTACCTTTTTCTTTAAAACCTGTTTTTTTGCTTCTTTCTTCCATTTCTTCCTTCCTAAATGCCAATAGATCTGCTCGAGACTTTGCCAAAGTTTCCTAAACTCCTCTTTGCACTAAAACTCAACCAAACTACATGATTTAAGGGTATTTCCTTGTGTTAAAACCAAGCTACTCAAGGAGACCTTATTAGCAAGCATTTTTAGTTTATTTCTCAATTCTTTTCAAGATTCATCCTCAAAATAAAATGAAAATATTTGAAGCATATTAGAATTATAGTTTTGAAGCAAAAGCTTGTAGATTTGAGCACTGTTGTTATTGTTGTTTTTTGAGATTTTCATGATTTTGTCTTAATTTTGGGGTTTTATCACCGAAAATCTATATAATACCTGTAACCAAGGCTTCATGTTAAGTTATATTTTAATATATACATGTAGGTTTATACTATTCGGAATAAACTTTACATAGTTTCAAATAAGATATTGATACATGATATACATGATGTTATGAGTTCGGAGACCTATATATTGCTATGTATAGTATTTACTAATTAAAATAAATATTTTTTCTACTATTTTATAATGTTGTATATATATATATATATATTTTTGATATTCTCACATTATTTTTAGGTTAAAAGAGTTATACTATAATAGACCACGATGACCGAGAACCATAACTTGATGCATCCCTTGAGTCTTGCCCTCGTGGGTTGACATCGATCCACAACTTGATGCATCCCTTGTGAGTCTTGCCCTCGTGGGTTGACATCGATTTTCCTTGTTCTTCACACACTGTGGGTAGTGGAAGTAATTGATCGAGCCGACTATTCCTCGGGTCATGTATTCTATGCTCCACTTCTAGACTTCATCATTCAAACTATAATGCATTCAACCTCACGACCTTTTGACCCGACTCATCTCCTGATTTCATCTAGGACTTGTTGGTCGTCCCCATAGGCCCTCTGCCCGGGACATTAGCCAACTTTTTATTTCCCCTACTTTTCTTTACACTATGAATCGGCCCACCACTCTATTCAACTTTTACAACCTGGTTTCAAGTGCTGAAGAGCAGGACAACTTCATACTATCCTCCAGTTATACTCATTTACGAAAGGGTATATCTTAAGTAACTCGGACATCCCTAGCTGTTGTTTAACTGGTTAGGATCATAATATACTGAGTATAGTTCGGATCTAACTTAAAAAGCTAAATAGAGGAACTTATAAGGTTGACCCGAAATTAAAACCATAAGGAGGATTAACATTTTGAGTGCATAAAAATATCCTAATTTACCCGTCTGCAAATTTTAGATAAAGTCAAATTCAGGAGAGCCCTAATCCGGCTATTACATTTCATTTCAATGGAAATCCAACCTACCAAACTACTCAGCAAGAAGGAAAAAATAAATTCTAACTCACCAAAACTCAGCCAAATCCCATGTCCCATAAGAAACGGCCACCTTGTGTACACGACGCGCGCACGCCACTCCAGAAGGCGAATTTTCCTTCCTAGTGTATATTCTATGTATAATTAATTACCTTTACAAATTACACATCATCTCATCCAAACAGAGGTAAAAGGAAAGTGGGAAAAATGAAGAAAGCCAACGGCCGAAAGCGAGAAAAAGTAAGAAAGGGCCAGCCAACAGGTGAAGAGAGAGCCATTCCAATCCAAACTCATTTCATTTTAATTGCCGCTTCAAGTCCGCTACGGGGAAAAAAATGCCAGAGACGAGAGAGATTAGAGATTAGATATTAGAGAAAGCCTGCAGCTTGCAGATAGAGAGAGAGGAGTGCGTAGAATAACAACCACACGTTGCGCACGATAACAACGACCCTGAACGAACAAACGAACGAACGCCCCCTCCTTTTGCCCTAGATGGGCCAGGCCGTTTCTTCTATCGCCAATCCAGCGGCTCTCAATCGCCGCGAAAACTCTAGCTTCAACTCCAGCCATCGGATGAGGACCAAATCAACGGCCGCGATCTCCTCTCCTGTTACCGATCCCAGCTGCTACCTCTCCTCCTTCTCCGACGACGGCGACGATTCCGATCCCGGTTGTTTCCGTGACTTCATCTCTGATCTCCCGGACGAGTGCCTGGCGCTCGTATTTCAATCACTCAGCCCCGGAGACCGGAAGCGGTGCTCGCTCGTCTGCCAGCGGTGGCTCCGCGTCGAAGGGCAGAGCCGCAGCCGGCTGTCTCTAGACGCGCGATCCGATCTCCAGCCCTCTATAGATTCCATCTTCTCCCGATTCGACTCGGTATCCAAACTCGCCCTCAAATGCGATCGCAGATCCGTCAGTATCGGAGATGATGCGCTGGCGCTGATCTCCCTCCGGTGCCGGAAACTCACCCGACTGAAGCTCCGGTCCTGCCGGGAGCTCACCGACGTCGGCATGGCGGAGATTGGACGGAATTGCAAGAGCCTGAAGAAGCTCTCGTGCGGTTCGTGCGCCTTCGGCGCCCGAGGAATCAACGCCGTCCTCGACCATGCCGCATCGCTCGAGGAGCTCTCCGTCAAGCGGCTCCGCGGCCTCACCGACGTCACCGCCACCGAGCCGATCGGCCCCGGCGCCGCCGCCTCCTCTCTCAGGACCATCTGCTTGAAGGAGCTTTACAACGGCCAGTGCTTCGGGCCGCTCATCGTCGGCGCGAAGAACCTCAAGAGCTTGAAGCTCTACCGGTGCTCTGGGGACTGGGACCGGCTTCTGGAGGCGGTTGCCGCCGATCGAGCCTCCGGACTGTCGGAGATCCACCTCGAGAGGCTTCAGGTCAGCGACCGCGGCCTCGCAGCCATCTCCAACTGCTTGGATCTGGATATCCTCCACCTCGTGAAGACGCCGGAGTGCACCAACGCCGGGCTCGTATCGGTCGCCGTCCGCTGCAAGCTCCTCCGGAAGCTCCACATCGACGGCTGGAAGACGAATCGGATTGGCGACGAAGGGCTATCTGCAATTGCCAGACGATGTCCGAAGCTCCAGGAGCTGGTACTGATTGGCGTCAATCCGACTTCTTCTAGTTTAGAGCTCCTAGCTAGCAATTGCCGGAATCTTGAGCGATTAGCCCTGTGCAGCAGCGAGACAATAGGCGACCCAGAGATCTCCTGCATTGCCTCCAAATGTGTGGCATTGAGGAAGCTATGCATCAAGGGTTGCCCTGTTTCGGATCTAGGAATGGAGGCGCTCGCGGGTGGCTGCCCCAATTTGGTGAAGGTGAAGGTGAAGAAGTGCAGGGGAGTGACCTGCGAGGGTGCCGAATGGTTGAGGGCGAATAGGGGATCTCTTGCTGTTAATTTGGACAATGGATCGATCGAGCAGCACGATGCAAGTGTGAGCGATGGCGCTGGGGAGCTGCCTCCGCAGATTGAGTTAATCGAGCGAACAGTAGCGGCTGATCTTCCATCCAGCAGCGGCGGCAGATCCGCGTTTTCAAAGGCAAGGTCAGGGTTCTTCACAACGAGGAATTTTGTGGCCTGCACTTTCAGAAGATGGTCTCACGGTAACAACACCATCCATGACACTTAGGGGCAATGGTTTGAAAATCCTGGTTGAAGGAGTGTGTGTGTGTGTGTGTCTTGTGGAGTGTTGGGTGAAATGATATGCATCTAATGATATGCGGTGTTATATGGCCTGCATTTGGATGTGCAACTTTGGTTCATACGATATACAAGCCTCTACACTGTATCATTTTCACTGAAAATCTGATTCCCATCCTACAATGCACATTGTATGGGAAGGGATTTAAACCATCCTCCACATGAAATGGGAGAAGAAGGAACTGTTGCTTTGTTTATATTATTGTCCTTTTGTTGTTCAATGTTACTTTAAGATCTGCTCCCTTGCTTCTAAAGTCTGCAGTGTTGTTTATACCCTCTTTTGAATCAAAAGCATTTATAATTCCTCAATCTTGAACGGCTGCAACAATGAGATTTTGTTCATGTGTTGTTTTGAAGATGATAATCATTAACCTATATCAAGAGTTAGAGGATACCATTCATAAGAAAAAAAAAAAGAAAGAAAAAAAGAAAAAAATACAATGATTTACCTTCCAAAATGTCTCTAACCCGAGGCCTCTCAACTTTATATCACATGAAGCACACCTGAGAATGTTCTACTAATACAATCAAAGTCAAGTAAAGCCTCCATTTTCCAGACAAGATGTCACATCAAATGCACTTTATTCAAAACTCCCCATATCTTTTTCATACAAAAAGTCTAAAAGCAACTACTTTTATCTACTAAAATACAAAACAAAAAACTCCACTTTTCCGTACAAAAAGTCAAAAAGATTCCATAACAAACAACTAAAAATAAAATACCATCATAACCCACTTATATTTTATTCTTTCTTCAAAATTAACTTTACTTAACTTGACTATATTAGTAGAGTTACCAAACTGGCCCTAGGGAGTCAAACCACCGGTCCGTTTCCGATGGTCATAGTGAATTTCTCTTCTAAATATAGCCCATTCAAGATTGTCTCCCAAATATAGTTTTTTCAAACAAGAAAGTAGTCATAAAGTCTCTTTCTAACTAAAATCATGATAATGAAGGAACAAGTATTATTAATAATCTTTTTTAGTGATCCAGGCCATAGGTTTTGCAAGGCTTCTGTCTAACGTCCATGGATATGCGATGATTCCATCTGTAACCACTATGTCATACTCTTCAATTTATTCTTTAAACGTTGTGCATAGTGCAAATCTTGCTGGCATAGCTGATCACAAATTTGTTTCTCTTATCTAACTTCTCCATCTCAAACGTTTGCATTTGAGATCCTTGCAAGTGATTATAGATATTCTACATGTGAACTACAACCAACCACATGATTCAAACACAAGTGAAAAACAAAACTCCAACCGAAGCAAAATCCACAAGTGGAAGTATTTCCAGCCATTAACTCTGCTACCAATCGTGCTTTTATTTTTTCCTTACATTTTGTGTCTAGTAGTGGTTGTTTTAGCACACATTCACTTAGCAATTATCGTCTTTTCTTTCTGGCTTAGTTCTCAATGGAATTGTTTGACTCAAGTGAATCAGTTTGTATTCCTGATTCCTGAATAGTAAGTTTCTTTAAACAGAAGCTTCTTGTTATATGACGCCATACTAAAGGGAAAGATGTCTATGATGGTTCAAATGATTGTAAAGCTCGATTGTTGCCATGTAAATTTAAGATAGTTGAAAACTTATGGAAATACTTAAATTTATTTATTTAGGAGATCAATATGGCTACTTTAATTGATCACAACTTGGCAAACAACTGAAGCATAAATGCAAGTGATCTCGTGATTTTTCATTTAGTTGTTTCCTTGAATTGACTTGTTTAGAAAGTTGGAAGCATAACTGCATAAATACAATAATTTAAATCTATATCATAGTACTTCTGCTGGTCATGAAATTCATCGAGAAGTTCAGATCAAAGAAAATTCTGTAGATGATTTTATTGATTTAAAATAGGCTTCTAATAGAGTGTTTAGGCATTTAATTTGGTGAACATTTAAAATTCGTTTATAATGATTATATCAAAATTATACAAGGCATGTAGAAAGGGGAAGTGACGAGCATGAGAATGGGTGTTAGAGTTGGATTGCTTTGGGTCTTTCTTGAATTGCCTTTATCATGGACAAATTTAATGGTTGATATCTAAGATGAAGTTTTTGGGTGTTAGTGATATGGTAGCTGAAAATTAGTGCTTCAGCAGATTAACGATAATAATATATGGAGTGTAAGTTCAGTGGATCTAGGAGTAAGTAAAATGAGCTTTTCAAAGTTTAATATTAGGGCATTGTGTCATAGATTTTGATATTTAGGAGCAAGTTTAAAATGGAATGGAAACAATAAGTTGGATGTATCAAATAGTTAGCAATGAGTGGGCAAAGTGAAGACAAGCTAGTCAAATAGTGTGGTCATCTAGTGCCACTTTGATTAAAGGAGATAACTGTTAGAATTACTTTGTCATATGGAGCTGGATGTGTTGGGCAAGTAGGAAATTAGAAGAGGCTAGAGTACGTGTGAATGAGATGTGGATGTGAAGATAGGTGCAGGGACTTGCAAGAAAGGGTATAATTAAGGATGATTGCATAAGATAAGACCAACTGGTAACTCTAACAGAGCATAAAATGGAATGAGACGGTACAAGCACTTAGAATCATATATAGACTGGCATGAGCTAGGGTGACAAGGTCAAGGAATTGGGGAATGGGGGAGATCACTAATGGCATTGAATGAAGTTCTTATTTAAGGCATTATGGACTGTGGACTATGGACTTCCAAAGAACATAATTTTTAAGTAGGTTGGGTTGAAAGTTGAAACGTAGAACCCACAAAGCCAATCTATAATTGATGTGTAAGGCTTGGTGATGACGATGACTTTCGCAATAAGAAAATCTTCAGTAATTCTAGTGATATGTATACATGAGTCGCTCTTTTGTTGTGGTTATAAAATAAAGTTGAAGATAAACTGACAGTACTTGTTTTCTGGGGTTTGGCCCTCAAAGATGGTTCCTGGCTTGTACATATTTGGAAGAACAATAATGGATCAATTGAGTGAAAATTTGTGATGTTTGCATATGGGCTTGGATCCAAGTTGTGCAATCTCATATAGAAAGTTTTATCATCTCTTTCATAAATTGCAGAAACATATGTGCTACATTATGTTTTTTTTTTTTTTTAATTTTCATTGCTTTGATAATTGGTGATGTGTCTCCTCTGTCATCATCATCATCAGATATATCAACGTTTGAAGGTATGGATGATATTTGTGATTTGGTATCCCTTTTTAGTTTGACATATTTAGGCGTGAGTGTGAAAAATGGAATGACACATCATAATTATGGGAGCAGTTTAATAAAAGGTGATGAGCTTTCAAAGTATACTTTTGATCAAGCTACCAACACTAAAACTAGAAGTTTCTATCATGACTAAAACAATCTAATAAGTTTCTTTTGCATTTCAACTATTTTATGGTAATTGAAGAGCACTTCAAGGCACCTGGAGGTGTGCTTGCCTAAACCCTACTCTTACCACCTAAATTAGTTGCGCGCTTAAGGAGCAGGTATGTCTTCGTGCAGGTAGGGTGTTAGCTGCCTTTACCCATCAGGTTGATCAGGGCTGTTGATATGTTTCAATATTTGGATCAAAGAGTGGAAATCAAAGGGAAGGTTGGATCCAGAGAGACCCTAAACAAAATTGAAGGTGAAGGTTGGTACTTGAATGAGAGGATATCAAAAGGGAGAATTGGTTTTTGTTGGACAAAATGTAGGGAAGAGGGTTCAGCTGTTCAACCTCAAGTATGCTTTTCTCCTCTTCTTGTTGGAAGTTTGACTTCAAGAGTCTCTCTCTCAGGGATGAAGCAAAAAAGTGGTGATTCTCCAGTTGGGCCCTCCCTCCCTCACAAAGGGATAAAGCAAAAGGTGGTGATTCTCCAGTTGGGTGATTCTGATTCCTCACCTTTCAGTTTTCCTGTTTTCTCCACTTAGCGTGAATCTCCAATTTATAGTTTCTCCACATCACAATGACCGCTTTTATTATATTTTTTTTTTTATTTCATAAAACGTTTGCTTTGCGGTCCTATTTGTAGCAATCAACTCCAAGACTAATTTTGGTTGCATTCATATGTGGACACTATGTTTTAGTAATTTAACTTGTGCTGGTGAGCATTGAATAGAGCAGATGAGTATTCTCTTCCATGCTTATTTAGGTTCTCATAGGATCTTTCGCTGCCATGTATTATTATTTTGCTTCTGACTATAATTGAGACATCTTGGGATTTTAATCCTGTTGAATGGGAGTATTGAAGCTTCTGAGACTTGGGGCAATGATGGCTTTTTGTCCAACAACCACATATGAAGGAAAGGCATTGATACAAGTTCCAGCTCTGCATCTTATGAAATTAAGGCATATTTGAAATATGAGGGCTCTCTGTAAGGTTGAGAAAGCAACAACCTAGTAATGCATGATGATAATCCAAATGCTATGAGGGCGCATGAGTATTTTCCCTTCTCTTTCTTTCTTCTTCTTCTTCTTCTTTGGTCTATTACTAGATATTTTATCTGGTATCCCACACAAGATATATATATATATATATATATGGGACATACGTCATACGGTATAGGGAGATCCACTATTCCAGTACACAGGTGGTACCTTTGTTTAGGTTTGGTGTTAAAATATGTGGCAATGATTCAGAAAATGGTTCTTGATGACTTTGTGCCGGATTTTTATTTTTTATGGATGTCCATCAGGTATATGCCTGTTGGATTCATTTGGCATGCATAATGCATTTATATATGAAATGGTGGCATCCATCTTTTGGTTGGTCGTTTCAGCCCGTTGTCAATGATACTACTGTAACTATGAAGCAAGGAACCTTTCAAAAAGAACTATGAAGCAAGGAAAAGAAGCGGGGCCTTCTTTGTGAATCAGCTTTTTATCCGTGTCGCCAATGTGTGAAAGTGAGTTCTACTATCGATGTAGAGGTTCAGTTCTGTAAGTTGAAGAGGGGTAGGATGTTGCAATTCCTGAAGCTCCTCTCATGCAAGAGTTTGGGGTCGATGGAAAGCAGGTTTGTTCTATCTACAAGATTTCTATGGAAATTTGGCATGCTTTCACTATTTGAACATGATACTTGTTGGGGGATTTGCATCTGCATGGAAGAAATCTTCTTAGAGCTGTTTGCCTACTTTGAATTGAATTCCTAGAATTTTGTAGCAAGGGATTTATCAAACATGTATTAAACAGCTGGAGGAGTTTACGTTCTAAGGCGGCAGGTGAGAAGCATCTTCCTAGGTTTTACTTTACTAGCGTGTTGGGTTGGCAATTATTATCCCATTGAAGGCGAGATTGGTGGATGGATTTCCATCTGGAATCCTTCACTCACTCCTTTGATTGGAAGGCTTTGAAAATCCTGGGAATTCGATACTGATTTATCAGCCGGCCTAACATCCGATATCCTTCATTATTTCTTGTTTAAGAAAGATTCTTGAGCAAAGAGAACGTTCCGCATCCAGAGTTGAATTCAGAAGGCTTCTATGAGCTGGGTATTGAGGGTACACTGATGGTTTTTTTTTTCTTCAGTCAAATGGCTGCTAATGAATCTCTACTACCACCACCACAGCACACCACACCACACCAGGTCAAGGTTTTGAACTTTCAACAGGGGCTGTGGATGAGGAACCCTTGCTGGAAATAGGTAAATGCATTTGATTTGACGTGGCAAAAGTTGACTCGACCCAGGAACCTGATCTACATCTGACCTGTCAAAACCTACTTGATGAATTTGACCTAAGCCATGGGTTATCTCGACCCACTCTTGCTTTTGAGACGGTCTAAATGCATGTTCCAACTGTAGGTGAAAGTTTTCCTTCTTTTTATATCTTACTTTGATTGGATTCTAATAAAGGGGAGTCTATTTGATGGTCATTTTTGGATTATTCACCTTTGATTCTTCATTTTTAATCACTTTATAGAAATGCTATCTTACGTATAACGTATTCCCTATGAAATAAATATGCCCTTAATAAATGGGTTGATAGAGTATGAGGGTTGAGTTGAGACCCCGTATTCCCCATCTCAACCCTACCCGTTTTGGACCCGATCTGACCCATTTTTCACCCCAGTGTGAATGATGGCAGGGAATGGAATTTGCTGAAGCCAAGGAACAAAAATAATGTCGGTGGTTACTATCACACTTTATATGAGAAAGTATTCAGGTGGTTGGGATACAAGGGTTGGTTGGCCTAGGAATCAGAAAACCTTATGGGGGCACACTTAGATGGATGTCAACTTTGAGAAGGTCATGCAAGGACAGGAAGGGTTTCATGTGGACTAGGCATGGGCCCACCCTAAACCGTTTTGGTTGGGTTCGTTTAATGGTAAAATGGCTAACATTACACTAACTGGAAAGTTTAATTCCTTTCTTTTTGTGTGTGTGTTTTTGTAATCCCATCTAGTCGGTGGATTATGCCTATCCATTGGGGATGGGTGGAGTGCCAATTCGGGGGTGACAAGGTGTTTGTAAGGGTTTTGATTTAATTTGAACATACGTGAATGGGTGTACAAAACTTGGAATTGCTTCTAGTTTTATCCCTCTTGTATAAAGAGTTTTTCTAAGTAGTGGGTGTACCAAATTTGATCATAGGTGAATGGGTGATATCATTGGTTTTGTGATTCGTCAGTTCCGAAGATATTGATAAAGACATAGGGCCTTATCTAAAACTGATGGAGTAAAGTTGAAGATCCACAGTGAGCCATCCAATAATTTCTAGTATGATAGGAAATGTATACACCTCTGTAACAATTCACACGTATTTGTATAGAATTGAATTCTTAGGAATTCATAATAAAATGGGTTCTGACAACTGATTATTATGCGGAGATGTTGATGGGATCATGACTTTCATAGGATTTGATTTTCTTAGTTAATGGATTGTTCTTCATTTTCCATCTTGTAAATCCTTTTTTTTTCCTTGAGCAACTTCTTATTCATTTCTATCGAAGGGGGCCATATTTGACAATCTTTTTTTTTTTTTTTTTTTTTTTGCTAAATAGGGAATCTTCACCCTTGTTTCTTAGAATTTAGTCACTTTTACGGTTACATTTCTTATTATATATAAGAATTCAATTCTGTGCAAACAAATGGTCTATTAGGATGTGTTCGTGGGACTTGAATTTTTATGGCTCCACTAAATCTTTTTCTGTGTTTCCACATAAATTTCTTTCCTAACCTTTTCTTATAAAAAAATGGTTTGTTTTTCAGAGTCGATAAAAACATAGTTCAATTTCTTCTCTTTTTGTATTATAAAAAAGTCTACATATAAAAAAAAATTGTAGAAAATTAAAAGCTTTTCTATGCTACCGAGTAATCTTTGGCGTTAATCAAATTAAGGTAAAGTCTAAAGGCTAAGGTAAAGATATAGATGATATTACTGGGAGGGACCCTGTGAATCTTCAACTTCAATCCTTTACCTCTGGCCTATAAAAGAATTGGTTAGAGTCCTCAAGTTTTCTATACACAACTAAATAAATGGGCCCAATTTAATTGATGATCCATACCTTACTCTTGGAGACGAGACTCACTGCAGATGTTGAGTTCCTTGAGTGGTTGGGATGAATCTAAACCTTATAGGTCTACTGATAGCGGGTCAAGAAAGACAAGCACTGTGCAGAAAGAAGTTAACCCGACCGGGTTATTCAGGCCTGAGTTGACCCTTTCTATTTTCGGGTTGGGTTCATATCACATTTATAAGCAAAATAATAAATGGGTTTGGTTTGGGTCCATACTTGCTGTCAAATAGAGCTGGCTGAACCTTAATAATTGAACCAAGCTTGCTAGTAGTCTAACTACTCTGGACCTATCTGGATCCAATCCCACATTGGCTGAAATAGGCTATTTTTAGGCCTGAATGCTGGGAGCAGGTCTACTTCTTAGCCTGAAAACTAGATGGGTCAGGCCTGGTCAATGCCAAAAGCCCAACTAGATACCCAACTGGCCTGATTTATCCTTATTTAGTATTAAAAGATGGACTAGATCAAACCTTGATGCTACTGGGATAGATGGAGGCCCCGAATATTGGACCCAGTAATTAAAAGAAGGAAAATCAAACACCAGATTCATGACCCTTTCATCTCATCCCAATCTAAATAATCCAAACCTAATGGACTTCATTTGGATATCACAAGTACATGTCTTGAGAGGTAGAAATTTTAAATAAGAACATGTAGTATGTTGGTTAGGCCCTTCAAAGCAGCATCATGGCCAAACCTATAAGCTTGTGCTCAACCCGATTTATTATTGGGCCAGAATGAAGTCCGGGCATAGCCAATAGGCTAAAGCGCACCTCACTGATTTGAACTAGGCTCAGGCTCAGCCCCTTAAGTTGAAGGTGATCAGTGAATTACTGTATCTAATATGAGGTTATTCTTAGTTATCCCATAATTGTTTGTGTTGGAGGATTTTGTGTGGGCTTCTATTTCTATGGGGAGGGTATATATTTCTACTCCTTTCATAAGAAATCGAAATCCTCGCTAACAAGAAAAATAATTTTTTTTCTTTTTCTACGAAAAATATATTATCACACCAAACAACGAAACAATGGACTGCAAAAGAATTCATAATATTTTTTCTCGCTATTGCATAATCCACTTGTTGCATGAAGGCAACCTACATGGTGAATGGACAAGGATGGAACTGGCAGGATTTGGCTGATTAATTCATATTCAAATCTTCGGAATTTATTTGGAAGAGGCTTTTATCCGAAAAGGGGGTGAAAAATGAACAAGAAGGTTAAAAGGTCAATGACTTGTATCTCCCTGCTTTTAGTCCTTACATTTCCTCTCTTTTCATCATTCAAGAAACATCAGGAAGGAATGGTTGTAATTCTCCCATTTTGAAAATTTTACTATGGCCTATGATGCATGAGAGAGGGAGTGGTGGGCCAAATATACAGGTATGAAAGTAGGCCATGACAGGAATGTATACATAGAACATAACACAGGAAGAAGGGTAGATGGGGAGAATTAAAGGGACTAGAGAAGGGGACCACTGGTCCTTGCTTTGAGGGGGCAAGTAAATTAATAGATGTAAAATGGACTTGGCCTCCATGCTCCTCATTTCTCTACCTGCCAAGCACTTGCCTCCTCTGTACGGTGCCTCTATCCATCCCCACCCATCAACTTGCTTTTCATTCTCTTCTATCACTGATATCTCCAATACCTGAGATAATTCATATGCCATTAATGAGTTAGATTTTTTCTTTCTTCCTTTCTCTCTTTCTTTCTTACTCAGTTTCTTTTGAAAGGTGAGTTTGGTAGTATAGTGAGATTCTCACATCATATTTCTCCCACAATAACAAGAAATACCATTGGTTCGACTTAGGCAACATTTGAGCTGTTATAATGGTTCTAGCCAAGTATTTTGTACAGGTGAGGACCATCTTCAGGTTACAGTGTTCATAGAGTCCATTGGCTACTATGGTCCAATTGATATTGATATTTTTATGGTTGAATTAAGACCACACCATCAAAATATGTACTTTGTATTGATTCATTCTTTTGACAAATACATTAGAGTCTGGATCTTCTACACTACAGATTCTTTAGAGCCGCTTATTTGTTGGCATGGAATACATAGGAATTCATGGTTGAATGAGCTCAACCAAAAAATTATTAACTAAGCAGTGAGAGATGCAAGGTGAGGAGTGAGAGACATAAGGTAGTGAATAATGATGTAGATGGGACTAGGAATTTGAACCACATGGTGATGAATGGGTATTCATTTTCCATCTTCCCTTGATTCAATCTCTATTAAGGAGGATGTTATTTTTATTGTCATTTTTGGATAACTCACTTGTAATTTTTTATTTTAACTACCAGAGAAATATGAAGTTTTAAAATTCCTATGACTTCAATTACAAAAAACAGGTAAATTGGCCTACGACTACGTTTGTAATCGGGAGTTGAGGGTTCGAAACTACGCTACCACATTGGGGCCACATGAGATTTGCCCAGCTCTCCTTGGCCCCGCAGGGATTATTCTGCCCCATAGAGTTGGGACACCCTCTGTGATAAAAATAAAATAAAATTACACTAAACAAATGGGCCCTTAAGGTTGAAAATCTGAAATGCCATATTTTTCTGCAGTAAAGAACTAGGACTTACATTTGATTTAACAAGGAGTTGGAAAAGCTGCCACGATAAGTGTCTTGTCTTCTAACTTAAATTCAAGGTCATTATGAATTCCAGGCCTAGGGATATTTTCATAATATCGTACTGAGTATAATCTCTTAACTAGAGGGTTTCTTGGGGTTCATGGAACTAAATTTTAATTTAAAGCAAGGAGAGTGGGAAAAAATCCAGAACCTATTTATTTACGTTAGAATACTTAAGGATGGTTAAAAATGAAAACTAAATGTGAATTTCCAAAAATAAATATTAAATATATTTTTTTTAAAAAAAATTAAAATAAAAAGATGAAGTTATTCGATGCTCATTTCTGTGTTCCGTATCGTCGCTTGTTTGATGTTTGCATCAACTCTCAAGTTTGATGTGAGGTTCTCTGTTAGTCGAGCTCCTATTAATGCAAAGAAATGAGAAAGGCCAACCTCTAATTGGACTTGGGCACACCATTTAGGCAAGTTTGCCCATTACAGGTGAATGTGTTTTTGAGATGTTAACTTCCAATAAAGAGGACACAGACTCTCTTAATGGGGTGGCTTTAGACTGGCTCTGTTCTGAGTGGCACAGGACCATATGTGCAAGCTGGACTGAGTAAGGCCATTCATGAACTGGACCCATAGTTAAGGCCTTAATTGACTCTTCTCTTTTGCCCATTTGAGCTTCAAATTCAGGACATGGTGCAATTCAGATGCAACATTGAAGCCCAAAATATATTATGCGTTTGCTTTTGCAGTCATATGTATGTAACATTTACGCAACAACATATTTGTTTACACTTGTTAATGCAGTCTATGAGTAAATCTTGGTGTGAGAATGGTCTGCAGATGAAGCCATTTTCACATCTCTCCATGTGTGTAGTGGTTATATGCCTCACACTTCAAAGACTCCAGTGCAATTTCCGCCAAGAAGAGATTATAGAATCAAACCTCATCATTGGTTTTCAAATTCCAAAATGACTAATTCCATGTCTTAAATTTTCATAGATTTTGAGATAAATGAAAACTTTACGTTTGTAATATGAAGTGTTCAAAGTCTGTACTTTTGGAAATGTTGCTTTCCAAAAAAATAGGCTAATATGCTTCACATGTATAGATATAAAGTTTACATGTGTAAATCTTATTTTCACACCTCATGCGTACGTGAAAGACGGATAACCCTGAAGCAATTGCCAACAAAGATTTCTAGCCCGGAACACAAGAAATTGTCTCTAGCTTAATTTGAAGTTGGGAACTTTCTTTTGTAAACCTATCTTCTTGCAATAAAGCTTTGCAAGGGTTTCATGTTAAAAATATTATACAACCATTTTGCTTACAATTGATCTTGACCATCTCTTTTACTTATCAACGATCTGATAGTTAATATTGAGGAGTACCCAAAGTGGAGCTTGACCATATAACATTGTCAAACAAGGAGAGTAGAAATGAGCACACCTTGATGATAAAATAAAATTTTAGTTAATGTAAGCTAACCAAACAGTCAAATAAACTCTATTATATAAGATACATGAACTTTCAATTAAAATTTAGAAAAATAAAAATACAGAGGAGAAAGTTTCACAGCTTGGAGAACTTCCAATTAAAACACTCTGAACTTTCGATCAAGAAAAAAAAAAAACACTCTGAACTAGTTTTATAAAGAATATATATAATACGTGCACTTGGTGGGGGCAAGGTGTAAGTTTTTAATTGTTTCCAACATATCAATAATTATTAATTTGATGAATTTAGTTGGGATTGTGAGAATAAAATTTATACATACCCTGTTGGAGAAGATTCTACCATTACGAGAAGATTTCAACCTAAGAGAAGACCGTATCAGCATTCGTATGCGGTCCAGCTCATATGGCCCACTTGGAAGCATTCATATCATTGCGGCGGGATAGATGGAAAGTCTCTTTATGGATGACAAAGTCAGTTGATTTCACGGTCTTAAAGTTCAATGGTCTTCTAACTATAGATTGATTTGAGATTCAATTCAATAGGGAGTAAATGTTGGCATAATTATTTGATTGGGGGTGCTGTTTTTTTTTTTTTCTAAGATAATAACTTTATAGCATAGTCAATTAAAACAATCCATTTCGAGTGCTCTTACCCAGTCCATGATCATAACATCTGTTTTTTTTTTTTTTTTTCAGATAATAAGCTCATAGCGTAATAAAATAAAACGATCCATTTTGAGTGCTCTTACCCCGTCCATGATCATAATCATAGTGTCTTATTCCATCAATCTAGTCAAAAAAAAAAAATTCAAACAAAAAAATAAACAAAAATTCATAATTTAATGATTTCACACAACCCTCCTCCTTTATGTGTACTTAAAAAGACAACACATATTAATAATCTACATGCCCTGGAGGAAAAAGAAGCTGCATTACCATTCAATAACCTTAGTTCCCAAGACATTTTTGCTCTTATTTGCTAAAAACGATTGATGGCTAAGGCAGTAGTCCCCACTGTGCAGAGGCAGCAGAGATGTCCACAAAAAGGAGAAATCATTAGTTGTAAAAATCTTCATTCCTCCCACCCAACCAAATGACCAATGCATGGAAAGTTGATGGGAGGCATGGTGTCTCCTCCTCTAGTTTTTATGATACTGCTCACTCTCTCATTAAAGGAAGGACCACACATGTAACCAAAAAAAAAAAATGGACACTCTTTGGTATTGGCACTTTCTGCACTGCCACTTCCCACACCTTCTTCTTCTTCTTAAAACTGAGTCTTGTCTTTTTGTTGTTTCATGAATGATGCCTAATCAGGCATATATTAATTAACTGGGTCTCAAAATAATAAACTGAGGGGCTTTTGTTTAATTTATATTTATAGCATTATCTTTTCTTTGTTTCATTAAGGATCACTTTTTGGTGGGTTATGAATGTGTTAGGTTTGAGTTGGGTCTATGGTGGATCAGAACCCGAACCCAATTATTGTTTAATTTATAAAAAAAAAAAAAAAAAATCCGGGTCCAGTTAGTGTTTCCTGTTATCTGACCCAGACCTAGACCTAAAAATGGCATGATGCAAATGACCCAAAACCAAGTAAATAATTATACATGCATATATGGTTTTATTACATACACCAGAAGGGGCTTGACTTGAGTGGATACAGATCCATTTGTTGGGGGGATGCAGGATGGAGGATGGAAAGCTCTGTACTTTTTTTTTTTTTTTGATAAAAAGGAAAGCTCTGTACTTACATAAGGGTTAGACCAATAATCAACCTGATTGGCCATTACATGATGTAGATATGAATGATCCAAGATCAATGGTGGAAAAGCAATAAAAATCTTTAAATGTAAAACAGAAGATAGATAAAGTCAAGATAAGTGCCATACTGGATTTGGTCCCAATACTGGGAGAAGGCTAGTGGGTGAAAGGACGGCAATGGGATAATGGATAAACCCTACATGCAGTGGTGGAAGGTGAGGTTGCATTATGTTAAAAAGAAATTCTTGGGAGGGCCATTTGTTAAAAAAAGTATTAAAAAAAAAAAAAAAAAAAAACACACACACATAGGGCCTAATTCCCTAGTTTATCAGAAGTCTCCAAAGAGACATGCATCGGGCCTATATGTTTACATAAAATACATATGAATTTGAATACACAAGACTTATGATTAAATGGGGCCTATCTTGTGAGAAGTGAAGAATATAAGGTGACAATGTAGTTGGACTTTGAATCCTTAACTGTTTCTGGAATTTAAATTACTAAAGTGATGGTTGATTATTCATTATCTTTTTCCCTTTATTCGATTTTTCATTAAACCTTTGATCTTCATTTTTAATCACTCGAAATCTCATGTATGTATATATTCAGTTCCTGTGAAGTCCATACAGCTAGCTCCCTTATCACTCCAACTCCTTCATACTCTACTCAATTAGCACCAACTCCAATTGGACACCCAAAAATTGATACCTTCCAAATCTTTATTTAAGATCTTGAGGCCATTAATCAAAGAGCTATGAAATAAGGAGCTGATTAAGCTAATTATTTGTTAAACTCTAACAATAGAACCTTTCCATTCATCTATCCTAGTCTGTCGGATCCAACATGGGGGCCCTTTTCATTTTGTTTGCACATAAGCTGGTGATGCCCTAGTTTTACAGTTGTACTCGATCAACTACCAAACCAATGGTTGTGATTTTCTACTTTTGGTGATCTGGGTAAATGGCCCACCGACCAGATGGACTGTCAGGATTCCCATGCCCTAAAAGCTGCTTCAGATGTAGACCACTTTGGCATTTTCATGCCTCCCTTATAGTGACGTTTGCAGCCATGAATGTCTCTTTTATTAATCAAAATTTTGGCGGGAACTCGAGATTATGACGCAATTTTATGCTCTAACACAAATTTTCTTTCTAATGCAGTATGGTGATCCGGAGGAGCATCAAAGAACAGTAGTATGCAATTCAGATTGACTTGTGTGACCTGATGGGTTCCAACTTACAAGTACAAGGGTGTGGTCCTCCTCCCATTGGTTTAAGGTCACAATTCTTCACATAACCTGCCAACATTGCCAAACCTAGCTCTGTAAATTGGTAATTCAAGTTTTAGTTTGACCCTTTTAATAACTTCTTAAATTAGCAAGATTGACATAGCTAAGCTAATTGATAATTAAATTGATCTTGAATTTGGGTTTACTCCCACTAATATCCAAATCTTAACCTAAGTGTCCTAATTGCATTCTAGTTCCAACTCAACCTAACTGAACTAATTCAAGGTTTGAATTTTCATTTTCAACTTAATCAATGAATGAATTGGGTTCAAGATTAGCCTATGATGAGACCCATCACAAACTCTTACATTGGTTAAATTAGTATCAACCTTTATTACTAGCGAAAAGCCCCGTGCCTGACACGGGCGATGTAATTCATAATATTAGATACTGAAAAATATTATAAAAAGAAGGCTTTGGCAATAGAGAGGTGGGAGATATAGAGAGAGGAAAGGCAAGAGAATAAATGCACAAAAGATGAAAGGATGCATTAAAATGTTCGAAACATATCGAGAAGAGGAAAGAAGTAAAGAGAAATGAGGAGTTAAAGTAATAAAGAGTCATAAGGGAGGAAAAGTTTCGATAGTACGTAAAGACGGGTTTAAAAATAGAGATGGTAGAAATCAGTCTTTTGATGGAAGCGATCAAAACAAAATTCACACATTCCAAATCAAATAGAAATCAATCTTTGATTTCTCTATTCGCTTCATATATATAATTGCACAACCCACTTATATTCTCAATAATGGGGACGTATATGATAAATCCTGCCAATAGAGGTTGACACTCCAATTTGAGTATGATCTCATCATTGTTCATGAAGAATTCCAAATTTAAATGGATGTTAAAGGGTAAGCACACAATGTTGATTGGAAAACACTAGATTAATGGTAGTAATAATATTGGATTTTAATTGTGCAAGTGCCCTAAGACTTAGGTCTTTTGCCTCACAACCATTGATATTGAAAATTAGACAATCCTATTTAAAATAGTTTGGGCATGTCTAATATAAGTTAATAATGGAGTGTTGATAAGGAAAATTTTGACTTTATAGATTGATGGCCGAAAAAAAAAAAAAAAAAAAAAAGAATGGACCAAAAAAGATGCAAATGGAAGTAGTAAAAATATGTTTGACTATTCTTTGTAGGGTGGGGAGTGCAAAACTTGCAAATCATGTAAGGTCCTGCGGACTATGCAAGAAGGGTTACAGTTTGGAATGTTCATGCTCTTCCCTCCGTATTCCGTTCTCGTTTTCTAGAACGAACTCCACGGAGTCAACGGAGTCTTAAGCTTCTTCTTTTATAATCTCTCTCTCTCTCTCTCTCTCTCTCTCTCTCTCTCTCTCTCTCTCCTGACAATGGAAGGTGGGCTTCCAATGCTCAACTGTCTCCTGCAGTACACTCTCAGAAGCTTATGTGCTTCTCCTTCAGCTTCCAATTCATATTCTTCCAATCCCTCTAAATGGGTGTATGCCGTCTTCTGGAGGATCTTGCCTCGTAATTATCCTCCACCCAAGTAAGTATAATCATATAAAAATACATAAATGATCAACCCCATGAAAGGATTTCAACTGATCCTTGCTTCACTTGCCTTGAATTTCTTGTATGGGAAAGATGGGATAATGGGGGAGGAGCTCTTGATCGTTCCAAAGCAAACAGAAGGAACTGGTAATTTAGCTACTACTACAACAAGAAGTGACAAATATGGATATAATTCAATGACCCATTTCACAGTTCATACTCTTTCCTTTCCCTTTCTTCTTTTCAGTCCCTGTTAGTGTTTCTGGTTTCAGGATTCTTGTATGGGAAGATGGATTCTGCGATTTCTTCGAATGCCAGCGAGCAGGCAGCAGTTATAACAAGGGGAAGTTTGGAGCAGACGTCTTCTTCAAGATGTCACATGAGGTCTACAGCTATGGAGAAGGGTGAGATTCTTGCTATGTAATCCTTGTTTATCTCAGTTCTTTTTGTTCTTTTCATTGTTAGATACAGAAAGAAAGATGAAGAGATGAAGAATTCAAAGGTTGATTTTATGACATTTACAGGTTAATGGGGAAAATTGCAGCTGATAACAGTCACAAGTGGATTTTTAGAGAAATGCCATCCGAGAATGAATCAAATTTCTTCACTTCTTGGAATGGATCGCGCGACTCTGTAAGAAAATTTCAGAAGCATTAACACCCATATTTCATTTCACTGCTATTTAAGATCAGTCCATGTACAAAGAAGATCCTTGTATTTCTAATGATCTGTTTCTAACCAGCAACCAAAGGCATGGGAGTCTCAATTCAATTCGGGAATTCAGGTATGTAAATAGATAAGCAAGAGCAACAAGAATGATTTAGAAAAGAAAATTCATTCCAATTCACCACTCCTGTTTATTCAATTGAGAATATGTAGTCCTTTCACATGCCAGACTATCGCAATCATCGCTGTTAGAGAAGGCATCATTCAACTGGGTTCACTCAATAAGGTCCCCATCTTTCTCCTTTTCCTTTTTGTTTCAGTTTTCAAGTACTAGTATGAAGTATGAACAAAACCCATGGTCTTTTCTCTTCTACTTTCAAGTCTTTTCCTCGTTGAGACCAACAAGTCTCATTTGCTCATTTACGCACACACTCACATTCAGGAAGAAAACATCACTTTGAAGTACTTACGTAATGATCGAAGAAGATTAGAAATATGGACATTACTTACATTAGATTTGCGTAGTAGAGCTCATCAAACCGACCCAGATTACTGAGATAAGTCTAAGATGATGATGACAATATATTTTCTACCCTAACATACATTGTTGTGGCTTGCGGGTTGGGTTTTAGGTCAATGAGGATCTCAACTTGGTGATCAGCATTCAGAGAAAATTCAACTATCTCCAGAGCATACCTGGTGTTTTTGCGATACAAAGACCCTATGCAGCTCACTCCCAACTGCACACAAATACCTTTAGATTCCACAACCAAACGGGAAGGAACAAGATCAACCAAGATGATTTCCTAGATGGCAAATGCCACGTCTCGAACAGAAGCTATGGAGAAAGATTGAAGGAATCATCGCCAAGCAAATCCATCAATCTAGGTTGCAATAGTCCTCAAAACAGAGGAGTGTTTTGGTCAGTGCCCCCCCACTTGCCATCCATGTCCTGCAGCCTTGGAGCACTGCTATCAAAACTACCTTGTGTGGTTCCCTCAAATCAAACCTCTATTGAGAGTCAAATTTCAGCTGGACATGATATTACACTATATACACATCAAGATAACATGAAGATGGCTGGTGGGTTCAACAAGGCCCTAGATTCAACACCTGGTGTTTCCTTTCGGGACCAGTTTCCCAACACCATGAATGATGCTTCTGCTCTAGGATGCCTAGATATACCTGAAAGCAAGCCGAAAACTCAAGAATGCAATCCAAGTCAGTCCTGGGAAGAGCCCACATTGCAATTGGAGTTTAAGATGAAAGATAAGCCAGATGAACAAGCAAATCCTCCTTATGCGATGAACAACATTGTGGACTGAATTAAATTTGTTAATAACCTTAGATGAGGTATGTACCTGTATCTATGTTTATAATATGCAAGGAGTTATTGTATGTAATCACCCTTTTATTTGGACAAAGGAATTCCTGTTTCACATCAACTTATCCACAATTCTCTGATCATGGATTATCCTTGAGCTTGCCTGAGCCCCATGGTTTGACGATTAGATCACTCAGCGTCTGGTGGAGCTTGTTGTGGAAAAGGCGGGTTCCCGGTGTTGTAATGACCCAGCCAAAAATCCTACAGCTTTCACTGAATAGGTGGGCCAAAGCATGAGAGGTTAATAATGGCCTGTCAAAGAGGTATTTTTCTGATCATGCATGGTATTTCATCAACTCATTGGATTTAACAGAGGCTCTTGTATGTGGTAGCCCATTAGATCAATGGTTTATACTGACCCAGACATGAGTCAGGACTGATTACTGCCTTCTCTCGCCAGTTATTCTTGGCCCTTTTACACAGGGATACTTGACATGGACTTGAGGCCCACTGGCCCAACCACATAAATGAGGGTTTTAGATAGGGTTGCATTGTCATCAGCTGTCATGAAGCATCTGAAATTTTCTGTTTGATATGTAGAACTCTAGAAATCCAGCCTTCTCTGTTAAGGTGCGTGTATGTGTGTCTGTGAAAGAGAGAGAACCGGTCTTGTGACTATAGGGGACAAAGGGGGATCGAAAGAATATCAAATTTGAAGTGAATCAAGTGGGGTTAATCTAGATATCAAATTTGAATTCAATCTCATGCCTTTAATCCATTCATATGTGCTCCACAAGTTTAATGACTCTACATAAGAAAAAAAAAAAAAAAAAATGAAAAGTGACTCTCAATCCAATGATCTAGTCTATTCAAATCCTTCCAAATCCATGGGATTTGGCGACTATAGGGGATATAAACAGTATAGTGAGATTGTGCAGTATAAGAACTAACTTTTTAGGGCCCACCTGCATTTGTGCCAACCATGTGTCCAAAAAGATCTGGATGGGGCTGATTTTTAGCACACACGTAGTTCCCAACATGATCTTTCAGTCCCTCCTGCCGTTCATGGTTGACACAAATCCAGGTGGGCCGTAACACACACATTGTTGCTCAGCTGAGTTTGTTACTATTTGATATTCAGCATTATCTGGGTTTGCTTCGATCAGCCGATAGTTAGGATTACCTCAACCTTCTGAATATGTGTATATAAAGTGGGTGGCAGGGAACACAACTTCTTCCAATAATATTCATGTTTCTGAGAAATCTAAGATGGAATCAGCGCCACAAGGCACAGCAGCTAGCTAGAATAAGGATTTTGCACTTTCTAAACAACCTATCAAACATAACTTTTGCCTTTGGAACTCTTCAAATTCCAGCTTCCTAAATGCTAGATTGTACATAAGCATTCGGTGTAGACTTGTGAGCTTTGAGTCTGCTCCTGACAGTGGGCGATACATGCTAGTTTCCATTTCTCCTACTAAGGGATTATATCCCTTGTGGACCCTAATAAGAAACGACCTTTCTTTGTGAATCCACCATCGAATTCTCCATTTCCAAATGGTATTAGGCAACCTAAATGCATTTCGACTAGAGTTGGTCTAAAGCACTTAGCAGAAAATCATCCTCCCTTTCATTAGTTTTTCTTTCTTTTGAGACAAATAGTGAGAATCCATTGGTGCGAAAGCCAAACTTCCTGGTCCAAGACTCAGCTTGTTCTGCTGTTTTCAATTGGACAAGTCCAAGAAGAAGTGATTCAACCTCACAATAACTCTAGGGAAAAAAAAAAAAAGATCCCAGTTCTTTACATGGTCATATGGATGTTTGAAAAGTATATTAACTGCAGCTATCATTTTGAGGCTGTGACATGTTGAATTTTAGTTGCATCAGCTGGAAATGCCAAGATAAGTGGGCAATCCAGAGAATTCAAAATTAAGTTCAAACGAATAGTTTTAGGGACTGTGTGTGTTCTCCTCCCATCCCTGTCCAAGTGGACTGGGAGGGGGCATTGAATCATTGCGTTTACACAGTTTTGGTCGATAACTATCAATTCAAGCAAGACATACGCGCTTTCCCCAACATAGGAGTCTCAATTCAATTCAGGAATTCAGGTATGTAAATACACAAACAAGAGCAACAAGAATGATTTAGAAAATAAAATTCATTCCAATCCACCACTCCTGTTTATTCAATTGAGAATATGTAGTCCTTTCACATGCAAGACTATCATGGGCGGACCCAAATACATGCATGTGGGGGCAGTCAAACCCGTTAGACTACGGTCTTTTTTTTAAATCCTAATAAAAATTCTAGCTCAGCTTTGAAGATTCACATGAGAATTCTGCATCTGTCCTCAATATCTACATGGAAATTCTTGGTTTGTTTCAAAAACCCAATTGTTTGTTTGGATCCGCACCCCTCAAATGAAAATCCTGGGTCCACCGCTGCAAAGACTTGGGCAGTCATTGATGTAAGAGAATGCATCATTCAACTGGGTTCACATATTCCTATCCTTTTCCTTTTGGTTTCAGTTTTCTAGCACTCGTATGAACAAAACCCGTGGTCTTTTCTCTTGTACTTTTCAATCTCTCTCTCATTCAGACCAAGTCTCATTTGCTCATTTACGCGTACACTCACATTCACGGAGAAAACCTCTCGGAAAGATAAGAAACATGGACATGACTTATATTAAGCTTGTGTAGTAGAACTCATTAAGCTGACCCAGGTTAATGAGAAAAGTCTAAGATGATGATGACAATATGAAAGTCTTTCTATTCTAACTACTAGAATGGATGCTAGTCTAATAATCAATGCAGCGGAATAAAAACAATGCAAACAAGTAAATAAATCTACCAATCACATATCACAAGAAGGCAGACACAATCTTTTACGTGAAAACCATATCCAGGGAGAAAAGCCAGGGTCTGAAATCAAAACATTATCTTTTTTTTTTTTTTTTTTTTGATCCATAACTGAAACTTTCATTAAAAGGAGAGAATAAAAAAAAGACAAACAACAATGAAGCAGGCAAGAACACAGAAAAAGAGAGAGGGAGAAGAAAATCAAACTAAAGGGTACAAGAGCTTTGTACCACATCCAACCCCAATTACATAATAAATCCCTCCCAATGATAGCTTCTCTTCACCCCTTGCTTTGCTAAAGCATCAGCCATACTACTGGCCGTTCTAAGCTCGTGATAGAAGACAACATCAATGGTAGTAGTGAAAGAACGAATTTCTTTAAAGAAGAAATGAAATTTTCAAGGAAAAGGCTTCCTATTATACTGTCATCCCTGAAAAGGCAAAGAAACAAAATCATTTGTAATTTGGTTTCTGGTTTCAATACCACTCGAGTGATCTAATCATCTCGTGGTTGATCCACACCATCAAGCAGGTCAACTTGCGGCTAACCTTATTATAAACAGCTTTTCATTGTTATCAGGAGAAAGGTAAGCATAAACTAGTTTTGATTCTGCATGCAACATGATAATACAAGGATCAGAGGTCTACAAATATGCTTTGACAGGCCCAAACGATAGCAAAGAATACAAGAAGAAACCCACAAGGGCTCAGATGCATGCGACTGGATAAGAGACTGGAGACTGGAGCAAGAAACACAACAAAGGGATGACAAATTTTTTGTTTGAAAACTATCCCACTAGCATTCAATGGAAACAGTCTCCAATCATTCCACAAATAGGCAAAGAGACATGCATACATGCATACATATGCCTAATTTCTACATTCTCAAATCCTTGCTTACAGTTGATAATTCATATTAACCACGAACAACATGATGAAAAGCAGTACATAACAAAAGAATTTGAAAGGAAAATCAGAACTTAGTCAACAATCGAACAGCTGATAGACTATCTATGTGAAAAACTAAACCCCATGAGCTGATGCATCCATATGCACAGTAGCTATCACATTCTACTTGTTGCCCCACTCAGTATGGAGATGGATAAGTTCCTGGATAATGGCCTGCAAATCACACATAGGAACAAAATAAATAAATAAATAACATAGATACAAAATGAATATATTTAAAAACAAATTCATGTGCAAAGATGAGGAAATGAAGTAAGCTAGCTACCTGGTGGATAATATGGCGATCCTTGTGGGGGAGGTGGGTACGTATGTGGAGGATATGCTGCAGGCGGGTATGGCTGGGGAGGATAGGCAGTGGGCTGTGGTGGGGGAGGATAAGGAGATGGTGGATACACAGAGGAATGCGCCGGTGGAGCTGGACATGAAGGAAATGGAGATGGAGGGTAGGAAGCAGTTGGCTGATAAGGGACTGCTGATGGTGGTGGGGTCGTATATGGCGGGGCATGGTATGCAGCTGGTGCTACATAAGGAGGTGCAGTCGGTGCATGTCCTGGAATTGGTTTCTGCAATTCCCACAACAAAATTGTAAGAGATTTTCTTCCTGGTTCTCTTACAACATAATTTACTCTAACACTTGTTTAACATATCAAATTGCCTCAAATTGAATATATTTTGTTGCATTCTGATACAAACGTAGAGCTAGATTTTGAGACAAGAGTGTTCTATCAATAAATCCAGAACTATCATGGTATTGTCAAAGTATAAAAAAGTGTTGATTCACTCATGAAGAATAGAGCTACTGATTCTGTTGAATGTATTGCAATTTCAATGTTATTTTTTAGAGACCAAAGGGCAATAATAGATTGTTGCAAAATACTTTGAATACTAGTTATTATAGAGTAGTAACTCTAGAAAGCAGGAAAATAACACAATGAACAATTCAAGTTAAACAAAAATTGAACTTACACCACCAGGTTTTGCAGAATTCAGATTTGCATAATGCAATACAAGTCTTACTTCTCCAGCAAATCTGCAATAGAACTAGCCCCTGAGTTAGCATACATACAAAAGTATAAGCGATTCCAAACATGGGTTTTCTTGCTCTGTGGCTTACCTGCCACTTTTACTCTGCAGCGTCCAAGCGGCATCGTCGTAACCTTGGGAGAGGACTTTTTGAAGTTGAACCCTGAAATCAGCAAATACCCAGAAACCAATAGAGATTCAATGAGATGAAATCAGAAGGCATTTCTTTATCTTTGCCCAATTACTTGCCATTTCTCTCACAATTTATAATTAAAGTGAAATAGAATACCTTCCGCTGCCAATGAAGTCATCATTAGAGAGAGTGTTGCTGTTCCACACATTAACACTCAACTCCCGGAGACCTTCAATTAGGGAGAAGACGAATTTCTCTTGAAATGTGGGGTTCTTGTGCCCATCTAAACCACAAATCAGCCATTCCAAGCAAAACCCAGATGAGAAATCAAACAAAAAGAACCAAAAAAACAAGAATTACAAACGATTCTACATTCAAGGAGTGACCCAACAAATCTTTTGAGTATTAGGGTATGGTATAATGGAAAAGAAGAGGCACCTGTACAGGTCCTGGTGCGAAACTTTGTGTTTGCATATTCAACGCAGACATATGGATCTTGCCTTGAAATCCATTCAGTGTCTTTCAAGTTGTTGCATCCAACAACTGCAGATCAAAAAAAAAAAAAAAAAAAAAACCAACAAAACTAATAAGATCATCATGTCATGGCATGTATAAAGATAGGGTTTTTATGCCTGTAGTGAAGGGGTGCATACCTGTAACCTCCAGCAGCTGGCCTTGGATCCCTGAAGGGTAAGACATGTATGGAGATGGAGAGGAAGAAAAAGAAGAAGAAGAACAAAAGGCGATGAAGAAGGGAAGAAGGATCGATATACTGGGGAGGAGGAGAGCAGTTGTCGGTTTTGTAATTGTAAGGCAAGAAACGAAAGAGGGCTGATTCCGCACTCCTCCTTACCATCGGCTAAGTCAAATCAAGCAAAATAGAGTAAAAGTCAACTGAGCAAGGATGATTATTGATGGGCTTGGTCCTCGTGATAAATGGCATGTAGTAATTAGTCTTAGGTCCTATTTGGCAATTCATATCTCTATATTTATAGATAGATATGTATGATATTCATTTAAGGAAATGACTTGAAATATATGCTTTATAATTGTTTGGTAAGACTTAAAAAACTGGTTGAAATAGATTTTTTAGAATCCGACGCATTTCGAAATTTCATTAATTGTTCAAGATCTACATTGAATCTGTGGCTAAAGTTGAAACTCATATCCATTTTCAATCTCCCAAAGTAGATCAACGGTTTAGATTGGTTGTGTGGGTCATACAAAAGTCAAGAAATATATTTTGTTTTCTCTTTTTTTCATAAATATCTCAAGATTAACAACAGATCAACGGCTGTGATTTAAACAAGTGGCCTTTCTTAGGCTCAATCAGATATACTATCGTTTAGATTATGATTTTGTGGCCCACATTTTTTGGAAAAAAAATGGAAAAACAGATTGGAGAAAATCAGTGAAACTAGGCATTTTTGATAGATTACATCCATCGGTTCTCTGATTTTCATCACTTTTCTCAAGATCTGTGAGGGATTAACTGGCTCAAACTTCCCCTCATGGTCATTTTCATTCGTCCAATGAGAATCAACGGTTCGGATAATGATTGTGGGCCCCACAGAAGCCCAAAAAAGGGGATCTAATGGTCTACCATTTTTCAAAAATATTTAAAGTTTTGTGATGATCCAACGGTTCAAATTCTATCCTTTAGCTGTGTTTGGGCTTCTCAATACTTTGGACGGTCTGGATTATAATTATGGGGCCTAGAATTTAAAAAACAATGAACGAAATGGTAAGTCCAAAAGTAACGTCTTTATCACTATAGTGTCACCATCTATCCGCTTCAGACTGATAAGTCTGTTTGAGATGGCACCGATTTTGAGACTATCCAAAATAGAGGTAAAGCATCTTTTAACGTTTTGGAATGGAGGCGCATGAATCTTTCCAAACGGTCTAAAATCGTTTGAAATGAGTTTTAAGAGATGCAGAGGATAGAAATAGACATGCCAAACGGGCCCTTAATAAATCTTTACTATTAAGATATGTGGAATAGATATAATTATAGAAAATTAGAACCTTATGTTACATGTCTTTATCTGTTTGAAATACAGCTGATTCAAATACACTCTATTATAAATAGATTGTTTGGAATTACACATTTAGTTAGAAAAAGCAAAATGTCACAAGTTAAAGTTACATCGGCATAAACGGTTGTACAAGCGAAATTTTTACTAAGTTAAAATAGTATCAAATAAACTTGTAATATTGTAAAAGTTATACGTGTAAATTTATCAAGAAAAGAAGTAGAAAGTGTATAATTACTTTTTTGATAAAGTTCTTTTTATTACACTTTCGAAAAAGAGGAAAAACCTCTTGAAGATAATTGAATTAGACATGGAAATAAATTAACTCAAACGTCTAATTTGAATAGTTTTTTAAGTCAACTGGGCGATTAAGAAAACCACTAGCAAAACAACACCTTACTAATGAAGCCAAGCGAGCTCAAATTATACACATTTATTTTGAGCTTAAGGGGCCATTTGGAAACTCTAACCTAAATAATAAGAGGTAATTAGATTATGGCGTACAATAATCTTATAACTTTTAAATTCAAATTTATAATTAGTGTATTTGAAAATTTTTTATAAAAGCTCTTATTTCTTGAGGGAAATGAGGTCCGTCTTTAAAAAATTGTGAAAATTAGGGCCCACCTTTTAAAAATTACAATGGTAAACCTTGGCTCTGGTTAACATATATATATTGTGGTTGAAAACCTATCATGCCTGACCCCACCCCGGCCCTTGCAAGTTTTACGCCCCCCGCTTCCCACACCCCCCAAAACAAAGATGAAATCCTGGCTCTGCCCCTGGCCAGGCCTGCCTTGGGCTGTATATTAGATGACTTTTTTATGCCCATGGGCTGTGATTTCTGGGCTGACAAAACACTCCATAGCTAGGACTAATGTTTGTCAAAACTCAATAGGCCTGGTGGCTAGCATGGTCATGTGAAAATGATGAATTTTGAGCAGGAAGTTATAAGCCGTATGCTCCATCGTGGAAACTACCATCGGCAGTGACCAACTGTAATTTAAGTTTTGGAGAAAATCTTGTGTGGAATGTATTAAAACAAAAGAAAATGTCAAAATCTCTCTCTCTCTCTCTCTCTCTCTCTCTCTCTCTCTCTCATTACTTTTGGAGTATGAGTGTTAATGGTGTGTTTTGTTGGATTTCTTAAAAGTCATGATTATCAGTATCAACTTTCTTGAAACAATTTTAGTAGAAAGGGTTATATAATTAGCACTAAATTTGTGTACTCTTTTTAACAACATAAACATTCAAAATTGTTTGTTATGATATATAAAAGGGGGTTTGACATATTAATTCCCCTTAAATCTAGTTCTTCAAACTTCATAACTGAAAATCTATTAATGTCACCATAGTCGTTTGACTCTGGTCCACAAATTTTCTTTTACTTTTCTGCCTTGGATTCCATGATGCCATTGGATCCGAATGTAAAAACCCAAGATATCATAGGATCCAAGTCCAGATAAGACTGTCTAGATTTTTATTTTTATTTTTTATTGTACGGCTTTTCAACTTTTTACATTTGGATTTCATAATATCATTGGATCCAAGGCAAAAAAGTAAAGAAAAAATGTGGACTAGAGTCAAACGACTCTGGTGACATTAATATATTTTCAATCATGAAATTGGGGATGCAGGGTTTAAGGGAGATTAATATGTCAAATCCCATTTATAAAAAGTAGCTTTAGCATATTCTAACTAAATAATATATCTAAGTTTTTTATGAATAAAAATAATTTCACACCACATAAAAACCCTTATAGGTATAAAATGGTCTCATAAAATCCTATATGGATTACACAGCATATAATTGTTATTTTTTTCATCACTGTTCCACTAGTTTTGCATACAAATAAACAAACCTGAAGCGGTAGGGAGATGCTCACGCACGTGAAATAGGAACAGAAAAGTCAAACCTATTTTAGGGAGGACTGGGTGAGGTTTCATTTCAAAGAAAAACCTTTGTTTAGCATTGATTCCTTCAATCATGCAGCGAACAGGTCAACACATAACACGGATATGATTTAGGTTTGATAGGCATTGTTTTCAAACATTGCCCTAGTGGCATTGGATTTTAGATAATCCATATAGACAATTGGTATGAAACATCCATATTTTTATTGACAGTACAGTTGATACATACTGTTGATACAGCTGATTTGAAAATAAAAGTGATACCTCCTGCCTGATTTTTTCAGACCAAAAGGAAATTACTATGGTATGCCCAACAGAAGATTCCTTTTCTTGCCAAGAGACGTAGCCAATTCAACCCCTCGCACTTACTAACCACTCATGAATTGACACTCTAATTTGACATTTACTATATTTTATTCGTCATTACATGAAGTTTCATTAAAAATATATAATGATTTTTTAAACTGTCACACTATAAGCCCCTAAATCAATTGTTAATGATGATTTGGTTGAGATGAATTTTGCCCATATTTGAACCTTTCCATTACCCTATCCACCCATGATTTGCATTCATTTGAGTCCTACAAGGGGCTCCAATGCAAGCATTCTGAGACCTCTAAGAAGAACATAACCTTATAGCAGTAAGTTAGGTAGCTACTATGGAGTCCCACGCCAATGCCTATGTTTGAACCCAAGTTTGTCGTAACATAGGTGATTTCCTTCATGCTTTGCTGACACTATTGACTTTCAGTGCCAGTTGAGTTGCACTAAATTTGTCAAAATGGAATTTCATTGACTTTTTTCTTATGTCAACTGCCTACAGCTCAATCTTTAAGAATCTGGGCATCCATCCATGCATACGGTAGTTTGTATATCACAAAAGTTGGTGTGTGACTTGGGCCTGTTTGGCAACTCTGCTAATAGAGTCGAGTGAAGTGAAGTTAATTTTGAAGAAAGAATAAAATATAAATGAGTTACGATGGTATTTTATTTTTAGTTGTTTGTTATGTAATCTTTTTGACTTTTTGTATAGAAAAGTCTAGCATTTTTTTTTTTTTTTTTTTTTTTTTTTTTTTAGGTTAAAGGTGGTTCTTTTTTTACTTTTTTAAAAAAAAGATGGAGAGAGTTTTGTATTAAAGTGCTTTTGAAGTAACATCTTGTCTAAAAAAATGGAGGTTTTACTTAACTTTTACTATGTTAGTAAAGTGTCAAAATAGCCCTCATTATGACTTTCTAAAATGAACATACGGAGACATTTGCACAATAATTGTAGTCTGGATTTGTTGATAGACGTCAATCCACTACAGTTAAAAAAAAATTTCAGTTGGATCGAGGTTCAAACTTCAAACTGTGTTTTTTTCTAGAATTCGAGTTTTGAGAATTCTACATCTGAATTACTCTAGAATCACACAAGTTGTTTAGCATATGTTGGGGGATTAGATGATGATCTCTTTGTTTTGCTGTGCATTCTGGGGGTGGTGGAAAATCGAAACTGAATGTGGTGGGAGACTTTTTTTATTTTTTGACTGGAACATGCCTAAAGGTAATGTGTCATGCCAGTGGAGATTGGGCAAAACGAAAATAATTAAACAGTCGGGTTGCTTGGATGTGAGGAACCCTAACATGGATTTTTAAAATCTATAAATTCATAAATTCATCTTTTGTTTGTAGTCATTTACATATGCAAATGTCCACATGTCTAAAGAGCACGCATCATCACGTTTATTTGCAATAATTTACGCATTCGATGCATAAATGAGATGTGAAGATTTTGGTGTAAATGATGAACATAATACACACCCCTCGCCTAAAAGGCACATACACTCCTTGTACGGTGATTGTGTTCTTGTGTAGCCCATTGGCTACCTTTTTTTTTTTTCTTTTCACCTTGTTCCTACCGAGCCCCATATTTATAATCCAAATTGTTGTTTATTGAACTAATAAATTCTAAGATATTAAAGTTGATTATTATAAATCTTCGTAGATTCTGAGAAATATGTAAACTACCAAACTATAGATCTAATTTTTTGCAATTCTATGGGCCCCAATTCTTGATCCGAACAATCCAATATTCTTGTATTAATGATAAATATAAGGGCATTTAATTACATCTCTTAAATCTTCTAGATTTTGAAAATTTTGTGAAAATTCCAATAAAATTATAATTCAAATAAATTTAAATCATCGGATGTACTCATTTACTCATAAAAAAAAAATGGTGATTTTGACAAATATGTTAATGTATTTTACATGTGTAACATTTACATATGTAGCGTTTACGTAAGTAAATCTCATTTTCACATCACATGTAAAAGGCAAATGACCCCTAAATATCTTATGTTTGAATCAATATGAATTTTTGCCCATTTGTATGCATGGATTTGAATACCGAGGACTTCTTGGTAAAATAAATTCTAAAAAAGAATTATTTAAGAGATGAGGGGTGAAGAATATATGGTAAAGATGTCTGGACCTTGAATTTCCAAGGATTTGTTCTACTAGGGTGATGTGTGGGTATTTATTCTTCATACCCCCTTACTTTACCTTCCATTGAAAGGAAGATTATTTGATGGCTATTAATGAATCTTCACCTTCGATTCTTCCATTTTAGCGACTTCTAGGAACATATTTCTTAGAATTCCTAGGAACTCAATTCCATGAAAACAATCAGACCCTTAAGTAATCTTGGTCCTGGCAAACTACAAATTAGGAGACGACAATTGTTCAGATTATAGTTACCACTATTCAATCATGGAATTAGGGGTTCGATGGATAAAATCTCTCAATTGAACAAAACAAAGTAGCCATGATCTAGTATTACCAGTTACCAAGCCAATTACAGGACATTATCAGAAGGAAAAATGACGTAGCAACTAAACCTGCTGGTCCAAGAACACTTCAGCCACTAGCAATCCAGAGACTGACTGGAATTGGAACATCCATGCTGCAACCTGCAGACTACAAAACCAGACCTGAACACTAAATAAAACAACAGAATTGAAGGTTGAAGTTGTGGCTCTCACCCAAATGCACAATTATAATGATAAATAAAGGAATCAAGAAATCCAATCTTCTCAGCCCCATCAAACATTACTGTAGCTTTAGCCTTTAGCTCCTTGAAACTGAATTTCTTACAAATCTTATGTACACATTTTGACAACCATGATGTCGATCATACAACAGTTACTCACTTTCAGAGTCCTCATCATCACCAAAAGTGAAAACAGAAGCATCTGCAGCAATTGCCTTGAAATCACTAACCCCAGATGAATCTAATTTCGGGACCTCAAATGAAGCAGCCCCATGGCCACCCTCATTTTTCAGTTCATTGGTGCTGGGGTTCTGTTTTGTCCCTTCATTTTTCAGTGAAACTCGTTCGACACCGTGTGTTATGCTCACCATTTCCTCCTTCACTGTGTCCGTTTGGGGTTCAACAGAAGCAGCAGGTCCTCCTGCACTTGCAGCTGCTCGAGCATGACGGATCTTAGAAGATCCGCTCTCTTCGGCCTCGTTGTCTGAGAATACATCATCCTTATCATTACTTCCTGTAATTTTATTTGACTCTGAAGCTACAGTTCTTGCACCAGGGGCTGAGACGGTGCCGGAGCTTCCATCTGATTCTTGGCTGGCAGCTCCGCTGCTGGGCCTTGATGGAAGGGAACTGTCATAGTCAACCAACACAACCTCAACCTGGAATCCTGGGGATGGCAGTTTCCTCTGCACAACATGCTCATGGCTCAATAATAGTCCAACGCAGAGAAGAAAAGGGCAGACCAGAAGGTAGAATGAAAGAAAATTGAAACAGAAACATTGGATAGCAGAATATTTACTAATCCAATTTTGAGTCCTTAAAAAATGCAGTGCCTGAACCAATTTTAAACATATAAACGCATTTTACCAAAATTTCATTTAATAATAGAATCAAGTAGACTTTAACCTTTTAAACTCATTTCTCTGTTTTTCATCAAAATGCTAGCTGGATTATGTGGAAAGCCCCTTTTCACTCACTCACCAAATATGTTACCTTTTGACCTCTTTAATTTTTGGATTGTCAGTTGTTGTTTTAGCTTCCATTTGCAACATTCAGGCGATTAAGGCAAACTTTCATTTTCTTTTGTTGGTTTTTAAATGAAACTAACTGATTGTAGAAAGTGAAAGGACTCATTTGAATGGAAATTGCCTCATATAGTCATATAAGAAATTTTATTTGAATAATTTCTTTAGATTCTACTTTCTAGAGACTGTTTAATGTCTACGAATCATTTATTTACTCTTCATGCGACAACTTTAAGCTAATTTGAATGTACTACTCTTTTCAACCCCCAAAGTATAAATGAATTGTAAAGCTAAGGACTATTTATTTGCATAAAATTCAATTCAAGGACTTCTAAAAAATGTTTTCCTAGAAGTTGCTAACATTGGAGAAACAAAGGTGAAGATCCATAAATGACCATCAAATAATCTTCTTTTAATGGAAAATAAAATAAGGGAAGATGGAAAATAAATACCCACTCATCACCCTAGTAAATCAAATTCTAGGAAATTCAGGGTCCCAACTACATCTCCACCTTATATTCTACACCCTCACCACTATAAAAATTCTTTGTTGGAACCCATTTTACCAAGAATTCCTAGGAATTCAATTCCATGCAAACAGGTGGGCCTAAAATTATCGACAAATGAATATATCATTAATGCATTATCGAAACTGAAAATTATACAGTTACCAAATCATTGACTGCAACAAAATCAAGTTTGTAGATGACTATGTTAAGATGGGTTGACAGGGGAAAACTAATAATAAGCCAACAATATCACTGAGATAAATAAAAATGCCAAAAATTAAGAAATGAGATTAGTATTTCTAGGCATGCCCCAAGAGAGCATCTAGCACTTCTTATGTACTGTATTTTTCACATACCTTGTCAAAGCCATCAAGGTCTGATGTGTTCAAGATTATTCTATTTTCCATCATCGTTGTATTCAACCAACTGAAAGTTAAAAAAAAAGAAAAGAAGAGATATACATGTCAGAGGCAACTGTGACAGATAAACAAGAAAAACACAGTTGTACAATGGTGAAAGGCACAGGAATGAAGCTCACATCACATACTAGTGAAAAGAGAAAGCGTAGAAAAAAAATCACAAAATTATATTTCTATACTGGCGAGTGGCATTTGCACATATTAGAGAGATTACAAATGAGTAATTAAAGGAATTTCATGCATCTGGAGATTTTCTCTTAATGGCCCATGATCCACTGACGGAATATTTATTGAAGGGGATAGAGGATGGATCAGATCTTATTAAAATTGTAACATCATAGCCATCTATTTTCCATTTTTGGATCAGTTCATAGATCTTTGATGTACAAAACTGCCAATAAGGTTTAGAATAAAAAAACAACAATAACAGCAGCAATGGACTAGAAAAGAAAAATCATAGATTGGTTGATCTTCTAATCTCAAAGATATTGGACATCTCCTGTTGATGCTGATGCACATATAAACAAACTAATTGACAGAACATGTGTATGAAAATAATATGTGCAAACATGCAGAGAATGGAAAATGTAAGTAAAATAAAGTGCAGAAATTACCAGCTGCTATTGACAGTAACGAAATGGAGCTCTACTTTATGAAAATAAAATGAAATACAATGTGGGAATTTTGGGCTAGCACTAAGCTTCCAGTTGATTAAGGTAAACCACCAGTGTCCTTTTCACAAAGAAAACCAAGAGACCAATGACTAAAGGCCAAGGAGTTGGATTAAACATAGCTCAATGAGTTCCCAGATAACTCCTCAGCACTTTCACGCACTTCACTAGGCAAGCAAAGAGTAAGAAAGCTCAGTAGAGACTCCACTCCTACTTCCCAATGGGTGCCTACTCGTCCCTATCTTCACCAGGAATGGTCCTATTTATAGACCTTTTCATGTGGACTCCATGGCAATGACACAAAATATCTTCCCTCCTTGGGGTTCCTTCGTGAGTGAGAGTAGACGATTCCTTCGTGATGAAGGGTTCTTTCCCAGAAGGTTACTTCATGAAAGTGATGAGGGTTGCGGTGTTGGCTTCAGGACTTTGCGCCCATTGCCACGTCGGTTGCTAAGGCGGGATGTCTTCTGTAGAGAGTTTATCCCACCCATGTTTCCCTTTTTACCACTCTCACTTTCCCTTTTCCCCTTTATTAATTCACAAAACTTGAGCTCATTCTTCATTATCTTTTTTTTTTTCCTACTTCCTCTATTGGTTGCTTTTCCTTTGCGTCATCCCCCTTCACCCGGCTTCCACGGTGCTTGCGATGCTTCAATCATGGTGTCAAGTAAGCGTCCTCTAGCCCCACCTTCATTACGCACTTCTATCATTGACTTTTGGTCTTACGCAAAAGTGGAATCCTTCTATTAAGGATGTAAATGGGTCTACGATTCTCCAATTACCAGGAGGTTCCGACCCATTAAAAACCGGGTTTGGGTCTTTATTTAGGCCCCACCAAGTAAATGGGTCCGGGTCCTTTTTTTGGACCCGTGACCTAAAAGGGTCCGGGTCCAGTTCCACCTTGGTTCAAACCCGTGGACCCAGGACCCGACACATTACCTCTCCTTAAAATTAGATTTTTTTTTCCCATATAATTCTCTACCTAGACCCGAACCTAGACCCAGACCCAGACCCGCCCCATATATGGTTCTGGTTCTGGGTCCCGTTCCACCTTCTCCTTAATGGTTTCGGGTCCGGAACCAAGAAACTGGTCCCAAGACGGGTCCGTATCCACCTTCTCCTTAACAGTTCAGGGTCCCAGAACCAACCCATTTACATCCCTACTGATACCGGTATCGGCCGATATTTTAGACTATGGTTGTGATAGATGAAGTGAAATATCAACTTCATTAATCCATAAAATAAAAATAAAAATAAAAATGCAGGTGGCTGCTAGAGCTGCCAAGCCTCAGAAGGCCAGCCCAATGACTACAATGTTTGGCTTGCCCATAGACACTCTTAGATTAGATGCTTAAATTGGCACATTTCACTAAGCACAAGCCCAAAGATGGCCAAGTACAAAGAGAGAAAATTGAATAAACTAAAAGAGAAAATTAAAGCTCCCCACTTATCTAGGTATCTTCCTTAACAACTCAAAGGGATGCAGCTACTTGATGTTAAGTCATTATAACCAGTTTAAACCAATTCAAGAGGGGCAAGTTGCAGACCAGTAGAAATCTCCTTGGCGATCATGAAAATGGATCTTGAAGTCACCAGCCAACTCAGTCAGACCAGGTTCCCCAGGCAAAGCAAAAACCATAATTCCTTTTCTCGGTGCACTAAACCAAAAATCTTCAGGCTGTAGAAGAGAGCCCAAGAAAAAAAGGGAGAAGATCAATTTACATGCAAATTTCCAGAAAATAAGTATTAGCATAAGATCCACTGTCATATTATACAATGCATTCAAAGGATGTACAAATGGAATTGCGTTAATGAGTTACATAGCCAAACAATTGTCTTTCTTTCCTGGCTCATGCAATCTTTCCCCATGTTCATTCAGATGCTTCCATCCAGAACTTAATTGAAATGATGGGACCCAACTTATATGAGACAATGCAAAGAAAAAACTGATGAACAGTGCATTCTTCATCTAACACATCCCTAATTCAGGCTGAGGATATCTCTAATTCATTATGATACACATTCAGTCAACCTGAGTCACACTGTACAAGTAATTGCATGGTTGATCTTGCTCATCCATTTGGTTGGGCTAGTCTCATAGTAAAACAATAGAATTAAAAATCACATTGAATAGGCAAGTACTAGCTGCCCATAATAAACATAAATCCTCAGCCAGCGAAAAAGAGCTAAAGAAAAGGGAAAAATCCCATCTCCACTCGAATTGACATAGGAAATAAATATGTAGCGTATCTTCCAAAAAAACGTATCCGACCCCAACATAGTTGGGACAAGGCCTTGATGATGATGATGATGATGATGATATTCGAAAAAAAGATAAAATAAATAAATATGTAGCATCAGATCCGCGGTCGTATTACATAGTGCAGTCAAATCACATTAAATGTTTGCATGCATGGTTAATCCAGATATGGTTACCTAGATACATCTTATTTAGCAGTTAAGAGGGTAGCAATATGCATCATGCATAATGACTTCCGTTCACTAGAATAGGATGAAAAATTCATTTCCCTGGTTTGTTTGGTTTATAGATTTCATTTTAATAGGTTGCAATATGATAATTCCCCCGTTGAGCATTGTGTTTCAATTGTATGCTCAAATTTGCATCCATTTAGAAATAGAGATGTAGATTGGTTTAAGTTGGCTACAAAATGTACAATGTCCAAGTCTACACTCAATAGGTTGCTCAGCATTATGCTAACAAAATGTACCATATGGTGTTAAAATAGAAACAAATCTGCTAGCAAAAGATTGTGTTATGGAAGAAAGATTTTAGGAAAATATGCAAGCAAAATATTTAGGAAAATATATTAAGATAATCATTTGGCTATAGAAAGGCCACAATGTGAGTTAAGGGGATCGTTTATGCATTTATTTCCTTGTTCATTTTTCGCATTCCTGCTCCTACAAAAGGCAGATTGCTATAATTTCATGTACTTCTAGAAAAGGAGATCTATATGTTGGATTAACATGCAAAAAAGCAGGATTAACATCCAAATAGGAAACCCAGCTGCATCAAGCTCACATGCCCACTAAAAGCCCATAAAGAGAAAATCTTTAGAACGTGCAAGACTTTCCATATTTTTAGTAGACGCTAAAATATAGAGATTTATTCAGGTATTTAGCCAGATTTCTTTCTTTGTAAACTGTTATTTGCTTTAGGGTTTTATTAGATTTAGAAGTTGATCTTTATTGGAATTGTTTTCATAATAGAATTAGTGTCTAGACTCTATATAAAGGAGTGTAATCGCTCTTTAGGGACAATTTCAGTGATTAATAAATTTTTCCCTCATTGAGTTGAGTTTTTCTCTCTCGGTTATATGTCTGTGGTGTGAGACCAAGACAGTTTTGATCCTTATATATCCCTAATCCCTAAGCCTTTGGCTTGGAGAGTAGCCCATTTGGCTATTCTTCCCCACCCGCGTTGCGTCCAAGAAAGAAAGAAAAATCAGTTTAATTGATGTTCATATCATCATTATAAAGTATCAAAAACCGTTTCACCAAACCATCAGCTGCCTCATTTGAATTCCTCTATGCATGCCCAAAAGAACATGACATGAAATGTCGCCTGAAAGATAACAATACATTATAAAAAAAAAAAAAGAACATGACATGAGATGCGATGCTCGAGTCTCAAATCTCTTTTATAAAAAGAATTTCAATTTCCATGGTACCCCATCATTCTTCATAGCCAGATTAATCACATTCTTCAACCACATCTATCAATTAATTGCCTTAAATACCTTTACTTTTTTTCAAATGACAATGAAAATACTTTATTGCTAAAAGCAGGATACAGGACAAATAGGAGGACAATATGAGATAAGCATCTCAAATCCCAATAATTCCAAGACAATATAAACAACCAACAAAACCCTGCAAAAGCAGAAAAGAGAACCAAAATAGGGAAAGATACTATCTGCTTGCAGATTAGCTATTGAGTTACTTTTAACAATGAGCAGCCACAAAAAGGACACTTCTGAAAATCCTTAAAGCTTCTCTGATTGCCCACTCTACTACTTAAACAAAAATCCATGACACCATTTGGAGAGGAGAAAGTTACCAAACTCTTCCCACTCACATCTCCTAACTATACCCCCCATACCAACAGGCCAAAGCTTCCCCATAGCCACCCACATCAATATCAGATTTTTTTTTATTTTATTATTATTATTTTTTATTTTATTTATTTTTTTTTGCAAGAATAAACTTCAGATTTGAACATTCCAAGACGAGGAGGATCCCAGTGGACCATTTTACAGGCTGACTATTTCCAACTACCATGAAAGTCTACAAACTAATCACTAAGAAATTTAAGCTCCCAATATTCCTTCCAAACCAAAGCATACTTGCCCATTTTCAACTTGACTGTGAAGATGAACTCTCCAAGGGTCTTCTCTATAGAATTGAAGATTCTATGATTCCTTTTGTGTGAAATCGACCACAGTTGCAAACGACAAGAGAGCCATAAGATCTTGTCACACCATGAAAAGGGAGATCCAAACCAAGATGGGATCATTTCGTCCAGGGACGTAGAAAACTAGCAAGAGACTAGAGCCTTAAGACAAAAAATTGAACCACAATAGAGGTAAAATTGCAGTGGAGAAATAAGCGGCTTATTGAGTCCCTCTCATTCTTGCATAGCAATAAGCAAACACATATCTGAATATATATGCAGATGAGATGCCTCTCTATCTAAGATAGTCTACCACCCTCCACCCTAGGGGGTGCTAGGGCTGGCCAAACCAAAGAGCACGAAGGCAGAGTGGAAAGGCAGGGAACAATGGCCTTCCATAAAGAATTAGCAGAGAACTTTCTGGAAGGACAAAGTTTCCATATTCTCACATCTTCATCTTCCTGCAAAGGAGAACATTCATTAGAAGGTAAATGCCCATCTTAATTGCAAAAAATCTACGTCATTAGACTCAGTTACTCATCAGACATGAAAAAGGAAACTAAGGGCCTGTTTGGCATCAAGCCATGGAGCATTTCTGCATTCTCATGGAAAGAAAAGTGGGAAACGGTGTTTGGTCATGAGAAAATACCTCTTCCCCCGAAACTTTCTCACAGAAATATACTCCACGAGCACAGAAAAATCGGAACGATAGGATTTCGTTTTTCACTCGGAACGACGGGGCGCATAAAATACGGGAACGTCTCAAGATTCTCAAACTTTATTCGTAAATCCCTCTCGGCTCTCGCTCTCTACCTTGTACCCATCTCTAGCTCTAGCTCTCTCTCTCTCTCGGCCTCGTGCCCAAGACACTCTAGGGATCTCGTCGTTCTAAATCTGATGGCTTTGTGAAACTGACGAATTGCATAGGGTTTAAGAAGGTGATGAAATTGGAATCAATGATGAATGGTTTCTGGTTGTTTGAAGATGAATGAGGTGAGAGAGATTGGTGGGTTTGCACAAGTGGGTCCAAACTTGTGAGGTGGCTGAGACAAGGAGAGAAGTGGGGGTTCTGAAGTGGGTTAAGGGCTGAACAGGTGGTGGGTTTGCATGGATGAGAGGCTGGTGTGGTGTTCTGTTTGTTTAGGAGGATAGGGTCCAAAGCGGTGCTACGAAGTAGAAGATGGTGAAGTGGTAGGGATGAAGGCAAGGATTCATTCTCTGTCATGGGGCAAGACCTTAAATATCCATGTTTAATGTATGTTATAATGCTTGAAATAAATATAAGCTTGGTAAAAACCTAGAATCAGATCTACGGTGCATTAACTTCTTCGAATATTGAAGATTATTGAGTTAAAAATTATTTTATTATTTTTAATTTTTTATATCTATAAAATGAATATATTAACATTTCTTGGTAGAATATAATTCAAAAACATTGGCAAACATGTTCTACTAATTTTGTTTCTTTCGAATGAATTATAAAAGAACGTTGCCAAACAAGTTAAACTCAATCCACTCCAAGAATGGGAACATTCTTAGCACATCTTATTCTCAGAAGTCAGAACAGATACATTCTCAGCATGGGAATAATACCAAACAGGCCCTAAACTTCCCCCTTCCATTCCTCAAAAATCCTTATGATACCATAGGCATTGGATTGGCTTGCCTTCTGTGGATCCATCAACATTGAATTTTAGCCACCCTAGAATTGGAGAAACCCAAGGAAAATCAACTCCTCTATTACCGCCTCATCACATGAAGCTTCTCAATTCCTCAATATATCCAACACTTTGATCCTTAGAAATTATTCTTCAACACAGACTAAAGAGAAAATTGTAGCTTTAACTAAATATACAATCACATTAAGTCATGCTTTAATTAATTCTATTTGAATGCATATGTAATTTCATAATACAGACATATTTTATTTGAATAGTAATGCACACACATATATAAAATAAAAAAAGTATCATTTCCTACAACAAAGTAAAGATAGCCTTCACTATTGCAAGCTCAAATTGACAAAAACGAGAAGGGGAAAAAAACGTTTATTAGCTCTGGACTATCAAAATAAGATATATATATATATATATTTCAAAGACTCCCTAAGACCCTCTTTGCAAAAAATCAGCCCCAACCGTGGTTTCTATTATCTCTATCTGGGCCCTCAAAGTTTAATGGTCAACAGTCTATTTGGATCAGTACACAGTCGATCCAACGGTCCAGTAAATTTGGATCTGAACGAAAGTTGGTGGACATGTGCAATTCAGAGGGGTCGTGTGTTTGGTCCATTTGGATGGACCAAGGGTGGGCCCCCCCAAGTGTGAGCTTACGGGATTTCATCCTAAGCTCGCGCTTAGGAGAGCTTTGCCCATATATACATATATACATATATAATAACAACACTTTAATACATGAAGCCACACCCTAACATTACCTATATATTAAACAACTAGGATGTTAGTTAGAAGATCTACCATTAGGTCCTTTGTCCTTGGATGCTTTTTTGTTGTGAAGAGGACTCCTGTAGAAAATAAAACAATAACACTTATCATAATTCTTTCTAAATATCTGGCAGGATTGGTGTAAAGCAGGCACAAAAGCTTTCTGTATACTGAATAACTCTTAGAAAAGTGAAGCCAATCAACGATGACATTAAGGATCCAGAACACAACACAAGTTAAGAAGTCCCAGAAAACTATAAACTCCAGTATATAACCATATTTCTAGATATAATGTAGCTATTTTTGCAAGTATAATGAGAAGTTTCTGGAGTTGTCTCCCTTCCATCTTGGAACCCTCCTCCCACAGGCATTTGTAAGCTCAATTTTGATGGTAGCACCATTGGTAATCCAGGCCTTGCAGATATTGGAAAGATTATTCAAGAAAGCTCAGGCTCCTTTTCCGGTCCAATTGGTGTCTGCATAGTAAACAAGCCGGAAATGGAAGCTGTGTGGATTGGCCTCCGTGAGGCTTGTCGACTAGATCTCAGGGCATTAGAGCAGAAGGGGATTCTTCTTGTGCTATTCGGCAGGCTTCTGGCTTGTATTTGGATCCTTGGTCCCTGGCAGATGCATGGAATGAAGAAGCGATCAATTTGTGTGATATGCTGACAACAACTTTCCTTCATGTGAGAAGGAGCACCAACTCAGAAACAGATTGTTTGGCCGAGGAAGGAGTCTCAAAACAATCTTTGATGATCAACCAAGATGTTTCATTCCCAACTTCTGTTTAGATTTAGTTTGTTTGTTTGATGGCTTCTGTTGGGTACTGTTCTATCTCCATTAATAAATTTTTGTTGCCATTCCAAAAAATTTATATTTATATAATATGAATTCTTTGAAATGAGAAACATTTTATGTATTGACATTAATCTTCTCCTAATATTCTTCACGACACAACCAGATTTTTCAGCACTAGTTTAAATTTTTTTGTAGTTGACAATATTATTAAGTTGTCCATCAAAAAAATATTATTAAGCTTTCCATTCTTTGGAAGAATTATAAAATATGGAAAATTTCTTCATTTGTATTTTTACTATATTCAATATAACTTATAAGAAAAATAACAATATACATATATTTAAACTAATTTAAATATGGGAGATGCTCCTATGAAAGATATCTCTCACCTTATATGAAAGATAGGGGTGGGGGTCCTCACATTTAAATTGTTGGCATTGGATATGGATGTGAGAGCCCCCACCCAATCTCTCATTTAAGGTGAGAGATATCTCTCATAGGAGCATCTCCCTTTAAATATTATGCCAACTCCACAAATTCTATTTGTCTACTTAGGATTCAAATACAAATGCCCATACTCAAGTGACTTAGTATATTGATAAACTCAAAACATATTAATCCTTAGGATCAATAAAGTTCAAAGTTGGAAACCATGTTATGCAAACAGAATGTTGGTAAACAGTTTCTCCTCACATGAAATCGGTGTGCGGCCCATCTGGGACTCTGAGTGCATGACGATCATGGAAAAGTATGGTGTTTGAAAGGTCCACCGTATGACCTACATATGCCAAATATGGGAACCATCTGATCATGAGAGCGAATGTTTTGGGGGCTTCAATGTTGTTGAAACCCAAGCCACTGGATAAGGTTGGATGAGTATATGCCCAATTGAAATGAATCAGCCTGCATCCATTGATGAAGACCAAGAAAACCCTACAATGGATCATGCTTTGACATATTTGGAGGAGTTTGATTGCATGTGTAAAACATGGATGCATGTTAAGAAGTCTAAGGATCACTTGGGCCACAAAACAGTCCCCTATATGTGCAATTTATGGACTGCTCAACAGACAGTCCTTTATCGGAGCTCTTTGAATTGATTCAATGGACTGATCACAAGTGAACCTATATTTGAACTCAGATCCTCTTCTGGATAGGCACCAGACATGTGACTTAAAAAGGTCCAAACTCCAAACTGACCTCGCAACTAGGCTCAAATCTAGGCTTGTCAATTTGGCCCTGAGAGAAGGAGCCTGACCCGGCCCGGCCCTCAAAAAGCCCTTAAAATGGGGGCTTCAATTTCTAAGAATAAGCCCCAGCGCGAGGCTTGGACAGTACTAGGCCCGGTGCCGGCGGTCATATTTTTTTCCTTTTATATAATAAATATATTTATATATATAAATATATACTAATTATTTAAGTTAATTCATTCCATCTTTATTTAATTATTTAAGTTATATATTATACTTAATGCATGAGCAATAAGTGTCACACGGTTGCTCCCAATCCCTTTCTTCTCATTTTATTGCTTCTAATTTAGGCCTTTTATATATTCTTCCTAGTGTAAAACTGGGTCAACTCCTAATAATAATGACACTTTCCTCAATGGAGTGACTTTGGATGCCAACTAATTCATCAAGGCAGTTTGTATGTGCATGGAACTTCGAGGGTATGGGGCGATCCAAATATCATTTTAATTAGATAATTATAATTACCAATTATTTAATGTCTAAACTAATAGTGACTTTTTAAGTATAATAATTTTTGTGACTGAAATACGATGACACTTCGTTAGATTGATGTTAGATTCAAAATAATGTTAAGGGGAATGTAAATGGTTTAAATTTCTCAAAGATACGACTCTATTAGAATGATTAGGTAAGTGGAAATTCCTATGAAAAGTGTCGGATAGAATAAACAATTTAACCATATTCCTTCTTTTTCACAAAAGCATGTATGACTTTGTCCGATAAAAAAAAAGTTCTTACAAACAACTTTTATACTCTAAACATTTTCCTAATGGTCCCTTCCCAATAAAAGTTCAATAAGATAATGCTTTGACGACACTCGATGCTTGGTAATAGTATTAAAAAAGAAATTATGACTTTTATTTTGAAGCCCTGAGCCTTGCCCTGACTCAAGGGTAGGGTAAGGGCCTAGGTACTGTAGGCCCTATGAGGGCTTCAACTCACCCACGCCCGGCCCTACATATATTGAGGGTAGGGTAAGAACAACAGGCCGGGCCCTTTGATAGCCCTACAGATCCCAATAGGCCATTAGGGTTGCCCACCTTGCAAAGCATGCACACGAATCTTGCACAACTGCGAAGTTGTAGAACCCTCTTTCTCCTTTGGTTTTCTTTATTTCCTTTATTCAGTCCTTTCCCGAGTTGGAGACTAGTTTTAATTAGAATTCCTATTTATTAAGTTTCCTAGTAAGGTGTAGCACTAGGGATTTTATCATTCAAACACTATCACTATCATCATCATCATCCTCAAAGCCTTGTCCCAACAATGCTGGGTTCAACTACAAGAATTCCATTTCTCCATTCCAAACTCTCCTGAGCCAAATCTCATACAACTTGCACTTCTTCATATCTATCCTTACTACTTCCATCCATGTCCCCTTCAGCCTCCTCTCTTCCTCGAGGGACCATCAACCTGCATAAAAAAACTTTTCCTCACCAGCACTGTTGCTGGTCTATGTTAAACATGTCCAAACCATCTCAACAAGCCTCACTTAATTTATCACCTATTGATGCTACCGTTAGATGCTTCTGAATGCATTCATTTATGATTCTATTTTTTCCAGTTTCACCACACATCCATCTCAACATTTTCATTTTTGCTACAGTGACAGTTTGCATGTATTGTTTTTTTATCGGCCAATATTCTGTTCCATAGGTTATAGATGGTCTAATAGCTATCCTATAAAATTTCCCCTTTCAATCTTGTTGAGATGTGCTGATCCCAAATCCCAAGAGCAAGTCTCCACTTCAACCATCCAGCACTTATCCTCTATTCAATATCCTCCTCAATCTCTCCATCCTTATAAATTATAAAGCCAAGGTATTAGAAGGAATCTCTTCGTGGTATCTCGAGTCCAATTCTTATAGAAGTTACATCTCTTTGCGCATCCCCACTGAAGTTACAATTTATATATTCTACCTTTTTCAGCCTTATTTTAAAGCCCTTGGATTCTAAAGCCTCCCGTCATCTCTCAAGTTTCGTATTCACGTCATTTCTCAATTTATCCACCAATATCTATCATTTACAAACAACATACACCAAAATAACTCCTCTCAAATATGAGCAGGTAACTATGGGTCGTGGGGAGGTGGTGGTGGAGGTCATGTTGTCCCCAACAATTGCTCAGCTAGTTAGGAACAAGGGGGTGTGAGCGCTGTCCCCGGCTGTTGCTTAGCTGGATATGGACATAAGAATGTGTCCATGAGACAAACAAGCTAAGCCACCTTTTTTTACATCATAAATTACTCAGCATAAAAGTGTGTGCACAATGAAAATTGAAGAATACCATTATGATTAGAGACAGTAATGGAGGGCCTAATCCAGTAAGGGCACCTATGGAGGCGAAATCCCCTCAGCATGCACCTAGAGAAAAGCAAAATGTTAGAAATGTTGTGCAGTTTGCCAGTAAAAAAATTCAAAAAGAAATCTGATATCACTTGCCTTTCTTTTGATATATGATTCTAACATTAATGAAAAAAGTAAGTAAATAACAAAAGTACCTGCGCCCAGGCTGATTCTCCCCATTGAAATATGTTAAAATGCGTTCAAAATACTTGACATACCTCTAGGAAACAGGGGAAAAAAAGAGAGAGAATATCAGACAGGTGTAAAGGCAAGCATCTTAAAAAGAGATCATCATCGCATAGCAAGGAAAAGACTGACAATTTGACTTGGTAGCACAAGCCCCTTTCCATCAACGCATCTTTTTTTATTATAATACTCAATGGACTCCTCAGCTGTTGGAAAGAACTGCATAGATTCAAAAGAAAATAGATAAGGTTGAGCCTATAAAGTTATCATAAGATCATGAAATAAATAAATAAATTATATGCCTTAATATATACTTCTGAGGCAGTAAGTCATAATCTCACCTTGAGGAACAGAAGAAGGCTAGAAATCATTAAACCTGTCCTGGCCATACCAGCTTTGCAATGAACAACGACCACATTTTCAATGTCCTCCTTCAACCATGAGTATGCACTTTGACAAAATGAGGTTATAAGTTGAATAGGAGGACAATTATGATCATCAAATGGGAAACAAGCCACCTGTAGTTCAGTAAGACACATCAAATGCAAACAGAGATGTGGTAATAGACTTTTCCATGGAAACTCAAATGTCAGTCTAACAACAAAACAGAAACTCCAGTTTGACCAAACAGTTAAATCAAATGTCAAGAATGGAGACAAAATACAAACTTCCATATTTCTATAGCTACTACTTTTTATATAGATGATTGGCAAAGTTTGTTTCTCAAGAGATGAAAAAGGAGAGTACAAATATATATGTAGAGTAATGCTCCTATACAAGCTTCCCTTACAGTCTTACGGTACAAGCCACCATGTGGGTGGTACGTATGTGTGTGAGTATAGTACACAGATTGTATCATTTGGATGCTTCAAGGAATCTTAATTATGGTTTCGCTTCTTGTTGATTCACCAAGTACATGTAGTTACAAAAATTTTTCATGAAATAATAACAGATAATGGGTTAATGGTAAACACTCATTTCTAAATTGTTTAATCAATTGAATCATACAAAAATAGTAAACCGCATTCACATATCAAAACCACGTACAAAATGCTTTCATGTAAATTTAGATATGGTCTGAATTCTTCCATGACCAACTAATTTGCGAATGGATCTCTCCTTGGCAGTAAGCCCCATAGGAGTTTAATAAGTTTTAACTTTGACCAATACAAACCATGTTTATTGAATGCACATCTTCAAGACCTACAAACAGTTGTATGCTCAGTTGAAAGTTCATTTCATCCAGCACCATATCGTAATTATATGTACCTCACCGTGTACATACGGCATTCCCTAGTAACATTTCAAGATGGATTCTAAGGCTGGTCTCTTAAAATTCGAACTATTTCGAACTTTAATAACTAGGCAATGACCTTTAGTACCAGAGTAGGATTTGGATGGCTTCTCAAGATGGCAGATTCTCAGTTGCATCTTTCTTTTCGGCAATTGCTGGGGGTCCTTCTACCTCTAACCCAGTCCACAGATTGTGGAAAATGAAGACGCCTCCAACAGTGTTAGCTTTCTCTTGGTTAACCCTTCGTGGAAGGATCCTCACTATTGACAACCTACGTCGTAGAGATAGAGTTCTGGTGAACGCTTGCCCCATGGGACTGGCTGACAAAGAAAGCGTGGATCACCTTTTTTTGGGATGCAAACTTGCTCAAGTTCCCTGGAAGAAAGTGCTCAGTCAATTTGATTGCAGTAGGATCGTTCTCCATACTATCTTGGGGCTTTTCAAGGCTTGGAACCTGACATCTTACTTGGGCAAAGGTAAGATGATGTTGAAAAGCCCTTTCCTAGGAGTTTTGTGGATAATTTGGAAAGAGAGGAATTCTCATTGCTTCAATGGTAAAGCTTTAGATGTGGAATCCTTGTCAGACAAATTGAGATTCAATGTTGCCTCTTGGTTGGCATTCCGTCCTCAATTTCATGACACTACCATTGATATGACTGTTCACAACTAGAGGGCTGTGGTTGCTTCATAATTTGGTCCCTCTTCTGATTGTATTTTTCCTCTCGGGTAGGGTTATACGTAGGGATGTAAAATTGTAAATGGAGCCCCGATTCTCCGGCTACCCAGAGGTTCCAAACCATGAAAAACCAGATTTGGAACCTCATACAGGTCCCGATAAGTAAATGGGTCCAGTTCAGGATCCCTTTTTTGGACCCGGGACCTTAACGGGTCTAGTTCTGGAACCATACTAGTTCAGACCCGTGGACCTGTTTGCTTAACAAGAAATTGTAAGGGGACTTCTTCATTATTCCCTATAATGCAAAGGGCAAGATGTTCATTGCCACGACTATTAAAAATGTCTCTTCATTGAACTCTTTCATTTTCCATTGCCTCAAATTCTCGCACCCTTTGGCTTCTTCTACACCGAACCTCGAATGAAATCTGCAAGTTAAGGCAGGCATCAGAATCATGCTGCTCCGACCTTCCTCAATCAAGTGACGACCCAACCGCTTCCAAGTCCTCATTATCAACCCAAAATCCTTGTTGACGATTGATCAAGATTCCCAGATTCCAAATGCAAGTAGTCCATCTGTCCTTCCGAATTGACCACGTCGTAGGAGCCGAACCAGTCTCCACCTTCCTCATATCACAAGATGTCTTCTTCTCCACTTCGTTTTGTGGTAAGCAAAACCTTAATCCCAACCTCTGTATCTCTCTTTTTCCCTCCTTCTGATTGAATGCCTAATGGTGTTTTGGGGCCATCATAGGGTCCCTCCCTCCCTCCCCTATAGCCGTCATAACTGGTTCCGGAACTAGAAACTAGGTCCCGATTCGGAACCAGTTCCGGACCGGAACCACCCTTTAGAAAACAGTTCCAGTTCTGGTTCCAAGGTGGATTCGGGCCGAAACCCGACCCGTTTACATCCCTAGTTGTACGAGTGGTCTTGGGGATTTGTGTTTTTCCCTTCTCTTGTGGTTTTGGCTTTCTGCTTTCTTTTTGCTTTTGCTTTGTTGACTGGTCAGGATAGCTCTCTTGTAATGTTTAGCCTCTATCAATGATAGTTACCATTTCAAAAAAATAAAATAAAATAAATCAAGAAATTACTTGAACAAAATTAAAGATTATTATAAGTTTGCCCACATAAACTAAATATCTGAATGCCTTTTGATGTTTAGTATATCATTTGTTACACAAACAATGTCATAACAAAAAAATTTACTTTAGTGTGATATGTTAATGTCATGTTAAGAAAAAACTTAGAAGGTAAATAACAACATATCTTCTCATTGTAATGCTGTGATAAGAAAAATTATTAAGGTGAAAGACAACACACCTTCCCCTCAAATAGTGACGCATCATACAGCCTCTCCGAACAAAGATTATAAACTTTGTATTTACCCTGCAAACAAAAGATGGTTATCAACCCAATCAGTAAACATTTTATATGGATATTAGGCAGGGACTTAAGCATAACACACATTAAAAATCCACCTTCATCGTGAGCGAATCTCAGCATTGGTCCTAAATTCCAAATAGTGAAGCAATTAATGTGATATCTTTGACTAATCAGGTCCTTGTTAAAGGGGAATTTTTTTATATATTACATCTCCATCCTCATCCTTCTAACATGGCCCGGTCCATGTCATCCAAAGGTAATGTATCAAACAACTGGCCTCACTAATTCAGTTGTTATGCAAAGAGAAACATAATGAGATATGAGATATGCACAATGGCAGAATGCACTATGAAACGGGCATGCGTGTTGGTGTTTGGGGTTGTGGGATGGGGCAAGTGACAGATTATATCAGAAATATATCATGGCTTAACCCTGAGATGTTTTTTAAGTCCATGCATTTAAAGATGGGTCTATCTAGTGTTACTGATAGTCTGATACACAGGGAGAGGTTAAAAGAGATTTGTAGAGAGGTATCCCAGAGGGATTGACAAATCTAAAGGAGAACCAGAACAGCAATCGATCAGAATTTGAAATAGATACAGAAAAAAGAATGTGATGGTAAGGAAGAAAGACATGACATAGATGGAGTAGCTTCTGGAAGTTTCTGAAAATCTGAAAAGAGAAGGGAAATGGAAATAAGAGCTGTGTGTTTCTAGCATCACACGGCCTTCTCTTTAATAATGAAGATATGGTTACAAGAGTCCTCTTTAAAACCAACACTTATCTTGGAAACTAACCTAATCATAATTATTTAGGAGATTACAAAAAATTGGAAAAGATATGTATCATTAGAACATCCTTATCTAGAGAACAACATATTAAATTATGAATGAGCTATCCAATCATGGGTCCATGACCAGGCCCAATTAAGGACCAAGCCCAGGCCCAATTAGATATCCTCTTTACAGTTTCAAGGATCTCTCTCAAGCCAAGAAAATCCACTTGATGTTTTTACGTGAATGAAAAATATGTCCTTTCATTTCCTATCAAATTCATCTTCGAATGTTCATTTTCCAACAAGAGTCTCAAACAAAAATGTTTATCCCAAAATTGCTTGTAGAAAATCATATGCGACTCTTCAATTCAGACAATATGGAGAATGTGAGTTCTCCATTTCTTTTTTCCTGGAAAGTTAAACACAATTAACTTAGACAAGGATTCATAATGGAAGACAGAAGACTTGTTATCCTTACTTAGACAAGGATTCATAATGGAAGACAGAAGACTTGTTATCCTTACCCTATGATGAGTTTCAAAAAATTTGATCACTTCTTCCATATGGTTTCGGTAGAAGCCCTGCAAAACATGTCAGACTATCTTGTTATACAAAATATATATATGTCAGCCTATCTTAGTGATATCCTGGAGCTCATCGTTTCAATATCAAGTGACGCTATTTGTCGCTCACCTCAACATATCCAAAAAATCCAGAGCTTATATCACCTGCAGGGAACCCCATAGCAATAACATTCTCTGTGATATAGGTCATATCCAAATCAAATCCACCTTCCTGTAAAGCAATAACCACAAACCTCAGTTACATCATGATGAACAATCTATCAGAATGTACTACAAATAAAAAGCAACGCATTAACTGGATGTGGTAAAATTGTAGTACACTAGCAGTATCTTAGTCATTGCCGTCATCATCATTATAGCTCTCTCTCTCTCTCTCGCACAAATGTAAATATGAGAAAAAAATGGATGGCTAAGAATCATCCTCATCATTGTCCTAACAATGTGTAGCTCACAGATCTCTTTTTTTATTTCCTATTGTTTTCCTTTTAAACAACTCATTGATCAGTAACACATTCAAGTAAGTCAAAGTTCAGCAAATCTAACTCTTACCATGCTCAAGCAAAGAGGGCTAACGATGGTATATGGTCTGGTCTTGCAGAAAGATAATATTCTGAAGCAGCTCAGATGTTTTTGTTTTATAGAAGGAAGCTATAAACACTGCATAAGAGACGCTACTGATAACTGGTATAATATGCTCTTGATCAGAAAATATGCTTGGGATTTGGAAATGTGTATTCACATTGAGAGAGCCACTGTTGGAGTAAAAAAGTAGTAAACAGAGAACCTAGTGAAATTCTATCTTTTTATAAGCAGTTTTCATTAATTAGCAAAAGCATGAATTAATATTAGCCACTCACAATACACAGAACTAGTCCTACTTAACCAAGAAATGTCAAAATAAATGGTTAAAAAGTAAAAAGATAAAACACTTCACAGCAAATGAAAAACCATAAATCACATACTTTCAACAAGTTCCCTAATAAGTGGTGACACTGAACATAAATGAATAAACTGATTCACGAAAACCTAGTAAGACAGAGAAGATAATAAAATAAAATGTTCATATCAATAGTATCATCAGTAAGCTACCTGGTATCTTCGTTTGTTCTGAGAAACCATATGACGAGCCTTAACCTGCACAGCCTTCACAGCGCTTCTAGAAGAATCCACTAACCCTTTTGTAAAGGATCCAAGAACACCAGATTGTGCCACTGGTGAAGTACCCTCAGTAGTAATATTCTCGTCTTGAACAGGAGATTTTGGAGATAAGCGTAGCCCAAAACCACTGGTGAAACGTGCAAATGTTGACTTGCCTGAATTTCCAGATGGAGAATTCTCTTGTGATAGTGGTTGGGGAATTTTGAGATTTCTGGCCCATGATGATATACCCGAAGCAGATAATATAGAAGGCGTGTCATGTACAGAATTATCTTCTCTAGAAACAGTAGAATCCTGATGATTTGGAGCTGTAACAGGAGGTGAAGAGGATGAATCAGCAGACTCTGACTTCATACTGCTACCTTGATCCCAAACGTATCAACAGATGTATGAAGGCACCAGGACCAACCATCCAGCATGTACCAGAAAGCAGGATGTCTGTGTTGGATGACGTCTGCAAAAGAAAATTGTTATATTTAGCAGAGCCTTGATCCCTAGAGAGACATTAGTAAAAGAAATTTGTTAATGTTAATATAGTTAGTACTGAATTTGTTGTTTACTGAATATAATCCTGAGAATTCTTGTAGGGGCTACTTCATTGCTACTGAAATAGGGAGACATCAACCATCATGCCCATCACTTTCAGCTCTCAGATTTAGGGCATTCTTTCTGCCCATGGACTGCAGTCATTGAGAATGACATTTCCAATGACCACTGACCCTTTTTCAAACCTTTTTTCTGCCATTACAATCAGCTAAAGAGAAGTAGAGAAAATGTGCATGTATGTGCATATGGATACACGGATAGCATTATATATAATTAAGTTATGCCTCTGCCTTTTTACATCTTTGAAAATTTTAACGGCAGGAAAACTGCCCAATGCAAGACAAAGCATTGGCAATTTCAGTTCCACTTCAATGAGATCAAGTTCCTATCGACCTCTACTCATCTGGCTTTTGTCAAATTAGTGGATCCACTAATGACATGATGGATGCTCGAGTCAAACAGGGGATTGATAGGGTTTGTGCATTGGCGGCTTCTCTTATTTAGTTGTATTAGGCATTGGGTATAAGGATCTCATACCTCTGTTCCATTTTTTGTTCTCTGTCTCGTAAGTTGTTTGTGCTTTTTCAATAATTAATATATCCTAATTGTTACTGATCCAAAAAAAAAAAAACTGCCTAAGGTGGTAAAGTCCCAAGCAAGATGATAATGTTCAGCCAATGGAAGGCGGTTCACTAGAAGAATCCCAAAAGATAAACAAGAATCTTGCAATTGTTCAGGTGCATCCACCTTTGAAAACCTTTTCATATATAAGTAAATTAACATAAGCAACGTTGCTGAGGTAGTTGCTCAATGGTATGTGGAGCACAGGCATATGAAGCCAAGTAGCCAACTGCACCATCTCCATGAACTATTTATCAAAAATCCAATCAAGACCACTACAAAACAGCAATGGTATTGGTTGGGCATGCACCTTCCACAGAAGAGGTTTTATCAAGTGCACTTAAGAGCTGTCGTTCTACCACATGCCACCCCCGCCCCTTCCTTAAAAAAAAAAAAAAAGCCATTTGAATAATCACGAACTTTCAAAAGCAAAAGGGCAGTTACTTCAAGGATAGTGAAATGCATATAAGACCTATGCATCTAGTTTTAATATCAGCACACATAGAAGAACAATTCACATCAAATGGTATTAGTATATTACACCATGCAGCTGTAATAGACTAATGTGATCATTTTCCATATATAAAACTACAAACAGGAAGTTGCATTGAATTGGTATGAATTAAATCAAGCTGGTGTTCAATATAGAGTCCAAAAAATAATAATAATCAAGGCCATGACCAATGAAAAAAAATAATAATATTGAAATTTGAGGAAAATTCGTCGATAAAGTTTTTTAAAAATATATATATATATATATTTATATTCCTGATCCATGATCAACAAAATGCTTCTCATATCAACCTTCAAGACTAATAATAGTGTTGTAGGCCAAATCCAGAATGCACAGTATCATGCAAGTACCTATGTTCCCAGAACATCACACTGGTAAAAAGTAACACTGTTGGCAATCTGATATGCATATATACTTTCACATATATCTACTTTGCATCATTCTGTTTTCCTAAAAGGCACCCCTTTTTTACACTCATCCATTATTTAGAGAAATTTACACCAACCACTTACATGGGAACACAAATCCCCTCTATAAGAAAACAGATACTACAAAAACCCAGAAAAAAATCGCCTCAGGTTATTAACCTGCTACTTGAATTGAGGAAATTTAAACTAATCCATTCCGTGTGCATCCTCTAATCAACATTTACTCTTTGCATGGTTCAATTCTCCTAAAAGGCACCTCATTCCTTATAAACTGATCGATACAGTACAGAAATCATCCATGTGAACCCAAATCATTGCCATAGGTGATTCTGAGTTGCTATTAAGATTGATGAAACCCGCACATTCATAACAGATCAGTCCTTAATAATTCCTATTTCATGTCAGAATCCAATTTACTTGCACGAATAGACATAGTACAGCAATCAATGATTGAGAAAAGAGAGAACGAAATCGAAGATTGAGCGCAGATCAGAAGATTCAATAAAATCATTGTGGCAACTCACTTGAAATCTTCTCCATTTAGGTAAAAAACAGATGTAATCAAATCAATACAAGGAAATTGAAGTATCAGCAATTGAAGCTCAGATCCGATCTGGATAGGGTTTATATTCTCTTTAAACGTACCTCAAATGGAATGAAGAGACGCCTTTGAGCGGGATTCTTCGATCTACGTTTTGAAATCTAGGGTTTCGGAGAAAGTGAGGTGGGTCCGAGAGAGATTGCTCTTGCTCTTTTTTTTTTCTGTATCAGGAAATGGGAACGGAGGACGGATCGGGAATGATTTTCTGTAACAGTACATAAAAGGGCGAGGGGAGAAGGGACATTTACATAAAGGCACCTGTTTTTTATGAGTGTTTTGTAAATAGTAACTTGTCTTTTTCATTTTTACACTAAACTACCTCAACTAGTCAGAGTAGGTTTTCCACTTGTTGACCAAACTCAAGGTGCTGACCTAAAGATGTGAACCCTACTTTCTCTTTTATAGTTTTCATCAAATTAAATTAATTTCAATAAATTAAGGGCAGGTTGCCAACCATGTGTTGAGTTTCTAGGAAATATAGGATGTACATGTATTCGAAAAATATTACGAGCGAAGGATATTAGGCGAGACAAGAGCGGCACTACATTGATCACAGTGGGGTCTGAGATCTGAAAAAATTATTTTAAAAAGTAAAAATATGTTATGAACTGAACTTATGGGAAGCGTTTGATCACAATGGGGTCAATTGATCCCACTGGGTTCTGAAAAAAATATTTAAAAAAACATTTCTGTCGTGAATTGAACTTATGGGAAGCTTTTGACCCCACTCAATATCTAAGTTAATGGGCCATCTGTCTAAAAAAAATAAATTAATGAGCCATTGCAGAGGAAAGATCAAGAAATTGTGAATACCATGAGACTAGTTAAAAGTGTCTAAGGTACGATTGCAGAAAATGAGAAATGATGAATGGGAATCTCTATTGACTGAAGTGTCTTCATTTTACAACAAACAAGGTGTTTTATCTCGAATTGGATGATATATTTGTAGTTTCTGGAAGGCTACAACGTATTAGCTCCACAAATAATAAATTTACACCACTACTGTGTTGAACTATTTTACATAGTCATCGTTATACAACTTCAAGAGCTCAACAACCGTTTCACAGAAATTAATACTGGGTTACTTCTTTGTGTTGCTTGCTTGAATCCCACGAATACATTTTTTGCTTTTGACAAAGAAAGGTTAGTCCGATTTGCTCAATTTTATGCATCTGATTTTTCTGCAATAGACTTTGTGGCACTTGACCATCAACTTTAAAACTACATTGTTGATATGCTCTCCAGCAACGAGTTTATAACTTAAAGGAATTGGTGACAATGCTAAAAAATTAGTGCAGAGACAAAGAAGGATATCGTACACCCATTGGTTTATTAGCTTCTAAAACCAGTGTTGATTTTACTAGTAGCAACTACAACGGTAAAAAAAAACTTTTTCAACAATGAAGTATGTAAAGAACAGGTTGTGTAACCGAATGGGAAATCAATGGATGAATGATTGTTTGATCACATATATTGAAAATGATGTGTTTGCTAGTGTTGATAATAAAACTATTATGCAACGATTTCAACACATGAAAACCCGTTGAGAACAGCTATAGGAGTGTACGTATTTAGATTTTCTTTTTGAATTAAGAACTATTAGTAATAATGTATTAAAATTTATGTTTATTTTTATTTGATAATTCAATGTTATATTTATCGGATTATCGGAAATAGATTATTTGATAATTTTATATTATGTTTATCGAATTATCGAAAGTAGATAACAAATGTTGATAAAGGAAAAAAGTAATTTATTCGATTTGTTAAAAGAAAAGTTTTTTGTTGACCCCACTTACTAAAATTTTTGGAGCCGCCCCTGGGTGGAGATGTGAATATAACTAATCGAATTTAATGAATAACGAGAAAAAGGAGAAGAAGAAGAAAGCAAGTGACTAGAGTAATTTTCACTATTTTGAAAAATTAAGGATACAGTCTTATAATGGTTTCACTTTCCCCATGCCTCTTCAAGTAGCGAATATTTATATTCTATACATATTATCAAATTACCCTTGAAACACATAGCCTATTGGGGACAGGTGCATAGTTGACTTGGGAAATTAGTGAAAAAGCAAATGTAAATGGGGCATTCACTTTCTTAGGGTCTGTTGTTTCATGCATTTAACACATAAGAATTGTAATTCGGCCACATCAACAAGCCAGAATATAAGATAATCACCTTAAAGGTTTATAACAGCACGACCTAGGGCAACTACAACAAGAGACAGTGGTGGTGGAGCCCCCAAAGATTTGGCATCATCAATAAGCCATGGAGAAATGTTGCGTAAGATTTTTGTTTTTTAAGTTAGTTAAAATTGAAGAAATCAATGTGAGATTTTCAAAACAGACAAATTAAATTATCTCCCCTCTAATTGAAAATGAAATTTGGCGAGGTGGAATGTGAGTACCCGGCCACCACCTTAGTAACTCAAATCATAAGAACGTGAGGGTTTTTCCTAATCACTATCTTATATTTAAACACACACCCCTACCCAATAATCCAACATGAGTACATTTGCTTATGAATTCATTTGATTGTGAATTACTTTGTATTCAATTTTTATATATCTTTTATGTAAATAGGCATGCCCTAAGATTGATGACATGTCCCTGAGCCCCTATGACACGTCCTAAAATCTCATAAGACAGCAAACAAAAGGGCCTTAAATATAGTTCCCATAAATTATGCATTATGATTGTGGGCCCATGGTTTTTTCCCCATGGATACCAGCATTTGGGGATATGCCTCTTTTTTTTTTTTTTTTTTTTTGCTATCGGAGGGTTTCCAGCTCCCCTGTAGCCCTAGTGCAGTAGTGTTGTTTCAAACCTACAACTTCGAATGCAAAGTGTAGTCCTAAGCCAACTGAGCTACCCCTTGAGGTTGGGAATATGCTACTTGAATGCTCAATTTGAAGATAATTGCACAAACGTGATTAAAAATAGCCGAAAATTGCACAAACGTGATTAAAAATAGCCGTTTCCAGCAGCTGTCTGTCAATCTTGTAAGGCCTTGTTTGGATCATGAACCGTGCATGGAACTTGGTTCAAGCGTAAACGAGTGTTCATGTAAATATCTCGCTTGCCACAAGGCACTGACTCAGGTCATCCAAATGACTCTAGATCCTCTATTGAGTCTAAGTTAAAAGAGTGAAAGTCTACAGTTGGGCCCACCTACTGATAATTCACGCCCCACACAAAAGGAACCCCATTATGAGATGTCCTCACATTTCACTCCAATATTAGATAATTTTCACTATTTTGAAAGAGTTGGCAATGTAGTGAATAACATGATTAACACATATGCTTAAGATTGAGTCGGTCATGTTATAGGTCTAATGCTCACTAACACGACTCTAGCTCTGATTTTCAGTAAGTGGGCTCCACTCCTCAAGTCAAGTCAGGAATTCCAAGTCATGGACTCGTCCGGACTCTAATCAAATGCATGAAATGCATGAACCCTCTGTGTTGAAGAACATGTGAAGGGGCCCGAGCTACACGAGCACTTTCAACAGCAATTCCAGTGAACTAGAAAGGGTCAAGATAAATAAGGGAGATGAATGTTGCAAAAGCCATAAAGCCCTATATTGTTCAAGTTGTTTCTTCTAGCACTTGGGGTTGGGTAATTGAGCAATTCATCTTGTACTTGGGTTGGGTTTTATTGTGCTTGAATTTATCATGGAATCCAATGCCTCTCCATAGAACTCCAAATTAGATCCAGATCAGTATCTGTCTGCAATTTGACATAATCTGAACTATAAAACCCAATCCTACATATGAGATCTGCATTTAGTTTCATGTACAAGATCAGGATCTTATGAACAGCAGGGGCTGAAAATGAAGAATAGAACAAAATCTCTTTGAACTATCTAATAAGGTGGGCTCCGCCACAGATGATTAATTTTAGTGTTTGAGATGAGAAAGAATCCCTGCCTTTGCCCATTAGGATAATGTTTTAGAGATTGCCAACAAAACACAATAGCATCTGACAGCAGTTTTGAATTTACAAAGGTGGGACTCATCTAATTGGCTGAGAGGGGTATTCTTCTATATTATACATAGGTATTATATACTATAGTATAATTATAGAATGATGTGCAGTGGATTCTAGAGTTGAGAAAAGCAGCACGGCCATGTGGTTGCTCCTCCAGTTTGCCATCAGTTCAGCAGATGCGGCGAGGACCCAAAAGAGAGTCCACACAAGGGAACACATCCCGTATTAGCGGGAAGGAAGTCCATACAAGTGACAAAGAAGCCCGCACAAACGAGAAGAATGCCCACAGAAGTGGAAAGAGGTGGATACCTTGGGTTAGAACCATGGGTAGCCAGAGAACTGCCGCTACTTACCAGTGTGGCCATTCTCATGCCATTGCTAGGTTAGCAGCGCAATACTAATCCTTCCTCAATCTTTCGTTGATGAAATCAATAAGCATTTATATATATATATATATATATATATATATTTTTGGCACATTATAGATGATGGAGGCCAGACCACATGAAGTGGCCCAAGCCCAGGGCCCGTGATTGGGCTAACAGGCTCAGCCTTGTACTGCAGAAGGCCTAGGCCTCCCACTTAAGCAATAAATCACAATCCTTTGAATTTCTCCTCTTTTGAGACGCTAAACTGATTGTGATAACCAAAGAGTTTTTAACCTTCAACTCATTCCAAAAAAAAAAAAAGACGAAGTTTGTAACCTTAATCCTCCACATCACATTAAATATGACATGTAAAAATTTAGATATTTAGGTGTGTCCTCTCCACTGGGGTGGTGCAGGAGGTTGGTTGAAAAAGTCTCTTCTCAGAGCAGCTCAACACTGTAGCCAAACACTCTGGTGGATTGCACACCTTCCCAAGAACAGAACTGATCGAGTAGGGAAAACAATGGGTTTGGTGATGCATCCAACAAGAGCCTGTTTCCCTGGTGAAACACCACTGTACACCTTGGCTCATGTGCTGTTTGGTGCTGCACTTGATTGAAAATCTGACCCTGTAAGCCAGAAGATAGCAAGCTTCTCCAAAAAATAACACACTCAGGAGTCTCTCATGGTTTGGACTTAGGACATGCAATGTAATATTTAACAACCACAAGATCATAGACATCTATCTACCTATATAAATATAAACTAAGCTAAAAAGCTTGATATCACCATTGTGGTTCTTAACATAAGTAATTATTTAGTTTTGAGCCACAATGATATCCATGGTGGTTCCCAAATATAGCCAATCACAGCAGTCTGGAACATATTCCAGCGGAATGAATGCTCATCCAAGTTCTAGACCCACAAGTGAATCTACTGGTGCATATCAGCTTTCACAATTAATTAAGTATTCATTACAAGCTCAAGGGAAATGGGAAACAATTACAGGATTACAAAGGAAATGGACGTAAATCTTAATATAACAATTTAGTCGATTCATATGGCATAGAAATATATAAATACTATGTACAATAATCCAAGCCAACAATAATTCATCCAGGGACATGAGAGGGGATGGGAATGCGCTACATTTTCCATCACTTGTAATTCTTGGCATCTACTGCATGTTCCATGGGACTTCAAATCATTTACCCCTTTCAAGCATTGTTCTTCTCTCCACCCTGGTAAGCCCAATATGGTTTAGCAGGAGTGCGCTTCAGCATCTTCACCCCAAGCGGGTTGTTCTTGCTCTGAGAAAATTTCAAACATCAGAAATGGATATAAATCATAAGAGATAAATGAAATGAATGGTCCTTAGACTCTGATAAGATTGATAACCCCATCTGCTTCATGCATCCGAGTACAACACCTATGAAAGATCTAGGCCATTCATCAAGGAAAAAAAAAAAACCCTATGCATGAGGCATGTGCAAAGCTTACTAATCAGGCTGTTCACTGCACACACACAATACAAATTTATAATAAATGATTACCAAGAGCTCAGCATTCAATGCGTGACACAAATGAGAGCAGAAGAGGCTTAGGCCAGGGCACAAACATGGTGGTATGCACTTCATGAATAGCCCGGGCTAAAACATGGTACCAAAACATGTGCAGGTAGGATTGACAATCCCCACTTGTAACTTATAGCAAAGAAATAGTGATCAAAGAGATTGGCTTTCTTACAGTTAAGCAAGTCCCAGCTTGAACATTGCAGACAGGGTATTCTTGTGGACAGCAACTGTAGTGGTCATCGCAGCAGGTGGCAGACTCGAGGGGGCAGCATCCCCAAGAGAAGCAGTAGCGGCCAAACTCATAGAGGCAGCAGCATGTGCTGCTCTCAGGGCAAGTGTAATAGTTGTCACAGACAGTGGGGGGCTTCACAGGAGAGGGAGGGGAGGGGCCTGGGTTGGGTGGGTTCTGGCTCTTCTTAATTGGATATGATGCCTCCATGGAGATGCCACACTTGCCGCTTGTAGTATTCGCAAGGTTCCTCTCCATCCTTATATATCCCTTCTCTCCCCAGCTCTTACCCCACGAATTCTTGACAATCCAGTAATCCACACCATTTTCTGAGCCATAACCCACAGCTGTAACACCATGATCCAGCTGTGTTCCACATCTCCCAGTGAATACACCCTGAAAATAACATGAATTAATCATACACTCCCAAGGTGGTAACAGAATTAGAGAGCTAGTGTGTACTGTATGCATGAAAATATCGAATACGTTATCAGCAGAACGAAAAAAAAGGCGTTCTCTTGAAAAGCTAATTACAAAAACCCATACAGAGATCCCACTTTTTTTTATCAGCAGCGGTAAGATTTCGTTCAACGTCTGAAAAAAGTATTATAGCTATTAGATGACCCCTGACCCCTGTACCAGTGACATATACCGAAGAAAGCAAGATAACAATATATAAAGAAACTATAAGAAAGGAAAGAGAATTAATTAAATCATTGGACTGAGAATCATATTACTTTTATCTATACTGCTTAATTAATGTGTTAGGTTAGGTGGCTTCATAATCTTATTTAGGTTAGGTGGCTTCATAATCATATTGCTTTTATATCCAAAAAACAAAGAATCATATTACTTCCATCTACACTGCTTAATTAATGTGTTGAGTTAGGCGGCTTCATGAGCACCCCTTCAAGAAATTCCTTCATCGTGCATGGCTATATGAAGAATCAATCCTCAATAGAATAATTGATTTAAGTTTTGTAAGTATAGAAAGCATACAAACTCTGATTTTTTTTAATTTTTTTTTTAACTTTTTTCTCCTTTTTGATTGGTGACTTGATTGAACCCGCAAACTTGAGGTTGCAATAGTGAGCACCATCCCCTGTGCTACCAGCTGGTCATTACACACTGATTTTTTAATATTAGAAAAAGTAGGAGCCCATAGTCAAGAGCTCGATCAACTCTGTTACCTGTAACAGTTATAGCAAAGAACACAACAACTGTTGGTTGCACTTCCAGATTAACTCAGGTTATACAAATGCAACCATTGTTTATGAATAAACTAAATTACCTGCACAAATCCAATATGCAAAGATACTATGCAAAGATTTGATCCAGCCCCAAGGACTTGGTATGTCTTTTCACTATACAAATTTTTTATTTTTTATTTTGGGGCAACATCCACAGCATCTCTGTATTAATTTCAGACCTAAGAAACTGTTTCCCCAAAGAAAATTGAAAATTTGTAATTACTACACTCTATGCTTAAGTCAGAAAGTCGGACAACATTCAGCAATCAAAGAAAGACATTTAGTTTCTCAGTGTCTACTCTACTTAATCTAAAAGAGATAAAGAAACCAGCTTGTATTATTCATAGAAATTTAAATAAACAGACAATTTCTTTGTAGTCCCTTAAACAACCATAGGAAGAGCTTACCGATTGGTAAAGTTGGAAAGCTCTGCCACCACCTTCAATGGCAACACTGATAGGTTGGTTTGCAACAGCCTTCTGGAGTGCCTTCTCATCATTCACAGGAACATCTTCATATCCATCAATTGTAACAACGCGGGCATTTTTCTGCATAAACCAAACAAATAAGGCATGGGTCATTTCAACTCATTGATAAAGAACTACTAGAACAATAAGATGATGAAAATCACTTAAATCCTCAAAACTACAGACCCTGTACTGGTCGCATCGGCCATCATAGGCCTTGTATGGGTAATCCTCCTCAGTGTCAATACCACCGTTGTTGATGATGAATTGGAAGGCATAGTCCATGAGGCCTCCGTTACAGCCCTGGTTATAAGAGGTGTCACAATCTACCAGCTCTTGCTCGGAGAGGGAGATCAGACCGTCAGTCACAAGCTTGTTTATCCCTTCCACAGCAGCAATTGTAGAGAAAGCCCAACAGCTCCCTTTTCATTCATTCCAAAAGCAACATGAGAAAAAGGACGCTATTATCAGCAATTGATCAACAGGCAACAGAAACTACCCCAGTAATTCTACACTCTAATCTCAATACAAAATGATAATTTCAATGATCCCATTATCCTTAAAAATCTTAATGATTAAACCAAATCAAGTAAGAACTAACAAGAACAGGTGAACTCTCCAACTCCAGTTTTAAAATCTCTCTCTGGTGACAGACAACTCGTGTTAAATTGAATCTAGACATATGAAGTGAATCAAGATAAAAACAAAAGGCACCTCACAAATCCATCATGTCAGGACTGAAGGCAGGAATCCAAACCTAAAATCTTCCACCCAAATCAGACCAGCTTGAAATAAAAATTAAAAATTCAATATAAAAAAGGGTAAAAATAAGATTCTGATTAGAACCCAATAAAATAGATGGCTAGGAGCATCTGATTCTTGCAGTTTAGCACTCTGTGTCAGACTAGATGGAGGAACCCAATCAATCACTTTTTTCATTGAACTGAAAAACTTAATCCAAACTCCAACCAAAACAAAGATTGATAGTCAATTATATAACAGAGAAATAACAGAGACGACACTCACCACAGCTTCCTTGATCTTTTACAGGAGCCACAGCACCTTTCTCCCTCCAATCAACAGAATCAGGAAGCTCTTCCCCTTCTCTGTAACGGTAACGGTCGCTCTTGGGTCGTGAAAACCGGCGTTTAGAGTCAGTCCTCGTCCCCAAATACAAGGCCCTGTACTCCTCGTTGCTCAAATCAGCAAATCGATTCAGCCCCAACTTATACGTGTGGTCCTCTGCGTTGTGCTCATCGATGAAACGCAGATTATCTTTAAAGATCTCAAACCTCTTCTCCTTCTCCCCCAGTGCGTTATAGGCCTTCCCATGCTCCACAAGCCAGGCTTCATAGAGCCCCTTCACCTCCTCATCACTCCTCCCACACACCTTCTCTCCATGCCTATCGTTGTAGCTTATGATCGACATGTCCAAGGCAAAAGACACGGAAAACAGATACAACAGGGCGATCAAGGCCACCCCAAACAAGCTACTGAACAAACCCATATCTCAAAACTCAACCAAAATCACAAAAGACTGTATAACAGAGGGAAGAAATCTATGAACCCGAATGGGTAAAGTGAGATAGATGGGTTTGAAGAGATGAAGCTAACAGTTGCTGTGTTATATAGGGAGAGAGAGGTATGTTGGATATTAAGCCACGAGGTGTAGGAAGAAAGAAGATTGGATTTTGGTTTCTTACATTACTGAAACTCTCGTAAAAAACAGCTGACGACTTCGGTGGCTGGATCTGTGCAGAATCTACAGAGGAGAGAGACACTAGGTGGATCTTTCTCAACCAACCAAATTGCTTACTGCTCTGAGCTTGACCCAAAAAAATCTGATAAAGAGGTACAATAGTAAGATGGCCACCAGGTTTTTCTGTATACACAAGCCAAAAAAAGGCTGGATTTTTGGATTTCTAACAATCAAATGGAGAATCTCAAATCCTATAAAGAAGTTTAGGTAAATTCTCAACACTGAATTTATTTAAAAGCAGAAAGATGAAGCCTATTTTTATTCAAGACAGTCCTTTTAATCTTAAATTGTTGTTTGGTGCAAATAAAGAAAATTTCTATTTTCGTGGGATTTTTTTCTGCACGAGATAATAAATACGTATTTAATATCTTTCTATTTAAAAGACATTTCCAAGTAAAAAGAGTCTGTGTTTCCTCTTCCCCTGCATTATAGGCAAGCCCTTAAATCAACATACAAAACCAAGGTATTTGGACAGAAAACTGTTTATAATCCAATCGGTATAAAGTAGTGAATACAGTGGAACATAAATTGCAGTTGTGCTAATTTTGTAACTTTGTTTTGGTCTTTTTTAAGGGAGGAATTGAATTTTAGTAGCTCACAATAAAATAAGTTTTAATAAAGGATTATTAAAATGACTAGGGGTGAATTTCCTAGGATTTGGTTCACTATTGTGAACCCCTAACGTCATTTTCTATTAAATGAGAGATTATATGACCATTTATGAATCTTCACCTGTGTTTTCCTAATATTAGCCAATTTAATGATATATATTTTTTTTTTAAGTTCTTAGAAATCTGATTTTACACAAACAAATAAGCCAAAGGGATGTCTCTCATTTTCAGTAGAAAAACAAAAGTGACTGTTACTTAAATGAACAAATTGTCAAAAATCACGGAGCTCTTTTTTTGGAGCCACTTATCAAGATAAATGGTTGACTAATCCAATGTGGGGAGATAGGTACTTTCCATATTCGAAGGAAGGATCGGTTCAAATCCAACGCTCTCGCGATAAAGAAAAATTATATAAAGTCAAGTTATGCATGACAAATCTTATAGAGTGAGCAAAGCTCGCACCTCCATCTAGTTAAATCTGGCTTAAAAATAATAAATGATGGGCATTGATTTTGTGCCATTTTAATGGTACAATGAGGCCCACTAATAAATATATATTATAGCTATAGGCACAGAGAATTCTCTGAATTCGTGTCCACAGAAGGTTGGGACTGGAGAGAGGTAATAAAGTGGAAAAGGTATAAAAAAGAAAATTCTTTCTATCGTCTCCATTCACGGGGAAAAAACAAATGCCAAACCTAACCCCAATGCCAAACCTACCACTTTCATTGTGGTTAAAACACCTAAAACAACAACTAGCATGGATCCCTCTTCAACAAAACTACTAGCAGTAGTCATGGCATTGATAATTCCGTCAAGTGAGAGCGACTTTGGAAAACCCCTCTTCTCCATGGAGTTTTTTTTGGATGGAAATGTTTAAAAAGAGCAATTCTAGCATGCGACTTTTTACACTACATACTTAATATTAGAAAGGCCATATGTCCCATTCGTGAAAAAGAAGATGAGTCATGCTAGAGCTGCGTGGTTTGGTTCTAAATTAGATTTGCTAATTGATGAGGGTCTTAGTATGGGAATGCATAAATGGCAGAAGCAAAACATAGACCCTAAAAGCTCAGACACTCCCCATACAAATCATGACCCTAACTAAGGCCTGGGTGCTAATAATTTGGTGGGCCATGTGGAAAGCTAGAAATGATTTTATCTTTCTAGGTGTCGCTATTAGTCCAACTAGAATCCTAAATCTGGCTAATAAAATGATCATTGGGCTTTAATATTTACGCCCAACTCCAGCCCATTTTCCAAATATATAAACCTGTTTTGTTATATATGTAAGGTCAGGGTGGGCCTTTAAGAATATATTGGCCTTGAGCCAAGAATCCGAAAATCTAGGCTTGATACAGCCCATGGTCATATTAACGGTGCCCATACCGGCCCAATTTGTGCTTGGATTGGGCCTAGGTCAGGCTGAAATAGTCAATGAGCATCCCAATTGAAGTCAAAAGAAAATTTTTAAAAATATTCATTCATTGACCATTAAGATTTTTTAAAATAGAAGTTAGAGCTGTTTTAGAAAAAAAACACATAAACCAACCAACATGCAAAGTGTGGTCTCAAGATCCAAACTATCCTAAGGGCTCCAAAAAATGGCCCACTCTTAGTAACATATATAGGATCATCCTACCAATTAAATTATCATTCATTGTCTGCTCTTAATAATATTGGTGGGGCCCACCACATTAACAGCCACTATTCTACTACCGAATACATCAATTACATCATAATTAATCAGAGATCATCACTAAGTTTGAGTCTCCCATTGAGATTTAGAAAAGAGAAAAAGTTGGTCAATAGAATCTTAATGTATGTGTGACAGAAGCATGACATTTTAATACTCTGATTCCATTATGAAAGGGACCACTTATCCATCATTGTTGGTAATCTTTGCCTGCCGTTGGATGGCCCCCCATCTCAAATCCAACTGGTTTACTGTACTGTGACATGTTTGGGGAAATAAAAAATCTGCAAGAAGGTCAAACTGGTTTTCTGCCATTACAAGTTAAGGTCGTTATTGTATTACTATTTGCTACTGTTAAGTCATATTATACTAGTCAATTATACAGGTACAGTGCACGTTATGAATTCATTATAGAATTACAGAGGTAGAGATTGATGAATTCATTATAGAATTAGAGAGGCAGAGATTGATGAAAGGAAATTCACAAGATACATGCGAGTTTCTTGTATTATAAAACCAACAAAGTTTGGGGGAGTAGTACAAACTTCTAAGACTATCTATCCGCCTTGGGATAGATCCCTAGTCAAGCGTGTGGGATGAGACACCCTTACAAGAGTGTTGTCTTGAGCAGAATTTTTCATGCGGACGTCCGCATTGTCACCTTAGTGCCCTAAAATTCAGGGGATCCCGGGTTGATTTTACGGACTGGGATGAGAAATTCTCGCTATAATAGTGAAGTTTGGGTTCAATTTGGACAGTGCATTAAGTTAATTGTAAATCAAGGGCCTTATTTACACATAAATGAAAGTGCATGCAGTGGGATCAGTTGTTTTGTTGTTGCTATCACACGGTTAAAGAAAGCTATCAGTAATCAAATTTACAGGTATGCGTGTACGCAGCAACCAAGTTGTGAGGATCACCCTTCACGGCCTCTAGGATCAAAAGCTCTTTTCAAATACAACTGAAGGAATTAGCTAGATAGGAAATAGATCAACAAAATACATAAAAATTGATATTTCAATTTTTTTTTTTTATAGCTATCGGAGGGTTCTTAACCCTTTGGGCTGGAGTAATCCCTCCAGGTCTAGAGGGAAGTTGGGTAAACTCCCCTATAGTCTCAGTATGGTAATGCAGTTTCGAACTCACAACGTCTTGGTGCAAACTGTAGTTCTACGCCAACTGAGCTATCCCTTAAGGATTAATATTACAAATAAAGATACCAAGCGAATGTACAATAATGATATGGGAAATGAATACCCAACCATCATCAAAGTAATTCAAATATTAGGAAAGTCGACGTCTCACGTACATTGCTACATTGTATTCTTCACCTCTCACTTCATATCATTCATATTTTATCTCTATAATAATCATTTGATGGAGCTCATTTAACTATTAAGTCCTATGTATTCTAATGCAAACAAATAGACCTTCTTTTCTCATGCTTTGTATTGCTTTCCCTCTTATTTTTCAATTACTTGTTCATGTTATTGTTTGAAAGATCTATCCCTCTTGATTTCACTTCATGGATTATTTTTGAGAATTTCAGGTTTGGGTCACAATTGTATAGCATCCATGGAAATAAAAGCACGTGGACTTGCATTTTTTATGCAGAACGTTTTACATTTCCTAATCCCTTTCATTCCCATGTTTTTCTCTCTTAACTCCATATCAGAAATATTCTCCATAAGAAATACTCGCAGAAAACAGACAGTACACCAAATGAAGAAAAATCAATGAAAAATGTGTTACAAAAACATATCCTTATCCAAAATTCTAAGATTTGCAGTGCAAGTGATCTATTATCCTCATTTGTAAAATTCATGGCAACTAAACATTTCGCGAATGGGTCACCTATTGAAAACAAATTAGGATAGCCATTATACTCATATTTTAGTGGTGATGGCACTTTGGTATTACACAAATGCTTAAGATTGATTCCTATGTCTTCCAATTGAAAGTATCATTACTGAGCAGTAGCCCAACTTAGCTAGAGACGTAAAGTTCTAATTATCATTGTTTTCCTTTTCTTAAATGATAGCACAAACATGGTGAAGGGTCTTTGTCGATCACTTCATCACAGCTCATTCAGGGCCCTATTCTTTGAACATTACACTGTAGCTATGATTTTTCTGTAGCCCTGCCTTGTGATATTTGAGTGTGTAGTTGATGTGACACAAAAGCATCATAACCATAACTAACAGAAGAAATTACAAATAGTTGATAAATTGGAATCAATAAATGACTTGCATCAATAATTTGAGTGGATACTTCCGGTATGTAAGATTGAACATATCTAATTAAACCTTGTTTAAAGTTTGTGGGGTTATACTCTGTTTTGTTTATTCCTGGACATTGAATTAATCTACCATGGCATTAAAGTTCAGGTAACATCACAAAGGTTTCAAACATGACTGATTTTTCTATTTTCCTAGTCCAAAACTTCATTTGTTAACCTCCGTTTTCAGCACCTTAATCCACTTATATTTTGTTCTTTCTTCATTTGAAGCTTTACTTCACTCCACTCTACTAGTGAAATTCCCAACTAGGCCTGATTGTAATCTATTTTATTGTGGTTCAATGTTATTCACATCTAAATGCAACTGAAGAGAAATAACAAAGAAAGATTTGCAATTTCTTATTTTTCCGAAAGAGGTCATAATAGATCATGAACATATTGGCTGGGGTATCGCTTTTCTAATGGAAACCTGCACCGCGGTTGTGTAGGATAAGAGCTAGGAATGTTTGAACTGTGTTAGAAAATGATGAACCTTGACTCTTGATGTTAAATGCATCCATGCTCCACATGAACTTGTTCTAAGACAATTAAGAGCTAGAATAGGTTGATCCAAATTGATGAGACAAGGTTAAAATGAGTAGGAGGAGGTCAACAATAACTTCTATTTAAGTAATGGAGAACAAGAACGGCCTCTTATATTAGTGGTAAGAGGTGTAACTTCTTACCCACCTGTTCAAGGATAGAACAATTTTATTTTCCAATTCAAGATAGTTAGTTTTAACCCCGAGGGTAGCTCAGTTGGCATATGACCGATTTTATCCGACTTTCTCTCATGGGCGACCTGGGATAAAGCCCACATCTTGGTCAGAAGCATATAGCATAACCAGGGCCTTGGTAAATAAATGAAAATAGGTCCCACTCTCTGGAAAGAAAAAAAGAGAGATAGAAATAGAAAAACTTTCTGACAAATTAGATCCAAAACCTGGTGTGGCCCATCAGATCAATGATCTAAACCACCAAGCTATGGCCCCCACATGTACAAATCTAAGGTTCCTCACAATTGGGATGTGGGGGAATCTGGCAGTATCATATGGTTTGTCGTCTACCAATTCATTTCATCCAACCGATCGCTTCTTCAGTCATGGGAATCTTCTCCCTTCCATTCTTGACAAAGAAGTCCCAAAGGCTGTGGGCCCCAACAGAACATGTCACTCCACAAGTTGTTGTGTCACAGCACTTTTCATGGCATTGTAAATGAAGAAAAGATAGGATGATGAGAGTATCATTTGGAATATTTTGTAGCTTTGTAGATGAATGAAAGAGGAAGTACCCACATGAAGAAGAAAAAGACAAGCTACAAGGTAAATAGTCAGGTATTGTGGGCGTGGGTGACGTGAAGGATTGGAGGACCTTCCTTTCTCTGGAGAGAGATGTGTTTGGCTTGTTGTGTAGAGTTGATGTTCTTACTCTACACTGGTCCTTCTTTCTTGGGATATTTTAGGAAGATGGTGTTGGAGAGCATTACAAGCAACTATATGATATTAACATTTCACTATCACCATTCATAAACAATTAGAAGAAAGGAATCAAGGAAAGCTTGCAAGGTTTTTTTATTTATTGGGATTTTACAAACCAATGATTTTTTAGTACTTCATAACAATTACAGATAATCATCTATAATTTTTTTAAAATAACCTAAAATATAAAAGATTTCAGAGGAACTTTGGTAACCATGTAAAGTTTGTTAGCTCTAGGCTTCTGGTGAATTTCGCTCTAATAAGAGTCGAGTTTAACATCAGATTGGTTAATATAAAATAATGAGTTGTTTTTATAATATATTCTCTCTCTCTCTCTCTTTTTTTTTTTTTGTTGTGTATATGGTTATTTTGATAGTGGATTTAACTCCTATTAAAGGGAGATTTGGTGTGAGCTCATATAGAAAAAAGGCATTATCTTGAGTTGTTTAGACTGCAATAAAAGGGACTCCACTACAGAGAATCACAAAATTCTTGTGATTCCAGGAATTAGAGGATCTGGACTTAAAATGTCTCAGTCAGCTACTTTGACAAGTATTAATAAGATTCAAGACTTTGATGGTGTGGGTTCTCTTTCATCATAGAAGGAAGAAAGAGACCTTTGAAAAAATTAGGACATCAATATTGATTGATTCAGGTTTAATGCTCCTTTCACATCAATAACCTATGCTTAACCCAAATCAGGTTACATCTAGATAGATTTTCATCCTCTTTCATAAAAAAAAAAATGTTTTCTGACCATTGATAAGGTTTCCATCCAGATAGATTTTCATCCTCTTTCATAGAAAAAAAATGTTTTCTGACCATTGATAAGGTTTCCCACTCAGATTGAAGAGATATTTTGCACAACTTCTAATAAAAGGTGGGGTTTGTGATTTTGAACAATTTGATTTCTGACAAAGAACACATTTGCCAAGATGAGCAAGAGAATTTCTGGGCCCTGTTCTTGAGAGATTCCAAATTCAACACAAGAAAGTCATTTTCCATAGCTGAATCATTATTGGGGACAAGGAAAGGAAGCTACCTTCATGTCCCAAGGCCTGTATTTCCAATATTTTAAGTTCACTCTCCCATAAGAATAGATTTACATCACGACCACTATCGACTGTGGGCCCTATCACTTCAACTTCAGTTCTTAAAATCATTCAATCATGGACCCCAGCCATTAAACTTGTGAGGCTCATACAAACACCCAAAAGGAATTCTCAAAAAGCCTCTCATCATTTACAGTTACAGTGATCCACATATGGTCAAATTTTACCCTCGAACCTACCTCTCATTAATTAGCACCAGTCTCAAATTAACTCTGATCTCCTCAATTTGCTCTGCTCTACTAAGTCATTAAAAAATATGCATCACTTGTTTCATTAAACTTTAAGGCTTTGAAATCAAGGAAGGAGATAATTCCAATTTTTTGTTTGCATTAGAATATATAGAAATTAAAAATACTGGGATTCTTGGTTAAATGAGTTCCATTGAATGATTATTAAAGAGGAAAATGATAGGGGATGGGTGAAAGACTTATATCAATGTAGGTAACACCTTTGACTTTTTTAGGATTTGAATTAAAAGGGTGATGGCTGGATATATATTTTCAGTCTTTCCTTGATTCACTTTTCATTTGTAAATAAAGAGACCCGGCATTGCTTGCTACCCTCACTAATGAAGTAAAGTGAAGTGAAGTGAAGCCTCCATTTAAAAAACATGATAAATGAGAGGGTCATACCAAACGTATAAAAATTTAAAATTGCCCCTTCTTAAAAAAAGTAAAAAAAAAAAAAAACATTATCCCATTATGATTGGATTTTTTATTAAGTAACTAAAGAAAAAATGTCGTCACATTATGATTAGACCCTTTATATTTTATCCTCTCTTAATTTGAAATTTTACCTCACTTCACTCTACAAATAAAGTTATCAAATAGTTTCGAATATCAAAATCTTTCCATAACTTCAAGGTGGTTCTCACCACAGCATGGACAGATCCCTGCTCTTTATTAGAATTTATTGATTCTTTATTTTCCACCTTGGGGGTGATGAAATACTGTGGGATCTGATCTGAACAAGAGATTCAATGTGAGAGAGACAAACGGTTCCCATGCTTCTCACGTTGGTGATGACAATATCAAGACTCACATGCATCAGAATAATCTCCCAAGTCCCAACTGAATGGGGACTGTTTTGAGAGTTAGATGAGGAAATGGCAGCATGTCTCTATGTGATTGGCTCACTATTCGAGGACAGTCTTCAATCATCAATGAGAATTCATTCAGAATTGGCATCCTTGGGGAAATTTACAGATGACCAACTGCGCCAACAACCACTTCTATTTTATTATTCTTACATACAACCACTTGCACATGAAGAGTCCTCTGAATTTGTATGTGGACCCCTATGAGATTGTAGTATATTCCTTGTCAAATAAAAAGTGAACAAAAGCTTACACAGGCCATAGTGTCTGTGGGGCCCCACGATGATGTATCTCTCTTTCTCTCTCTCTCTCTCTCTCAAGAAAACTTCATTTCTCTCTCTACTTTTTTCTGAAGTGGCTGCTTGATTTCAACAGTACATGATGGAAAGAGAGAGAGTTGCTGTAAGGCTGGTGATCACTAGCGTCTCAAGTATTCTTGACCCTCTTTCATATCTTAAACCCATACTTATCAAGCAGCCATCATACTAGGAGAAGATGGAGTTTGTAATAAGGGTTCAACAGTCGAATGATTTAAGAATTCATCATGTATCCAAGCCCCTGTACCCTTGAGGTGGAATTCTAAATCCTTCTTCTTAGTGAAGCATTTGAAGTTCCAACAAAAATCAAAGAGAATGTAATTACAGGAACTCTAATGGCTGGAATTTGAAATTCTGATGAAAGGAACATGGGAACATGTAAAAAAAACCAGAACATCCCAAATTCTTATTAGAAATTATGGTAAAGAAAGAAGTCATGTAGCCTTCTTTTCTAACCACCTCATGCATTTAATTCCTATATATTCTAATGCAAACAAAAAGGCCTGTGATTAATTAATAAGGGCTCCGGTCCGGGGATGCCTAGTATCCAGAAATTGAAAATTTTAGGACCAGAATTGTATCCATTAATTCGAAATAATAGGAGAAGAATTGTATCCATCAATTCCACCGATATATGGGTATCTTGGACATTATTACAAACAAGTTAACGATATATATACAGTTCCTACACAGTTAATTTAAGGAGATATGATGGATTCAAAAGCAGCAAAAGTACATGGACTGGTTGAGATATAAGTGTATTTACAATGATAGGTTTGGACTTTGGATGGTGAGATTGGTCAGGTTTGAAAGAAACCATAAAAGATTCCAGAAAGAAATGTTAGGATCTCTCCTAAGTCCTAACCCTGTCAGTTCTAGAAAATCCAAGAACTAAAAACTCTTAAACTTTGTTCTTGAAGAAAGAAAGATATAAAATCTCTTCCCAACTTATATAATACAGATAAGTACAAACATCCTAGAATCTTGGCCTAACATAACCACACTCGCACACTGGTTTGGAACTTGTTTTGGAAATTCAATTCTTGCGGGTTTCGGGCTTGCTTTAAATTCATAGTTGATTAGATTTGGTTCTCATGTTTTTAATTCATGATTTTTTTTTCTTCTTATTTCTCAATTTTATCTGTTTTAGTTGTACTGATTTCTTGACTTATTTTGTACTCTTTTTTTTTTTTTGTTTTTCTTATTGTCTTTTTATTTTTAAAATCAAAAGATAAAAATGACCTTTTCACTCTTTCTTAAATTTTAAAGGCACCACTCTTCTCAGCTCAAGTGGATGAGACTTCTCCTTCCCTCATGCGTGTGGCCCCCACTTGGGGATGAGAACGGCAGATCAAAAGATCTCCCTTCCACGTACCTAGCTATGGTGACAGAGGCTCGAATGATCATCTTAAATCTTTGATCGGCCAACAAATTTTTACTGTCCAAAATGAGTACACGGTCAATCCAATGGTCTAGTCCATTCAGATAAGTGTCAAACCTAGTGATAAATCACTTTAGGGGGTTCTTGTTGTGTGATCCACTCCGATGGGCCAATAGTGGGCCCCACATGAGTGAACAGATGGGAAACTCATGTCCGTATAAGCTGAAGAGAGGAATCTCTAAATTTAAATATTCAACCATTTAAAATAGAGAAAATTAGCAAGTGGTCCCTTAATATTGTTCTTTAAGGCCTCTAATCCACAGGATTCTCATTTAAAGCCTTTAGTCCATGCGCCTAGACTTATTACAGGCAAAGGTCCTTAAGTATGCCAAATCGTACATTTGCAAGACTGATTTGCCCTATTAACTGTCTGGATTTATGTCGCGACTTTAATTCTTAATTTTAAGCTCCTTAACATGATATTTAATGACTGATTTGCCCCTTATAAACGAATCAAGCTGTCTAACGAATTTTAATTCCTAATTTTAAATCAAGTTTCAAAATTCAAATGGGAGGGAACGATGTTGCCACGTCTTCTGCTGCACACTCAATGTTTTCAAGCAAGACTTCCTCATATAGCAACTTGAAGCTCGCCAATGCTTGAGAAAAAGAAATCACATCGCTTGCGTTGTTGCAGAGAAAAGAGATAAGGCAGTATCTGTTACAAAACATGTCGAGGAAGTTTTGTAGAAGCCGGAAGCAGAGCAGATCGGTTCAAATGTGTTGATCGTCAACAGAGAAGTCAGAAGATCAGATGATCAAATATATTGGCACATGGGGTGATGTAGCACATGGTGCCACCAGAATGCTATATATAGCACATGTACAATCCAGTCATGTCATTCACTATAAATTTATTTGAGTTTATGTGACAAACTCAAATAAATTCATAGATTGCTAACTTGGATAAATTTATTTAGAGTTTTAGAACAAATTTCTTGGAGTTCTGGACAAATTTATCTGATTCTGGAACAAATTTATTTGAGTTCTGGGACAATTTTATCTGAGTACTTTGACAAATTTATTTAAGTTCCGGAATAATTTATCTAAGTTTGCAATAGACAGATAGATAGGGTTCCAACACGAAGAAGGTTCATAAATGAGAAAAATATACAAATTACTTGTTTTGGAGTGAGCGAATGTTGACAACAGTTTATATGAGAAGGTGCCTAAACTGGTCTAGATTCTGTATCTTCTAGGGTTCAAAATCAAATGAACCACTTCTGCAACCACTAAATAGACAATGAAACCGTTTATTCGAAGATGTTACGAATGCTTGTGGCTCTATAAGGTAATCTCCTTCCCTGATTCACTTTCCCTCCTCCTTGCACCCGATGTTCGAAATTCCTAATTTCTCGCTTTCGTTCCTTCTTTGTCAAGTTACCGCGATCTTACTTTGCATTTTTGAATAAAAAGAAAAGAGATTATGAGGGCATTATTATCCTTTCAAATATATGAAATTGTACAATTCGTGGACCTTTTACAATAAAAACCAATATTGAGGGGCCTCCGGCCAAACGCCCTTTTAAAATTATCATCTTTTATTACGCAGAGCATCATTTATTATATGCATCACGTTGGTGATTAGACTTGTGCTATGCATGAGTGGTCGTCATCATCAAACCCTTATCCCAATTGAATGACTATGCCCCATTATCAAAGATAAATCATTTTAAATCATTTGAACCTTTGCTTTACTAATAGCGTATAAATAAAATTACTAAATGGGGTAACAGTGGATTGGGTTAAAGGGGTGACCTGCCCTAGGTTGTGGTTCTGATAGGATTGGGGCAGATACAGGATTAAAAGAATTTCACCAAGTCAGGTAATAAGGTTGAAGATCAGTTCATATTTTGACTGTCCCCACTCAATGCATCCCAGTTCCCAACCCATTTAAATGTGTGTAACTGTAACATTGCAGGCCTCATATCTTAGGAATTGTGATAACGTAGAAGCCAATATCATGTGAATAGATTACAATGAAGTTTGCACTAAAACATTTGCTTCTAATTGTTTAAGTTGGTCCAAGCATTTGCCTCAAAATAGATCAGAATGGAGAAATAGAATTCATACAGCAGACCCCAATATAGTAGTAACAAGGTTTTGATGATGACGATGAAGCGTCTATATTGGTCTTCCACCGAGTAATGCCCCTAACCAGGACACAACATTACAAACCATAAAAAAAAAAAAAAATTTACAGCTCTAGTGGCAACTCATCAACTATAGTCAGATTGCTCCAAATCAGGGAGCATCAGCAATTATGGTTCGAAGCACAAACTTCTGGAACAATCCTAACCATCTAAAGTTGTGTGTCACTAAATGGATGCTGAAAAAGAGTACAAGCTAACAGCAACAATTGTATTCATTGTGGTTGTCATATTCTTGGCTAGGCAGTGCAGAGGTCAGAATGAGAAGGGCTGGAAATTTTTGTTGGTATAATAAGCCAGCTCACATTTTAATTTGGTCTAGCCCATAATCAAATACATGAAAAGTTTATAAGAGAAGCACCCTCGTGACAACTAGCAGAAAGTGATAAAAATGGCAAAGATTTGTCTATACAAATCATAAAATGCACTCGAACACAAGACAGAACTACCAAATGGCAACTATGATCCTAGATCAAAAGCACAGTCATGTATAGCCCAAAAACATATCACAAAAACAAACTCGAGTCTTAAAACCCTTTTTTATATTATAAATTTACAATCAGAATTGTCCAAAACTATAATCAATTAGATGTGCTGAATTGAACTTAAACGATTCTTTGTATACAACTCAAAACATTAATACATGTTCCTGGCATGGGATGCAGTATACACATTATAACCCCTCTTTCATGACACTTCCAAGAATATCATCAACTCGCCCAATGCAACCAAAAGAAGAAACAAAACCCAAATGAATACATACACATATAAAAATACATATATAAACAGTTTGGGTTTTCTTTTAATTTTTTTACATTGGGGAAGGAGAACAGAATCTTACGGATGTAGAACATGTTTACATGGGGTCTTAGTTCTCTTCTGTGTGATTCAGGGATAAACTAGAAACCTGTATCTCTTGACTTTTGGCTTCAGGGATGAACTAGAAACTCATGCCTCTAAATTTTGATTTGTTCTTCCTCTTACAGGTGCTATGCCTTGGCCTGTTATTCTCTGCTTTTCGAGGATGCTTTTCAGCATTTTCAGCACGTGCATCATGCCATTCTGTTCTGTTTGCTGATACAGTAATCTCCAAGGGAGGGTCTATAATCCATCTGCATTCCATGAAAGCAAGCAATCAGCTTATGCAAATTTAAAGGTAGAAGTTTACACTAGTAACTGGGATAGCTAACATAGTAGATACATGGTATAGGTATAAATACACCAAGCTCATACAGGCTCAGTTATTGATGTTTTGCACAAACACAAGTTTCCTTTGTTTGGAGGTACCTCTCACAGGTTGCGTGAGGTAAAATCTAAGCCCTTGTGGGATCCACTTGGATGCATGCTAAACATGGGGGGGATAATGTAATGGAAAGGTCTCATTGTGATCATGATTTTGGGCAAAAATCTTCTAAACCAGATCATAAAGCCTTAAAAAGTCCAACGGTTTCTCAGGTTATATTTTTGTGAAATTCAATCCAAAGGTGAGTATAATCCAGATTTGTTTCAAATTCAGGTGAGTCCCAATTCATGGGAATTATTGAGTGCTAGGGGGTTGGGTTGATGATAGGTGGGTCCCACTATGATAAAATTGTTGACTCTCACAAAAGCCGTGAGAGGTAAAAATCTAAGCTCCTCATGGGACCCACTTGGATACCTGCAAATCATGGGGATAGTGTCATGGAAAGGTCTCATTGCGGGAAAAAAAATCACAACCATTGATTTAGAGGCCTTTAATAGTTGCTTAAGTTACAATTTTTATGAAATTCAATTCAATGGTTTACGGTTTCTTAGTTTAACACCACAACTTTTGTGCTCCCCTACTGCAAAAGAAGGTGATTACATAGGAATTTGAAGGAAAGCCTTCATTTGAATTAAGAAGGTGTCCCTTTCATAAAGAACCGTTTTGGTGAAAGTAGGAAAGGAACAACACCCCACCACCCACACACACATTTGTGTCTTAAGCATGGAGTTCCATCAACCAAGTAGGCCCCACCTTAATCCAAGTCATTCATACTACAAGACCTCACTTGAATATCCACTTGGCCAATTTCCACTGCATTCAAAGAGATAAACTCCGAAACACTTCATACGTTTCTAGCGATTCACATCATCACATGGCATCATCCAATGATACAAGTCTTGGGTAAGAATCTACAATTGATCCTTTACTCCGACAACATCTAGGGTTCCTAAAACAATGTGATATCACACACCGGGTAAATCCTCAACCCTTCCTCCTCTTATTAAGACTACAGAATGTTCTAGTGAATTATGGCCAATACCAGGTATTAATCAACTTCTGTGAAAAAATAGGGAATTAGCTTAGTAGCTAATCTCTCTTCTTCTTCTTCTTCTTCTTTTTTTTTATAACGGAGGGTATCCCAGCTCTTTAGACCAGAATAATCCCTACGGGCCAGGGGGAGTGTGGTAATGCAATCAATCTCTCTTCCTCTTCTTCTTCTCCTTCTTCTTTTCAAATTGTTCAATCCAACGGTGAATATTACTTTGCGTAAAATTTGGGCCTCTTTCTATTCACTGGGCAGCGTGTGATATGGATGGCCTACATCAATGAGAGGTGGGGCCAATATGAGCCAACTTTACTGTGTCTCCATGGAAACTACCATGCAAATGTCAGTATAAGATCACTCCTCTTACATAATATAGCCAACTACAAAGGCAAGCCTAAAAAGGGGCTTAGAGCTCACAATTGACTAAAACAGCTAGCCTCATTCATCTTAGAAGTTGATTGTAACTAGAAAACAGTGTTCTCCAAGATACAAAAATCCCAAACATACTGTAACAAGGACCTACTGTCCAAACCCTCACCTTCAAGACAAATAACATGTTGGTGAGAAAAAGTCATCATGATTAGAATCTAGAAGATAAAATCCCAATGCTAGGACAAGTTTTGATTCAACTGCAAGATATTTTGAACAAGTCATATGATTTTCACTGGACCGATGACACGTGTCTTAGTTATAACCACATCCTAATGAGCCGAAGCCAAACCAAAAGCAGCACCAGCGCCCCCTTCTTTTTCCTTTTAAAGTTATTTTGGGCTTATTTTTTAATTTTGTTTTGTTTTGTTATTGATGTTCTAAGCTTATCAGTATAGTTCTCATGTACTGCTTGCTTTGTTTAATGAAAGTTGCTATTCAAACAAAAAAAGAAAATTTTTGAAGCCAAGAACGTGTCTCTCGCTTGAACTAAAAATTCACATGAGAAACTAGGTGCATAAAATATATGCTTGAAGAAAACAAGATAGCAAGCAAATCCACATCACCAGAATATGAGATACTTCAAATATGATACTACATAAGTTAAATGAAGTAAACAACTAAACTACTTAATACAATCCATACTCCATAGTCCACAGCTAAAAAATAAAAGTTAGCAATTGAAGTGTGTTCGGCCAACTTGTGTGTGTGTATGAGAGAGAGAGATTTGCATTTTTCTCCCATGTCAAAGTTCTTTAACAGGTTAATATCCTTGATGGCTCTATCATGCATCCATTAACATGTATAGATGTCATGTCATATATTACAATGTTCAAACTTCAAACACATTTTTTTTTCCTGGTAACATACTTTGAACCCATTAACCACAAGGCTCCAATAGTGAGCATCTTCCACTATGCCATAATATTCACACACTTCGTTATAAGCTAGTTTTTATGTTTCTTGAATTAAAAAAAAAAAAAGAGTACATTATTTATGCACAAACATGGTTAATACTTTCAAGAAACAAAATCTCATGCATTTAGTTTTAGAAAGAAAAACAGACTATTCTATCCGCTTAAAAGAAACTCCAAAATAAATGAGATGAAAACAAGCAGGCTTTGCAGTTTTGGATGTTTTATCATTGGAATGAGAATGAAATGGCAGACGTAATGAATTATGAAACTAATATACCATTCATGGTAAAACCACTATGAGAGTATCTTTAACCATCATCATTTAACAAAGCATGAGAAAGTCAAGAGGCTTGTGAAATTTACCTTGAAGGGAACGTGCTATCAACGCGAGCTTCTGCACGGAGCCACCACATTAAAACCCTCTGTCCGCATTTTCCAAGGGGCTCAATGAAAGATGAATCATTCAATAGATACAAAGGGCTGTCAAGCTCATACACATTCTGGCCCAGCAAATCAAGATCCCGAACCCACTCAGGCTTACCCTCAGCTTCCTTCCACACCAATCTCGAATTCAGAACAACGCCAGCCCACTCCAGCTTCTCTGGCAGCACAGTCCACTTATCATCCATGTATGTGGCATTATCTGCATTCGGCAATGAATCGATGGAATGCCAACCGACAAATTGCCCATTCAAATCACAAGAAGGACCTTGGACGGGTACTGATATGTCCTTCGAAAATGACGAGGATTGCGAAAGTCCAGAATGTGCAAGAATTCCCATAGAAATAGCACCAATCCAGTTAACAGACTGCATCTCATCAAACAACTCCCTACTATGGATATTGCTATCATCGGCGAACATTATAATCCCATCCAATCTCTGCTCTCTAATGATTCTGTTCATACAAAAACACTAGAATCAGCTAGAATTGCAACAGAGAATATCAAGAAGATTTGATATGTAACGAATTTGTGTTACTAGTCAACGCGATCAGGATTAGATCAGTTAAAATTAATGAGTTGGTGTTACGACGTGACTAGGATTCGATTAGATTAAACTTATGGTGTGATTAGGTTGATGATCTATAAACATCGAAACAATTCTTGATATTCTCTGTTACCATTTACATCCTTGATATATATAGTTCAGAAACTTCTTATAATTATCAATTGTCTAATGACTCATATTCAACCTAAAACTCCGGTACATGTTTGTTTGCATAGAATACATAGGAATTCCCGGTCAAATGAGCTCCATTAAAGGATTATTAAAGAGGTGAAAGAGCAAAATAGATGGGACTTAGACTATCTTAGGATTCAATTTACCAGGGTGATGGCTGCGTATTCATTTCCTATGGTCATTTTTTCATATTCTTCTTATAAGTTCTTCAGTTTTAACAGTTAATAAAAATACAAAGTATTTGAATTCCTAGAAATTCAATTACATGAAAACAAAGCTTCAACTCGATCCAAATCTCAATTCAGTAACAACAATTGAATATAATCAATTAAGAAGAAGAAATCACACCACACCTCAACGCTTGGATTCGCATTCTTGCTTCAATCCGGCTGCGACGGTCCCATCTTTTAGGCATCCGCTCGTCGAACCCGACGTGGATCGTCTGGAGCCGAGATCCGGCGAGGATGGCGGCAGTCTCGTTCGAGACGCCGCCGGCTTCGACGACTATCCATACGACCTTGTAGGGCACGACCATGAGCGAGTGGATGAGACCAGTGAGATGGAGGGCCTGAAGCGTCCGTACGTAGGTCGGAGTGACGGCGATTATGGTTTTGGGGTTCTTGATCGCGAACTGGCGGCGCTGCTCGATCTGCACCGCCTGTATGACGCGGTACGCCGCCATGACCTCTGCCGGGTTGGGGTGCGTCCACGACCTGATGAGGATGTCATGGCGGCCGACGAAGGAGCGGCTGACCTTCCGGTTGGCGGGTTGGGAAGGGGGCTGGGGGTGAGCGATTTGGGTGGTGGTGCGGAGCACGGGAGCAGGGGAGAGGAGGAGGAAGAGGAGGATGCGGGAGAAGCGGAAGCCCCAGACGAGGCTGATGAGGCAGCAGAGGCCGCGGAGGACGAGCCAAAAAATGGCGCTCGTAGATTTGAAATTGAAATTTGAATTGAATACGTTGTCGGCTATGTGTTTAACAGGTGAGGGTGCACGGAAGTTGCTGCTCCTGCGGCTTTTGTAGCTTTGCTGCTGCAACAAAGAGCACCTCATCTCTGCTGCTGCTGCTCTCTCTTGGGAAGAGAGCAGCTTTTTGAAGCTATTGAAGATTTTAGTTGGTGGAGTGGAAAATGGAAGATTGCAAGAGACAAGAGAGAGAGTGTTTTGTGTTGTGTGGTTTGTAAGCAAAAGAGATTTCTTACAATTAAAGAGGGATTTGTAAGAAATGGAAGATTGCAAGAGAGTTTTGTGTGGGTTTAAGGGAAAGCGATTTCTTGGAATTAAGTATAATTTGTGAGAAAAACGAGATTTCTTACAAGTAGGTCGTTAGTGATTGGAATTTGGAAAGTAATTGATGTGCTCATTGTGAAATGAACTCTCTAAAAAAGGATTATTAAAATGGTAGGGGACGAAGAATATAAAGATAGAGATCTAGTTTAACTTCATGGGTATCTATTTATTTCTTATCTTCCTTTTATTGTGTTTATATAAAAGGAAAGGTGATTTTGATATTTGTAATATAAAATTTTATCTTTGATCTTCATTTTTAACCAATGGCATGAAATCTTGTATATGTAATTAAAATTTATTAAAGAGGTAAGGACTGAATGATAGGGGTGAATGATGTTAGGTAGTAAAGGGTGCATTTGTACAGAGCCGTGGAAGAGTAAACCTCCGCGCGGCTCGCTTTTCCGAATTGGGAGGTAGGAGGTATAGATCTGCTCCCACGATGAAAATGTGTACAAAATGGTAGATCTCTATGTAGTTTCATCACTGCATCAAACAGAGAAAGAAGTTGACGGGATTTTTCGGCGCCTCGTCGGGCGATCTTTTCTACGGAAAACGCAGTTACACAAACAGACCCTAAATGGTTATGTATTCATTTCCCATATTCCTTTTATTTCACTCTCTCTTAAAATAGATGTTATTTGATAGTCATTTTATATATTTACTTTGGATCTTTATTTTAACTACAAGTGACGTGAATTTTTATATATTTTATGCAAATAAATTAACAGGCCTTAAAAAGATTAGTGCACTAACAATCGACTATTGCGAAGAATCTTTTTTATTGATAGTGCATGTTTTCTGTGAGCAATCAGATGAAATGAAAAATCCTTGTTGGTTAGCTATTTACTGAAAATCAATTCTGACTGTTCATTTTATGGCTATGGATTGAGATGCCTAATCTGGTTCTGGAAAGATGGCTAGACACAAGTAAGAGATTGGTACTGTGGGCTGACAGTAAGAGTTCTCATCATCACCTTGAAATGGAGGGTTGAACCACTGCGAAACTATGTGGTCTTTGGAATCACACCGTGTGACTATGGATAGCACACTGGCCTCCCACAGGCCCCTCTAGGGTTCAAACCCTAGAGTTCTAGCTTGTCTTTTTATATCCTGGCCTCTAGGCCACCAAGCCAAAAAAAAAAAAAAAAGAAAAACTATGTGGTCTTTACCCAAAAAAGGAAAAAAAAAAAAAAAAAAAAGACTATTGTGGTGGTGATTGATCCGAATATCATTGGTCTCACAAGCATGTGAAACACAAGGCAACAGCTGGTAAAAATGTTGTGTTGATTTTGCATGACCATCACAATTGGCTGAGTGGATTTATCCCATCATCATCAATATCTTTCAATTGAAGGTATTAGGTACCTCATGCCTTTAATAAATGAATAATTGAAGGCATACCATGGGAAATTAATTTGATGATGCTCTTCTGTAGGGCACCTGGCTTGTTTAAAATTTTAACCGCTAAAATTAAATGTCTCTCTCATTCAAATATGAATTGAGCCTACTGTCATTTCGGTCACACATGTAAGATATGTAAATTTCTCCTAATATCTTACTTATATGTATTAAATGTAATTATTCAAACAGTGGACCCAATTCTATTTGAGTGAGATCGAACAAGTACATATATATATATATATATATATATATATATATAAAATAGGGGGACAAACTTGATAGGGCCCACCTAAAGCCCCACTGATTCATGGGAGTTGGGGGGGATGGAAAAAGACATCTTTGATAGGCCCATGTATCAAGTTTGGTGTCAATCCCTTACTTTTAACTCTTTCATCCGTGGCCTACAAATTTAACGACTTTATATTAAAGAAAAAAATCTAACCCTTCGATCCAATGGTCCAGTAGTACATTTGGATTAGTGAAAACTCGATGGAACCAATTTAATTCAAGGGGTCCCATGTACGTGGATGGTTCAGATAGATCATCAAGTTGGCCTGACTATATTGTCTTTCACCATAATATAACGAGGGATAGATGCGCATGTGGTGTGTGTATGAGATAAAGGCGTTTGTTTTGAATCATTCAGAAGCAAAAAGAAACTGCAATCAAAGGAGAAGGGCAATAGATGGGGCTACAAGTGGATTAAAGCAAATTACCCATTGATTGACTTAGTAGCAGTAAAAGGTTACTCTAGAATGCATATACCAAAGCCCCAAGAGAGTGTGGGAAAGACCCCACCAAGGAATTGGTTGAGTGACATAAAATATGGGTTTGCTCTCTACATTTTATATTTCACCCCGAATTTGCCCGATGTGTTTTTATTTTGGTTTAACGAGCGCCACCCAAGAAATCAGTCCTATTGTGACATACCTCAGGGATACCCACATCATAAAATAAAAAAATTCTAATGGTTGTAATGTCAATTCGCAGCTTCTTTTACGTCTCCATTGACCATACAATACAAGATTTGAACACAAAATTTGTTTATCTTAGAGTTTTCTTCCTCTATATTTGTAATCATAATATTGGAACATATGAAACGTTTATCTTGGACTGATTTTTACTAGGTATCAGTTGCTTCAACATTTGATGCGGTCTATTGTTTATATGGACCACAGAGTTTGGCAGAATATAACCAGTCAAGCATATATCCATCTAGCTATTTTATAAGCTGCTATCTGGATTGTCTCTGTTGTCATGTTGTTGAACTTCCTGCATGTATAAAATAGACACAGTCCTTTTTTAATTACACCTGGAGGGTTACTTGATATGATAGCTTATATAGACTATATATTTATTGTAAAATGTTCAAAAGATAATAATTGAAACATACTTTTTACTCTTTTTAGTAACAATTTCACTTTTTTGTTTTTACTAGAACTTCCATATTTATAAATGGAAATTTTCCAGTGCGCTCCTCCAGTGTAAACCGTTTGCGTGAATTAGCTGTGACGTACTGAGATCACCCTATGTATCAAGTTTGACTCGTATTTCACGCTCCGAACTCTTCATCCAATGCCCACAAGTTTAACAACTTCATATTAAAAAAAAAAAAAAATGACAATCCATCCAATGGTCTAGTACATTTAGACCGGTACCAAACCTTGGGGATCATGACCATCAAGGGGTCTCGGTTTTGATGATCAGTTTGGATTGGCGATAGGTAGGCCCCACCATGTGTTTCTTACAATGAGATTAAGTGCGAACCAGATGTACCTAGAAATTTTCCTTTAAAATTTGATGTATTGGGGTCTAATCTAACTTTTAGATAATTTCATGTTACATTCCATAACTCAGTGGTAGTAAGTGGTAACGGAACCATGAGTTTTTAATAGGGGGTTATCATATGAAAAAAGTGAATAAAAAAAAAAACTTTATTCTTATAAAAGCGGATTTGGGCTTGGGATTTTGCGTGTGCACTGCCCTTAGAATTAAAATTGGCCGGTCAAAAGTCGAAGTTGAACAAATTTCTGTAGAATTGTTCGTGCAATATCCTACACTCATACGATATCATGCACATTGCACTATGAGATATTCTTGAGCCGTGCGATATTAATTATTTGTCATACAAACAGCTTTGTAGGAAATATTTAAACTTCGATCATTCAAAGACAAATATCATATCTAACGATAATCTTGCGGTCAAAATGAGAAAGAACCCATCCTTGACCGCGTTTTCCACCCTCTTCTAAGTAAGCCAGCAGGTCAGTTTTCATACATTCAGTCTGAATAACAATCACTTGCGGGATACATTCTTCTAGTCTTTATTTTGATGTGTGGTTGATATTTCAGCATCATTGTGAAAATGGTAATCAATATCTTTCCAATGTGGTCCTTGATTTTTATTTTTCAACGTACCATCATTGTGAAAATGGTAAAAAAAATCCAGAGATTTCCCCATACCTCCTCTTCTCACATCCAGTGTTTGAGTTCCTCCACTCAATAGCCAGGAAACGTACAGGTCTGAAAGACTGAAACCCACCATAGAAAAAAGCTAATAGTGCACAAATAGTATCAGAATGACAAAAATATGAATAGCTACCACATGAAATAAAACTTCTTTTATCTATTTTATTCTTTGATGCACCACCCAAATTGCAATGGAGACTTCAAGGAAGCACACGACCCACCTACCACAAATACAAACCCACACCCCAATTTGGCTATACAACAACATCACAAGAAGTGTTTCAAATAGGGTTCCATGATTTCCCATCATTAGACGTTTCCAACGTGATTATTGAAAAAAATGGTTGCAACAGCAAATGCGCCTCGCACTGTCTTCTAGCTTATTTGGATTGGACTTGATTAATTCTAGTAAATGATTCATTTAAAAGTAAATTTTGAAAAATGACATGAGAGTACTTTTATCCGTTTTTTTCAAAGTTTTTTTCATAATGGTGAGTATCTGATTGAAAAAGAATACGAAAAACTTTTTAAGCCTTTTTGAAATATTGAAGTCTTCATGTACTTATTGAATATGAGGCAAAAGCTTATAGCTTTTTGAAAATCTCCAAAGCATTTTCATTGTCATATCTGCCTTGATCATCATGCAAGCCAGTGAACCCCACTTGCATTTTCAAAGCATTTTGTAAAATCCCCTGCTACTTACCAAGAATAATACCATGATCATCATTTAGATCAAACATAACATGGTTACCACTAATTAAGGTTTGAGTGGGCCTGTCATGATTATTAATCATGGCACCATTAATTGCTTTTCACAAAGCCATTCTTTGACCTGTTTAATAGGATGGTAATAATGGTGATGGTGATACTCATCCAAGTCACATTGAAAATTACAGTTCTAATGGAGCCTAAACCGGGCTCCAATTCACTTTCTTACTATCGAGCTCAGCTCGACTTAAATCAAGCTGGGTTGAGCTCGGGTGACTCGAGCCAGAGGTGACTTGTTTAGCTTTCAAGCCAAGCTCAAACATGCACTTCACCCGGCACAGATTGGCTCGTTTACACCTTAACATTTTGACTAGGTAACAGTAATATAAGTGCCCCACCCATACGAAGAACATGACAGAAAGAAAAGCACTTGAATTCAACCCCTCGTGCTTCGTTTTTTACTGACATTGACTAACCACCGTTTACTAAAGTGTTGGTTTTTGTTTCTTCTTTTCATGAGCCTATCGTCTTGTAACAAGTTATCATTGACTAAGAGGACTCAAGTACAAGAGCTGGTGAGCTGTGGGAGATGGAGAGGTTGGTGTGGTTGTGGTCTCCTTCGTAGGTGATGATGAGCATAGAGGGGTCGTCCAGAGCTCTCTCCACGTGCTTCCGAGCTGGGCATCCTCTCACACTGCTGCACTTGTAATACCCCCTGTATCATCATAATTATATTAAAGTTACAAATCAGAGTCAGACTTAGGCGAGTTTGTTTTTAACTCAGAATCAGAATCAGATTAGAAGATAAGGGCATGCTTCTTAATTTGTTTGGGGAATTTCTGAATTTTAAGACAATGTGAGATTCATGAATGCTCCCTTATACTTGTGCATCCACAAATTCCATCAAAATACAAAGATGATAGAATTCCTAAATTCCCAAATATCATTTGGACTTTTCATGTGGCTGAAATTCTTAGATGCTAGACAAATAACATAGAATTTGCAAATGCTAGGGGCATCATGTCCCAAAAACCTCAACATCTATAATTCTAAAGAAATAACCCCCACAAAGTCTTTTACGAATTCGATACAATGCAGGCAGTTGGGTCCTTTTGAAATTCTATGAGTAACCAAATGCATCCAGTAAACGATTAAGAATTCAAGTGCCAAAGATCAATCCTCGGGCATATGTGTGAAATAAGGTGCCAACACTACTCAACTATAAATACATGTAAAATAAGGCCCAGAAGGATGAAGGATATGAAGTGAGTGAGAAATTATACAAGGCTAAGATACAGATGATACATGACTTTCCCAAGTATAAATTACTTTGGCGATGTTTCTAAAAATAAAAACGCTTTAGTGTGGTTGGGTATTCATTTCCCTTAAATAGTCATTTTTTTATATTCACCGTTGTTCTTGATTTTTAGCCACTTCTAGAAAATACAATCTTAGCCTATAGGTATTCAATTTCATGAAATAAACATGCCATTTGGTTCGAATAAGCTGAGGATGTTAATTAGGAAATCTCACCCAACCATGACTGATTTTGAGACCTTTTTTTTTTTTCTTTAGTATAACATGTTTTGTTGGCTCAGAATAAGCTGAGGATGTTAATTTTGATCAGAGTGACATAATATCTTCTCTTTTTTTTGTGTTAACACACTGAGTTTAGTGAGTCCCAAAATTAAACAAAAATCAAAAAGGGATAAAAGCCATTTTGAGATAAAATCCTTTTAAATTCCTCTACTGTGTGACTAATTGAAAATAGCCTCTAATTGTCAATTTTATTTTCAGCCTCTGCTTCCAATAACTATCCTAGATTCCTAGAACCAGCATCCAAAATAAGGAATGGTGCAATTATATACCTTGGATGTGGAGATCCTTTGATGGGTTTCTGCCCGTATTTCCTCCATGAGAACTCGTCCGATGGAATATCCGCCATCTTCGAGCTAATTGCAGGAACTCTTACCACTCTCTTCACCTTCAATCTCCTGCAATTCAAAATCCACAAACACTCAAAACAATAGAAACACATCCAAAAGAAATACTCAATAGAAATCAAACACACCCATCAAATCAAACCCACGAAAAAAAAAATTTTCCAAGTAAGAGAACCAGAGTACCAGACCCACCTTCTCTTTGAACAATGACAACGCCCAGAAACCGTTCCGCATTTGTCAGATCCATCACCCGATTTCCAACAACACTTCCGTTTCAAAGAAGACGATGATGCCAGCTTTGTATCAGTATCACCTGTCAATGACGATATTAAGAACGAGTTCGTCGCAGGAAGAGGAGAAGATGTAGTTCTCTCTGCGAGCTCTGTTCCACCGTTCATCGAAATCCCGTTCAGATGATGATGATGATGGGGTGAGATAGAAGGCGGTAGCCGTTGGATAGGCGTGGGGCAATAAACCCACGGAGAGAAATCGCTGTTCTTCTGGTTTACTATCGTCTTGTGACCGTTGCAGTTGTCTGTGTTTTGTTGCAGAGAAGGGAGAGGAGCTCTCCTGAAGCGAGCATGGCCTGTTCGCGTATGACCCAGATGAGATATCGCCTTGTTGAGCTCCACCTCTGCTTCTTCTGTCTTCATGGGAGGAGTATGATATTTCTGCTGCTGCAGAGAGAGCATCGTTATGAGAGTTTCCATGCTCTGTAGCTCTTCAGAAGCGGCTTCTTGGACGCCAGTTTCTTCCATTTTGGGTGAACAACCATCGCTCATGTCAGCTGTTATCAGCTCCACTTCCATGACTACTCCCACAGATAGTCAAAGCAACATCGAGATAGCGGAAAGGAAAAGGCAAAAGAAAGAACGTATGAAAGGAGTTCAAATGGAGAAGATGATGAGACAGAGAGAGAGAGAGAGAGAGAGGGGAAAGGAATTCGGGTCAAAGCAGCTGCTCTCGATGCAAGGAATCAACGACTGAGATGTCGCTTCAGATACCAAGCGTCAAAGGCAAGGGGGAATGAGGAAACGCCACATGGAAAAGTTTAGTAGGTTTTAATCTCGGTCATGGTCACTGCCCACGAGGAATGTTTAATAATCAAAGCCCTACGTCACGGTGTTGACTGCTTCAGTTGTCATTTTGTTTTGCAAGGAGTCATTTTGCAGGAATCATGAGAATTTTGCTGGGGCTTGATGAATTGTCAAAAGGCAGGCCCCACCTCATTTCAAAGATGCTTGGGTTGATTGTAGCATTTTGTTGATTAAGATTTTAAATCTTTAGTATGCCAAAAGTTGGTAATTTAAAAGACTAAATCCATGAATTCTCTATTTGGGTCATTTACTTAGAGCACGTTTGGATATCTACATAATAAAATATTTACATATTTAAATATTATAAGAATAAAATAATATAGAATATAATAATGTAATATTATAATAGTATAATACTTTTATTGTTTGAAATTTTTTTAAAAATATTACAGATCTCAAATTGAGCAGTTTGGAAGGTGTTATGATTAAAGTAAATTACATTATAAGAAAAAAATTATTAAATATTTTAATTTATATATAATTTACCACGTTTAGATAAAAAAATAATTTAGCAAAGTAAAGTTTAATTTTTATATTTTTACTATAAGTTGCTTTCTTTTATCACAGAAAACCATGGTAAAGTATAGTAAAATAAAGTCAATAAAAAAATAATTTCTTCGTAACTCTCTCTCTCCCAGTTTGCTTTACCACATACTTCATCTGATCTTACTTTACCTCACCTTTTACCATGATATGACATCAATTAATCTTTATTTTACTTTACCACACCTGTAAACAAGTCATTTTCTCTTTACCTATATAAAACCAAGATAAAATGTGATAAAGTAAAGTAAAGAAAAGAAACTACTTTACCAGTCATTCTCACTTTACTTCACTATGCACTTTATCTCACCTTTACTTTACCAGACATTTACCGTCCTGTGAGATTTACTTTTACTTTACTTTACTATATGTGTAAACATAAACATTACGATGCATTTTGTGAACTAAAGTCTCTACTTTATTCTACCACTTTGTAATAGTCATTTTAAAAGATTATTATCTTGTAGAAAGTTTTCTACAGGGGGGAAGTTGTAGGAGAGAATATTGAACTTTTTGAAAAAAAAAGAATCTCTTTTTCAAGTTTTTCTTGAGATACCAAACGCACAAGATTTTCTTCTTTAAAAAATGAAAGATTATATTCTATAAAATATTATTTTCTTCTGTTTTCTTGTGCATCCAAGCAGGCCCTTATAAAGTAAAATAAGGCGATTAATGGTTACTTTAAAAGATAAAGATAGAATTTTACAAAAAAAAAAAAAAAAAAGAGATAAAGAAAAAAGATGGGTCATATCAGAAGGTACCAAATTTTAAAAGTTATATACTTTTTTAAATAATAACTCAAAAAGTTATGCTCTCATTCCACTTTTTATTAAAAAAAAAAGTAAATAAAATAAATAAAATAAAATAAAACATACCTTTTCATGCCATAAATGATAAAAGGTCAAGAACATAAATTTTAAAATTTAAACCGTTTTATTTGAATCATCCTCTTTTCGTGTAATTTCAACCTTCACTTCAAATCACTTTACAAGTCCTTGATAGTAAGTTTAAATTTCTAGACCAAACTCTAATTAATGGCAGAAACACTTTTTTGCCAAAAAAACCTCTAACCAAACAGGTCCATAGTATTTTACATGGTGAACAATAGAGAAAATCAGTGTTAAGTGCTTAGTTGTAATTCTTAAACCCTAACCTCTAATCTGTTTGAATTGTTGTAAGGCAGTGTGAATAAGATATTCTAATGATTATGAGTTTACTGCTTTCGTATATGTAGTAATGGAAATTACAAATGCAAAGTTTGACACGAAACTTGTCGCATCTAAACCCTTTTTAAATTTGAAAATTTATCCTTTTTAAATTTCACTTTTGTCCTCATAGCTCTTGAAATTTTAGCACTCAGAAACCTTATAAAGAGACAATCCAGGTTTAAGTGAGATTGAATCAGATTCAGAAATGTAAGGTCCACTCTATGAGATGTCTCAAAAGATACAGGGAGCAGCAGTCACAAGGGATTAGGTGCAGGGCACATTTGTGCAATTGTTTTTAAATGGAAATAAAATGAGATCCATCGTAGATATTTTTCATTGTTTGGTGCAAACGCCTTTTTAAAAGAAAATGCATCGAAGGTTTTTATTTTTTATTTTTTTGGAAAATAAATAGACAATAAGTGAAAGCCGGAAAGGTAAATCTCCTCATAGAAAAGCATAAATAGGAGCAGTTCCGTTTTCGTGTCCATTATGGTGGACACATGTGAAAAATGTGATTAAGTTGTGCTTCTCATTAGAATTTTATTTTGATTAGAATGAAAATTCACGCGGTTTTATAGGAGAAAACTACTTATCTAGTGGACAATTTGGATCACCAAATGTGGCTCCAATTGTGAAATAAAATTAACTTTTTAATGAATCATCACAAAATGAGTGTTTTAATTATTTTTATTCTTTAATCTAATGTTTGATATAGTTTTGTTTGGACAAGAACTCAAGCCTCGAAGGAAAGAATAATGTGAAGCCACAACTTATATAGACAGTTTGAATCCTTAAAATATGGGGCGCATTAGGTGCATTAAAAAAAATCAAAGAGATACTCATTAAAACCCTTGTGATTTATTACTTAGATATATACAAAAGAAAGGAACAATTACCTTTCAAGAAAAATCTAACCTTCAAAAGGGGAAAAGAAGAAGAAGAACAAGGGAACAAATCTTAATCATAGTAGTATTGATACAAGTCAAAATTCTCAATATGCAATTAGATAGGGTGCTCATGGGCCAGGCCACAATAGGCTAAGGCATATTCAGGCCCGGCACGACTATAGAAGCACCGTACCCGGCCAAGCCCATCCATTTTGTCAATTTGGTCAGGTCTGTAATCGGGATTTTTATGAGTTGTACAAACTTTCTAGTAATTGTTTGGATAAACCATCACTAAATTATAAGCATTCCTTATTCGGGCCAAGCTGGGAATTGGGCTTTCTATCACTTAATCTAAGCCTGGCCAATTATTAAATGAGGCCAGATTATATATCCAACATGGGCCCAAAGCGAGGTGATGCCAGATCGACTCTGGATGGCCCAGCTCATGAGCACCCGTGCAATTAGATAATACAAGTAATTAAGATTTTAATATAAATTAATAAAAAGAATTACCTTAAGTATTATGTGAAACAATAGATTAATATAAAATTCAGTGGAAATTGTCAAAAATAAAAGAAAACTGTTCTTCATACATTTAAAAACAGGTTCCAAAAATCAGATTGGTAGAATTTTATGCAGCTCCCAATAATGACAGATTCTCAAAATTTGGAACTAAGAAATAAATAATTTATAAAATTAATAAAAAATATATATATACGTAATAGAAATAAAAAAAATTAGATGTTTATTGTGAATCATGACTTATGCGTACAAAAGACTAACGCATATTTGTGTAATGTCTGCGGAAGATCCTCTAGGAAAAAGGAGTAAAACTAAAATAAAAATACAATAGAAAATAGAACTAATTAAATAGCGTAGATACATCTCAATCCAACTCTAACATGTCAAAAAAACACTTTTAGAATAAAATGAAGTCATGGGCCTTGTTTAGTTTTTATCTTATTGTTAGCAATGATTTGAATCCTTCTATTGTGTGGACATACATGGTAAAAGAAATTATTAACATTTATTATAGCAGCCCTAACATAAATCGTATCTTTCATCTCCCCAGAGCCCAAGACCCTTGCATGCCCAATCTATTACTACTTTTGACAAGTTTTTTCAACAAACATTGATGTAAGTTTTTTTATATAATGTGGTGGCTATCATAACTGTTCAAAAGCTTTAAGAAGTGAGAGACTGTAACTTCAAATTTCTTACAAGCTATATATATATCTTCGCTTTCTGTGAGCGTGAGTTCAGGTTTAACCTACTCATACTTTAGATTTATGGGTGCTCCACTTCAAGTTAATTAAAAATAGTCAATAGTAGTAAGGGGATCAAAATAGTTTTTAAAAGGTATAATTAATCGGAAGATGCTCCTATGAGAGATATCTCTCACTTTATATGAGAGCTAGGGGCCTAATTAATTTAATAAATCAGTCGTAGTTAAAATTAAATTGGCATCAATATTCAAATATTAGAAAATAAAAGGTAAGAAAACAATGTAAAATTGTATATGAAACTAATACATTTTCAAGGACTAAGTTTCTGAAATTGAAACAAAAATATTCCTTAAACATTAAAAAATAGATAACAAAGACCAAAAATATATTAAAAACAAAAACAGTTTGCAACACCGGCGTGTTCTAGCCCTACATGACTTTCCTTTGTCTTGAGAGTTGAGAATGATCATCTCTTTGGGATTTCTTTTCAACTTTAGAAAAGTTTCAATTTTCATCTTTTTTTTTTCTTCCAATCCAAATTATGAACCTTCTTTTGATTTTCAAGAAATAATGCTTCATTTTCCCAAAGAATAGAATTACAGGCCATATGCATTTCCAAGGCTTTATGATTTATTTAATAAGATATTTTTAAATTAAGGGTTGAGTTGGCTATCTTTGAATAGAAGTAACAAAAGGTATATATTCTTTATGAAGCCCTCGGATTAGATATCTTTTCAACCTTTCTTCACTAATAGATTCATCTCCATCTAAGTTTGAAATTTGCCCCGGATTAGACATCTTTTCAACCTTCCTTCTTTAATGGATTCATCTCCATCTAAGTTTGAAGTTTTGGCACATATATTCCTAACTTTCAAAAAAGTATTGAACAAGAGTTAGTGTTACCTTAATTGATCTTGACAGGCTCATTTAATTTCTAGAATTTGAAGTTGTGACATGTTTAATTTTCAATTGAAGTGCTTTCCAAGTGTATTCCACAACTTCCTTTGGTGACTTCATGTCATGAACAGGATCCATCAAATCTCTTTGAATTAATTCTCTCGTGGCATAAAGAGCTTTTCCACATCATACTCTCTATTTCTTTGTTATATATGTTTTCTCCGAGGCAACGATGAACATAGCGGTTGCGGCAGATGTAGCGGCTAATAGTCAAAACGCTCTGTGGCGACGTAGCGGTGTCATGGTTTAAAATCGCGGTTTCAGTCACGGTATCAGCCGGGCCAAAAAACCGATATAATATCAACATCGGTTGCGGTTATATGTTCGTCGCGGTCGTAGCAGTGTGAATTTTTTTTAATCCAAAAAAATTCTCAAAAATATCCAAAAAACCCAAAATATTAGAAAATGTTGGAAAACAATATTTTTTTTTTCTATTAGTAACAACAATAAATCAAAATATCATTCACCTTATGTTATGAGTCATGTATGTGTCGCAGTTTGTTGTCTTCTTCAGTATTTTATATGATGCAACTGTTATTTTGGCTCATGATAAAAAATAGTATCAAAAATAGTATTTACTATTTACTATTTAGTATAAAAAATATTCCAACAATTATTTTTTTTAAAAGTAGAAGATTTAAAAAAAAAAACCATTTTTCTACACCCAAAATCATACATATATGAGTAGATCTAGCATAAAAGTGTATAGAACTAACTTCTAAGTGAAGAACACAACACAAGTGACAAACCCAATGATCTGCTCATTCATTTCTATGCTTTATCTAAAAATAAAAAATAAAAAACACATAACAAAGGAGTTAAGTTGATTTTCTCTTACCAAATAAAATGTGTTTTTTCAAGAAATAGTGTTGAAAGTTGGAAATATGCAAGAGGAATGAGCTATGGAGACATGGCTGCTCTAAGGAGTTGAGGGGAGAGGAAAAGAGAAGGGGCAATAGGGAAAAAGTAAAAAAAAACTAGGGATTTTTTACCCATACACCATCTCGGCCGATATTTTTTGAAAATATTGGCCGAGATATTGGTAATACCGATATTTTGGTTATCTCGGCCGAGATGAACCGATATTTTTGGAATTTTTTTTTGCTTAATATACCGATATCGATATCGCGGCAAAAAATCATACCGGTATCAGCGGATTTTTTTAACCATAAGGGTGTAAATTTTTTAAGTGGTAAAAAAATTTTGAATCTTGTATAACAGCCAATTTTGTTTATTTTTAGTGATTTGAGACCATATAATGGTAAAAACAACTTTAGGAAAGACTATTGAGGAGGAGAAACAGGAAAATTAATATTTAAAATTAAAATTACTTAGCTATATTAGGATTGAAACTGTTGTGCCACTATATTTTCAAAATAGCATAGCGGCCTTGACCTCAACAGTCGATAATGTGGCCACTACACTACGTAGCTGCTACTATTTTGAACCATGCTCCGCTGTATCAAGCTGTATCTCCATATCTTCTCCAGCCTCCATAGGTGCCCTTGCAAGTAAGCTTTCATACATAATTTCCAATATTGATGGTTGGAGTCATTGAGGTTTGCTACATCAGCATGACTTAAACCGCCATCAATGGCCCCCCATAGTTGCATTTCTTCGTCTCCTTGGATCTTTGCTCCTCCAAATAAATTTGCTTCTTCACCAAACCACTGGGCTCTTACAGTGTAGAGAGATCACAACTCTGTCCAAAATGTGGCTAGATACTTCATAGTACACGCCTAACATCATGTAAGACAAGGACCCATTCCCAAAGTATGAAGAAGAAGAAGAAACGATGAAAGTGGAGAGGGACAGCAAGAGCACACTGACCATTGGAACTCGAGAATTTGCTCAATTTGCTTGGTCCATTTCCATTCCCTACAATAGCTATTTATAGGCACAAGGACTCTACAAGTTCATTTGAGATTCACCTAAGAACAACTACCAACCATGTAATGACCCCCTACATTTTTTCTGATCATGTACAAGAACTTTCTACATTTTCCTAAGAAATGACAAAAGACAATTGTATTTGTACCCTTCTTTTGATATCTATATCTCTGAATGTAAGGACACCAAGAGGTTCTCTTAAACTTGTATTCCTGACCCGCTGGTTTTGAGGATCCTTCACGGATCAAGGGTTCCAATGTCTTATCAGTTCCTATAATGGGCTTCTGCTCCTTTTTGTAATTTTGATGAATTATCGTCTTCTAGCATAAAAAATAAAATAAAAAAAAAAGACCTTCTTTACAACCTTCTACCAAATTACATAAAAGCCCTAGTGATAAAAGACCCAAGGTTTCTCCTCCCTCCTCGACAGTCGTAGGCTCTTAGCCAGGTTTCTATTAAATTAAATGCGGAAGACTGCAGGATTTGGACGGCTTCAAAAGAAGAGACCTTTTCAATATCTTCTTTCTTCGCGGTCATATTGTGGGGTCACTCTCTAATTAACCCTTTGCATAGAATTTGGAAGTTGAAGATTCCACCAAGGGTAATGGTGTTCAGTTGGTTGGCATTGCGAGGTGGAATTTTAACTATGGATGACTTGTGCTGGCATAGGAAAATCATATTCAATGCTTATCCTATGTGCTTAGCGGATGAGAAATCAGTTGACCACCTCTTATTGAGTTGAAAAGTAGCCAAAGCACTTTGATTGAAGTCCTAATTAAGCTAGTTTCATTGTAGTTGGACCCACCTGAGGTCCATCCGTGGATTGTTTGAGGTATGGTTATTGGAGGTTGGATCAAACAAAGGAAGAATTAATTTTATGGAAAACCGCCTTTTCGGCACTTTCATGGATCATTTGGAAGGAGAAGAATTCCCGATGCTTTGAGGATTCTAACACCTCAGTTGAAGATCTTACGTACAAGCTCAAATTCACCATCACTTCATGGGTGTCTATCATCCCTCAATTTCATGGGATTATTGTTGCATTTGTGGGTCTCATTTTGGTGTTAATTTGTGTTTCTTTTTTTCTACTTTTTTGGCTTTTCAGTATTTCCCTCTTGTATTATATTAAGTCTCTTTAATGAAGGTTAACATTAAAAAATAAAAAAAGAAAAAAGAAAAATGACCCAAGGATCACTATTCAAAAGGGGAAAAGTATAAAGCCACAACAAGTGCTAAGTATATTTTTAACAAGAGCAAAGAGAAATCTGAACTCATTATTTCTCTAGTTTTTTCTCCAGTTTCTTCTTTTTGAGTCTCTGGTCTTCTAACAAGTAATCTTTGCCCCAGAAGAGTCGAGTACAAGAGCCGATGAGCTTTGGGAGGAGATGGAGAGGTTGGTGTGGTTGTGGTCTCCTTCGTAGGTGATGATGGGCATAGAGGGATCATCCAGACCTCTCTCCACGTGCTTCCGAGCTGGGCATCCTCTCAAGCTGCTGCACTTGTAATAACCCCTGTACGTATCATCATCTTTATAACAAAGTTACAAATCTGAGTCTGAATCAGGGGAGTTTGTGTTTAACTCGGAATAAAGTTAAAACCTCTCTGTCTCATCTGTTTGTTACTTTTTTATAATTTATGGAATAAAGTTGGAACCTACTTTACCACGAAGTCATAGGAATTGGATACAAAGGCAGATGGGCCCTTCTGGAATTTTAAGAACAACCAACTGCTTGATCAGTTGACAACTATGAATAAATTCTCTCTTTTTCAAAAAAATTTAGCAACTTGTTATAGCTTTTAAGTCACGTTAGTACAGCGTCCACGAAAACGTAAGTTAGTTTTTCATGAAAAAAGATTTTCCTTTTCCATACCTATTCACAAAGAAATTACACTGCGAATCAGTAAGTTTTCCACAGAAAAACATCGCATCCCAGTATGTCTTTCTGTTTTTTGTAGAAAAGTGATACACAAATGTGTCCTTACAAATCACAGTCAACCACATAGTTGATTTTGAATGACTGTTTTACTGGTAACACATTTTGTTAATTCAGAATATCTGAGGATGTAATTTTTCTTTTTCTATCAGAATTGCTCAAAAGTCTTGTGTTATCTTTTTCATGTTAGAACCAACACAACCAAAACTAGGTAAAGAAAGAAAAAACCTGTGCAAATCCTCAACTGGAGCTAATTGGGAATTATAAGGGTACGTTTGCGTAGATGCACTTTCCACGGAAAAGGAAAAAAATGGTTCTGAATTTTCCAGCGCCATTCTTTATTACATGTTTGGCAACACAAACGCACCCTATAAGAGTCTGAATCCTTTAGTCACTAAGAGGAATTTTTTGAGTCGAAGGACTATAACTTCAAATTGGAGCAGACCTATTAAAAATATAAGCCGCTTATATAATGAACACCCTTACCTTGTATGGGATTGTCCCCAAATTTTATTCCACTAGGAGTACGCTAAACCGTAATATTTACAATATTAATAACGTCATTAATTTCATAATATGATCGATCTTTTGGTGGAACCAGCTTATTATTTTAAAAATTAGTGCCAATTCATACTCTATGACTGTGAGTGCATTCATTTTGAGCACCTGCCAGGATTTTCAACAGGTGCTGCAAGAGTTCTGCTCCTCCAACTCTGGAGTTCTCTATGGAGACGGCTCTAGACTAAAAAATTAGCCTCTGTTTCCATAAGTAGCCTAGAACCGACCCTGCTCTGAGTTCCAAGTGACAACTCAGACTTTTTTTTTATATTAGTGGAAAATGGAGGGAGAGTATCTTATTAGTTGTAAAAACCGAAAAATAACTTTTGGTCAAAACTAAAAATTAAATTCAAAACTACATCCAAAACTTTCGAGCTTAATATATTAAAATTTACCATAATGTACGCTATCCATCATGAGGTACTAGCAAAACTACCCTGTGCTTCAGCACGGATATGACAAATATTGCAATTTAAATATTCATGTATAAAAAATTCATAGATTTTTTAGAAAGAAAACAAAAAAATAAATAAATTATGAATATGTATTTATATAATCGAGGAATTGATATCATAGAATGAAAAAAATGAAAATTAGAGTAGAATAGGAATGATAGAGTTTGGATTGAAATAAAATCTCTAAAAAAAAAGAACAGAAAAGAAAAGTGGAGAGCAGTTATGAGTGGTTATGATAAAGAGATATACAGGATCGTTGATGTAACCTCCGGTCAAAATCATCACCAACGGTCAAAATTGAATACAAAACCTTCTAGCTTAATATATTATAATGGTGCAGCTTCATACCTGGGTTGTGGAGACTCTTTAATGGGTTTTTGCCCGTACTTCTTCCCTGAGAACTCGTCTGGTGGAACATCTCCCATCTTCGAGCTAACTGCAGCAACTCTCACTGCTCTCTTCCCCCTCGATTTCCTGCAATTTCACATCCCAAAACATTCAAACAAAAATCATGAAAAATCTTCAATAAAAATCAAACATACCCATCTAATCAAACCCACAAGGGGAAAAAAAAAAACCAAGTGCATGAATCATACCCACCTTTTCTTTGAATAAACCCGAGAAGAGAACTCGCTGTCCTGCTGCTTATCAATCTTCTCGTTATCCTCTGCGATCTCTGCATTTTGGGGCAGAGAAGAGAGATCAGGAGCACTCCTGAAGAGAGCAATTTGGTCTGTTTCCATCACTTTCTTGAGCTCAGGAACGGTTTCCACCTCCATCTCCATCTCATCTTCTTTTGTATCAAAGGGCGTATGGTGTTCCTGCTCCAGAGAGAGCTTCCTTACGAGAGCCTCCGTGCTATGCACATCTTCAGAAGCGGCCTCTTGGACGGTTGTTTCTTCCAATATTTCCATTACTAGTACAGCAACAATCAAACCAAAGTCGAGATGGAGACAAAAGGATCGAAAAGCCAAAAAACGTATGAAGGAAACGAGAAGAAAAAAAAAACAAGAAGAAGACGATGAAGAAGCAAAAATGAAACCAAGCTAGCGTCAAAGATAAGAAGCAATAAGCGCACGCCATGTGGTCCAGTGCGGTTATAGTCTCGGTCATGCATGGTCACTGCTAGGTACGGATGTCAAATGGGCCAGGCCGGACCGGGCCGAATCAGTCAACGGGTCGTGGCCAGGCACGGCCCGGTCAACGGCATGGCCCATAAAGCACGGCCTGTGGGCCGAGGTGCGTGGGCCCAATAAGGCACAGCCAGCGAGGCACGCCTGGCAAGTGGGCTGACACCTGCGGCCCGTCAGCCCGCCCAACGTGCATAAGCCCTTTTTTTTTTGGAAAAAAAATTCATTTTACCCCTCCAACATCTATAAAACAGTCATATAAGGGGTATTTTGTGTCATTTTTCATTTTTCAAAGTCAATAAATACCATAACCCTCCCATTCTCATTCCGCACCAATTTACATAACTCTTTCACTCTTTATACATTCTCTAGCGCTCTCTCTCAAAGCATTTAACTCTTTTACTCTCTCTAAGAAATTTTTGGAGGGCCAAAGATCAAGTCATCAAGAGACAAGATTAAAAAGGCATTCAAAGATTTAGAGGTATTTATATTATTTAAATTTGAGATTCCATATACATAAGTTTATATTATATTATATTAACTCTCATTTTCTCCCCTTTCTTATATTAATTAACTGTTACAAAAGAAGGCTATTAGCTTATTACTGTTATTATTTATAAATTTTATTTTTTGAAATATGGTTAGAAGGTTTCTCACAGAATCTTGTTTCGTTAATTTAGGGGTAGAAGAAGATTTGATTGAATTACAAGATAAAGTAGGTGATTTACCACCTCCTTTTCCTCAGAGTTCTCGTAAACCAACTAAAAGGAATAGAACTTCAGTAGTTTGAGATGTATTTACAAGATTTGATGTTATTGAAAATGGAACAAAAGTTGAAAAGGAAAAATGCAAATTTTGTAGTAAGATTTATGGTACCCAGTCAAAATCGGGTACCGGTCATTTGACAAGACATAGGCATAAATGTTTAGCCTTGCATAAGCCAGCGGATGTAGGGACAGAGAGGCCAAGTTCACAGACCCAAATTTCTACTACAAGTGATGGTAGTAGTAGTAGCAGTTTGGGTATTTTTTTTTCTTTTAATGCACAAAGTGTTAGACAAAATCTTGTTAAAATGATCATGTTATCCGAATTATCATTTTCTTTTGTTGAAAATGAGTTTTTTGAAGAATGGGTCTAGAAATACTTTCAAACACAATTTCACAGTATTTCAAAAAATACAACCAGAAATGATGCTATTAGACTCTGGCAAGAAGAGAAACAAATATAAAAAATTATCTTGCAGAAATTCCTGATAGAATAGCCATAACCACAGATAGTTTTATTTTCTTTGTATTACTGCACATAACATAGATGCAAAATGGATTATTAATAAACGTATAATTAGTTTGTTGCTGTCTTGAATGGCCACACAATGGCACTAGAATAAGTACATTTATTTTGGAAAAACTAGATGAATATAATATTAAGGAAAAAGTTTTATTTATAACTTTAGATAATGCCAGTAATAATATAATAGCTATTAATTAATGAAAATGCAGATGTTACTTGCAACTTTGATAGACAGCTCTATCTTTCAAAATAGATGTATATGTCACATCTTAAATCTCATTGTAAAGGTTTGTTTAAAACATATTGTAAGTTACACATATGCTATTAAAGACATTGCTAGATTTATTTTCTCATCCGCACAGAAAAGAGAATTGTATGCCCAAATATGTGCGAGGCAAGGCGTAACAGCTATTAAAATGCCTAAAGAGGTAGAACATAGATGGAAATTTTATGTATGATTTGTTAAACAAGGCACTTGACCGGAAAACTGTTTTGAATGAATTTTGTGCTTTTCATTTACAAGATTTGATGATTAGTGATGAACATTCGGAGTTATGTGCCCATATAAGAGATTTATTAGAAGCTTTTTATACTTCAACATTATTTTTTTTCGGGATATATTATCCCACATCTAATGAATCTTTAATGAAACTTTTTAAAATTACTTTACAATTCAGTAGATTTAGAGATCATTTTTTTTATTGAGTAGCACTATTAGAAACATGGAAGAAAAATTTAATAAATATTGGAAAGAGGCTCCAATAACAGTTTCTTTAGCTGTTGTATTTAATCATAAGTTAAAATTAAGCGTTGTATAGTTTTTTATTGATGGAATAAATAAAAATATGAATTATATAGATTTAAATATTTTTTCAAATATAAGGGCAAATTTACAAACACTTTTTCAATTTTATTGTAAGCAAATGGGTATAACTGGGCTTAGTATGGGTCATTCAGAAGTCCAGCAAACAGGTGTTGGTGAGTGGGATGTGTGGTATTCTTCCCTGTCCATGGGCATGGCATCCAGCTCAAGTTGCTTAAGTAACACCGTGACGGAGTTTTCATCATATCTTGACGTCGGTGTAATACGGGTGGAGGATGCATCTTGTTTTGACCTTTTAGCCTGGTGGAAGCAACAAAAAAGCATTTGTCCGGTGTTGGCCGACATGGCTCGTGATCATTTGACTATTCAAATATCTTCTGTAGCATTAGAATAGTCTTTTAGTGCAGGTGGACGTGTGGTGGATGACAGAAGAACAAATCTAACTGAAGAAACGGTGGAGTGTTGTGTTTGCCTATGAGACTGGTATTTGACAGATAAGAGGAAGCAAGAGTTGACATAATTAAATAGAAGATTATGATCCAACAGAATACATTAGTGGACTACGCATCTGATTTTTTCCTTTCTCCTTCATTGTACTTCTTTTTTTTTTTTTTTTTTTAAGAAGATTGTAAGGTTTTGAAAGTAACTCTATTTAGAAACCTTCAAGAAATTAAGATCCAAATGGTTCTCTCTTATTAGTGGAGTAGGTCGAGTTTGACCGAACCACTTAAATATCTTTGTCGTTCTCTGTGCTTGTGTTCTAATTTTTTTTATAATATTGATAAAAAAAAAAAAAGGAAAAAATGTGAAAGAGGCCCGCTTGCCCAACACAGGTTGGCCTGCTCCAGCCCTGCCCATGGTAGGCCGTGCCAGGGTTTTTCACTGGTGGGCCGTGCCGTGGCACGAGCAGGCCGAGCTTTGAGCGGGTCGTGCCGGCCCGGCCCGTTTGACATGCCTACTGCTAAGGATGTAAATGGGTCATCGATTCTCTAATTACCGAAGGTTTCAACCTTTTAAAAATCGGGTCTGGATTCTTATTTACGCCCTGATAAGTAAATGGGTCCGGGTTTGATTCAACCTTGGTCCGAACCTATGGATCTGAGACTCGACATATTATCTTAATTTTTTAAAATCTCTCCTTAAAAATATATTTTTTTAATGCCATTCTCTACCTAGACCTGGACCTGGATCCAGACCCGTCCCATATATGGTTCTGGTTCCGGTTTCGGAGCCAAGAAATCGGTTCTGAAACGGTTCCGAGTCCAGATCCGGTTCCACCTTCTCGTTAATAGTTCTGATTCCGGGTCCACCATGGACCTGGACCGGAACCGACCCTTTTACAACCCTAGTCACTGCCCGGGAAAGAATGGTTTTTTTAATTTTATTTGCAGGACTGATTCTGCAAGTATTTTCTTCTTCTTCTTCTTCTTCTGATAACGCAGGGTTTCCAGCCCCTTGAGCCAGAATAATCCCTACGGGCCCAAGAGAGAAAGCCGGGTAAAATTCTCCTGTGGCACCAATGTGGTAGAGTAGTTTCAAACTCACAACCTCCGAGTACAAACCGTGGTCCTACGCCAACTGAGCTACCCCTCAGAGTTCTGATTCTGCAAGTGTTGGGCCCTTTCTCTGCAGAATTCTCTTAAGTTTGCTGAAATTTGGAGACTTTGAAATGCTACTTAACTCTGTCATTTCTAGAAGTTTCTATCTCATTCGTGCTCGGAATTTCTATCTAAGAATTTCATGCAATCTGATTTTCATAAATTTTGTGTTTCATGGTTACTAGAATTTCTGATTAGAGTTTCACGTGTGTATGGATTGCTTGTATGTATATTCAAAGCTAGAATGGTCAATACTATACTATATTTTGCAATTACGTAGGTCTCACACTCACTTAATGATAAAGTGCAATCCTCAAACATGGGGCAAACCTTAGAAATGAAGAAAACGATATTTTAAAACAATAAAATGTAACAAAAGCATGGGCAGAATTTGAGAGTAAGTTCACATTTTAAATATAAAGAGGTGGTGAAGAATGATTACGCCCACCAAATCCATGTCATAATTAACTATATAAAGATTGCATTTCCAATATTCAGCAAATATATAGACCATGGGGCATGGGTCTACTCCTCCTTTTGGTTTTCATGGGTCTGGGCCAAGTTTTAATGGATTGGATTTTGTAAAACCATTTTCAGCTGTAACCATTCAGTTCTAGATGCATTTGCAATGTATAATAATCAAAGCCACACCATTTTCAGTCATTGCTGACCATATTAATCTCTGAAATCATACTCATTTGCAACCATTGAAAGAGCAGTTCATTGTTCCAGCCAGCCATAGCTGTTCTCACCAGATCAAGCTCTTAATTTGAAACAGAAAAGCACAATAAAATTACGGACAGGTTTCCTCATTAAATAATAATGTTGTATCTTCAGCATACTTTAACCAATTATCCCCATCAATAAGGGATTGTTAAGTTGGTTGGCAACCCCACACGATTCCTTGTTGTTGACCAAGAATCGACCCCGGAGAATACCACTCTTCCCACATGTATGGGCTTCTAGAGGCCTGGGTAAAATAATATTTAAAAAAAAAAAAATTTTGAATTAAGTGGCATCTTCCCTTCTCTATGCTGGGATTGGGTGGCCCGGCCCATTTTACATTTGTATGCTTATCTATAAGTTTTAAATTGATATTGATTTTGACTCTCATGCATGCTTTAGAGTGATGGCTTGTTGAAAAAAGGTTAATAGATAGAGCACATGTTTATTTAAGCAATTTGTGCACAACTTTAATAGGCCTACTTGGGGCCATAACAATTCATGGGAAGGTTTGAATTGGAAGATCTAGATGTGACCCACCTGTGCGCAGTAGGATTTCATGTCCATAAGGTCATTCTCACTCTTGATTTGTGGCCTCAGGTTTTACGATTTTAGAATGTGCCATTTTTTTTTTTTTTTTTTTCAATCTAAGAGTCAATCTCAACCCTAACTCAACTCGCTATTATTTTGAAATCCAAAAAGATGATGTCTTCTAAAATCATCAAACTTAAGGTCCAAGGGATTCAAATATCTAATGGAGATAGTTTGCACACCCTTTGTTTCATTGAGATCTTTCCACCACTTTCAATTGTCATTTTCGTGACCTAAGCTAGCCCTCAATCACATGGTGGGTCCTATGTGTGACAAATCTCATGCTCTATTAGTTCATTCTTTATAAACTCTGTAACATTTTAAATTAGTGTATTATTTGGATTATTGGAAATTCATATATGGATCCTATTGGACTTGGACATTATATCAACAGCATCTGATAAGAGGGTCCAGCTCCAGGCCCTAATTTTTTTCAGTCAAAACCGTCTGATAACTGGATAATCAAAGGTCCATTGATATCCCTACGTAACCATGTACTCTGCTCTCTAACAAGTGATATCAGGGATGTTTCAGTACTTGATAAATAATGGTCCACACATGGTTTAAAATAGTATTTTTTGCGTAGCGTAGTGATTGCATTATTGGTCATAGCAGTTGAAGCCACTATGCTATTTCGAAAATAACGCCCAACAGCCTAAAGCCTACTACAGTCAAACAATTTTAATTGAAAATACTATTTCTTTTTCTTAATAGTTTTTTTCTAAAGTTATCTCTACTCTTATATGGTTCGGAATTACTTAAAAAAAATACAAAATTGGCTACTACACAAGATTTAATTTTTTTTATTACCTTTGTATCGCCCACTATGTAGTATTTTGACCCACTGGTCTCAATGCCCACTGCAACTACTATTTCGATCCTTGGATCCATACATGAATTGAGAAGCAGAGGAGAAAGTTAAAAGTGGTACCACTAGAAGTCTCGAACCCATCACTTGTTAGCATATATGGCTGAAGTTGAGGGATTCGGCATCCCAAACAGGTAAATTTGGTTCATGCCACATGTTAAGATGGGCAGTGTTATTTAACTGACATGGTAATCACCCTGAAGGCAAGTTATGGCAGGGCATTCTCTCTTCTTTTTTTGTTTTTTTCCTTTCTAGTGGGTTGGGACCTAAGAGAATCTACACACAAGTGGGAAGCTTGAATCCTAGAACATTATATATATATATATATATATATATATATATATATATATAGATATAGATATAGTGGGAGATGCTCTCATGAGAACATCTCTCAACTTATTATGAGAGATGCAAATAGTGATTACTCGAATGATCTCTCTCTTCCTACCTTTGTGTATGAGAGGGAGGTGTATATTTATCATTGCTGTCATGAATGAATACTGTGTCCATATATAGTATTACATTTAGGGCTTGTTTGGTATCTCTACTCTTTTTTTTTTAGATCCATCTAAAATAGAGCCATTAAAAAAAGAGCCATAAAAAAAAGAGGCTAGAATAAAAAAAAACGCGTTTGGTAACGTATAAATCTATTTTAAGGACCTCGCCTCTATATTTTAAGACTCAAAAGCTCTATTTCTCATCTGCCCACTTTTGGAGCATTTGGATTTTAGAGGATTTGCCTCTAAATGTCTAAACTGGACAGAGTCTAGAATATTGTGCCAAACGCTCTAATTGTTTAAACCTCTGTCTGATTTAGACATTTAGAGAAATAGAGGCTTGAAATAGAGATGCCAAACATGCAGTTAGTTGAAATATCTTTTGATTCACAATCAATTTGAATAGAGAAAGAAACGGTTCCACGATTGATGGGATGCCAACCTCATTCCACATGTGCTTTAGTGCATGCGACATAAAGCAATTCTCTCTTAGTTTTTGTTTCTTTCTATGTCTGGTGGACACATCTGATAAAATTGGAATGATGAAATGAAAGAAGTTTTCTTTTCCTTTTTAGGTGAGTTTGTATGAACAGGGGATTTTATAGTCGGTTGGATTTCTATTTGCATGGTGGGAGAAGATTATCGTGTCTCAACCTCTAGCTTTAGATAATCACAATTCTCTCTATAATAGAAAATCAGTTTAAATTTTTTGCACAGAGTGACCCTAAATGATGAAAGTTGGATCACATGAAGAGTTTGTGCCAAGAGAGAAATCCGTAGTAGTGAAGAGATTTGTTTTGATTTTCTGTATAGCCCATTTTTTATCATTTGGGACGACACTTTTTTCTCAAAGAAATTAAAGAGAAAAATGAATTAATTTTCTAAATAAAGAGAATTTTTGTCTGTCTATGTGAGGGGTAGAAATGTAGGATTCCTGTCTCTCATAAAAGTGAAAATCCATGAGATAGAAATCTTCTCAGTATGCTAACATATCCAAAAGTCAGTGATATTGCTCTGCATCCATTCCCTGGGTGGAACACAGGAATTTTGGAAAGCCCATAGTACTATAGGAAATTTAAAGGTCTTCTGCAATGGCCTCTCCAGTTTTTGTTCCTCTTTTCTTTTTCTTTGTTTCTCTAGGAGACTTTCTTGTTCCACCTCTGTCTCCATCATGAATGTTACACAAATGACATAAGGTTTAGGTGGAGCACCTAAATTATTAGTGCAGTAAACTGCGAATACGTTCTTGAATTTTTTTTGTTCAATAATCAAAAGTCTTATGTGGATGAATTCTAGTGTAATTTGTCTGCTATAGAAAACAGCAGTTTTCTAGCCACTGGATTTGAAACCCATAGGAAATATCAAAGCCCTGGAAAGCTATGTATATTATGCCCCTTTTTCATGTGTGGGTCAATCACTCTCTTATCCATGAATTCTTTTGACAAGCATCTATGTGGCCCAAGATTGAAAGATTGCAGACTTTGATTGGTGTTCTGCAAAAATATCATAGGTATCACCAGTGTCCATATAAAGTTCCACCGACACAAAAAGATATGTCGATGAAAAAAGAACCATCTGCCTCCTGCTCATCATCATGTATATCAACATCAACCTTTTGGATGAGGCCCCATCATGGGATTATACCTCCCGCACTCGCAATTATCTTGAGTTGGGATTAGGGGGAATTCCTCCTTGGGGTATGTAATTTTCAAAATACGCAAAAGGCCTTTTTTTTTTTTTTTTTTCAAAAGTTAGGTGTCATTTAAAAAATTATAAAATTTCCTAAAACCTAGGGTAAGGGAGCTTTGATCCCTGGGTCAAAATAATGGGTAATACATTCATGATTGAGTGGTGTTAGCGCCTTGGCATCACACACATGCACAAGGATTGACCCCTAGGTCTTCATATTCAAAGCAATGTCGGGCGGTAGATGAAAAGAAATGGATATACATTGTGATCATACTGAGTTATAATCCAACGGTTACAATTATTTTGGATAAAGTGATGTTTGGACATCATTGTCAATAGAGATGGCCGAATACCGAGGGCCTTTTTTATGATATGGTGTGCTTGTGTTAGAAAGTGATTCTTCAAATGTGATTGAGTGGATGTCTAACCGAAAGGCTTATCCTTATAGGAATTTTAATTCCTCTTCAATGAAGTTAGGGAGATATGATCAGCTCACACCAATGTTTACTTTCGTGTCTTGAGGTTAGATAAGCCAACTCCATGCTGGAAATGCTAGTAAAGCAAGGGATTGATAGGTTAATTCCTTGCATAAGTGTCATGTTGTAATTATTAGGGTTGTAGCTTGTTCTTTTCTCCTGCACTTTCCAACTCCTTTTTTTTCTTTTAAGTTTTGGCGTTTTCTATTTTTCCTCTTTTTAATGAAATCTTTGTTACCGTTTTCAAAAAAAATAAAAAAAAAATTGGACTTATGATTGGTCGACACATGGGTGATGATGAGGACATTGTGATGAAGCTCTATTTCAAAATTGAGAGCTCTAGACGCCTTATCCCAGCTGCTTTACTATATATAAGTAGCAAATGGGGGCCATCCCCAACCCCGGCCTTATTTAGAAAATAGTTAGAATAATTTTTTTATATTTATTTAAAATTTTGAAGTCTTTCTGGTGTAGCATGTTCAATTTATGATAATGGAGAAAAATACTTCTATTTGAATAAATAAAAAAAATTCTGAAATGAGATATCAAAGTTAATTATAAATAATGAATATATATCAAAATAAAATAGAAACAACCTAATTAAAAAACATATAAAGGTTTTTCCAGTAGCAATTTAGAGACCATTTTGGACAAAAAAAAAAAAAAAAAAAAAATGGTTTGAACCCTTTGTCATTTATATAGTACTATCCACGCTATCCACCCCCAAGAGTAAGGCAATTGTGAAAGGGATAGGACGGAGAGGAAAAGAAAGGAAAAAAAAAACTTATTGCTTTGGGATTGAATACAAGGGTAGTGGGCCTAGCAAAGAAAATCTAGGTGGAATGGTAATGAGAACCATAGAAAAATAGATGATATTTTTGTGTTTCCACCCAAGCAACAACTGAATTCAGATCCTATATGGGCTTTGAGTTGGAGAAATCATTAGTTGAAAGAATAAGACTGTACAATAGGGTCTACATATTAGATATTAGAGCCTCTCCTAATAAAGATCTTTCTGGTGCATAGAGTATCCTCATGTTTATCCTAGTGGGAGTTGGTCCCACCTAAGATTGATCATTATATAGAAAACATAACGTTGAACAAGACAAAAGATTGAGTTGATCATGTTATTTATTTACTTGGATAACCCAGCCAAAGGGTTGGGATGTCGATAACATGCGAGGTAATGGGAACTCACACATACAAGGTAATGGGGACTCGTACATGTGAAGAGACACAACTCACAAATGTGGGATAATAGCAACTCACATGTAGAGGGGGTGGCCAGGTTCTAACCATGGTCCTCCCAATGAGAAGTGCCTGTTCTCAAGAAAACTGTTTAATGTACATGGAAACCGCGTAAGAGGAGTAAGATTAAATAGGAAAGAGCTAATGATAGTGAATTAGGAATGTTGCATTTTAGGAGATTTTCAGGGAATTAGAAAGGTTGAGGGAGAGATTCTAGGAGGTAGTGGGGAGTGACATGGCGTGCTTTGGAACTTTCTATTTCGAAATCAAGAGCTCCCAGGCCATCATGCTTGTTAGGTTTTTTTGTTTTTTTTTTATCGGTAACAGTAAATTACATTAAAAATACAATAAAAAATATAAAAAGAAAAAAACCTACGTACGTATTAGAGATAAATGCCAGCACAAAACAACAAATTACAAAAGAGCAAGCAAAGTTACATCTCTTTCTACCCTCAACTTAGCCAAACCATCCGCCATGTCATTCCCCGATCGAAGCACATGATGAAAGTCAACATTCAAAGATGATGACCAAATCTTGATTTCACGCGCTTGTTAGTTTACCATATATAAAATGATAAAATAATTGATATGGGTACTTAATCAGCAAACTTGAAAAAGCATAACTTAGGAGATTATAACCTACCTACCATTCTGAGTTCAACATTCTTGTATGTTGGAAGTAAGGGGAAGAATTGATGATAGAAAAGTGAAAGGCAAACAATCCAAACATAGTTTAGTAGGTAAGTGGTGGAGACCACAGAGCTTTGTATTTATCTCTAGTCAAATTACGTTTCCATTCTCCAACAGACCATTGAATAATCCAACCTAGTATCATATGAACACATGTTATCTAGTATGACTAATCTATTAATATGTTCCAAGATGTAACGGTTTCTGACAAATTTGAATGTTAGTTGGGTAGTTCGGTAGGTGCATTGATCTCGATCACAGATCTCGGTGTGGTCGTTGTATGTTGGGAGTATGTTGACATTATTATTATGAGGCCAAACTAGTGCCAATATATGAAGCCTAAGTGCATGTTTGGCATCTCTATTTCAAGCCTCTATTTCTCTAAATGTCTAAATCAGACAGAGGTTTGAACAATTAGAGCGTTTGGCACAAGATTCTAGACTCTGTCCAGTTTAGACATTTAGAGGCAAATCCTCTAAAATCCAAATGCTCCAAAAGTGGGCAGATGAGAAATAGAGCTTTTGAGTCTTAAAATATAGAGGCGAGGTCCTTAAAATAGATTTATGCGTTACCAAACGCGTTTTTTTTTATTCTAGCCTCTTTTTTTTATGGCTCTTTTTTTAATGGCTCTATTTTAGATGGATCTATAAAAAAATGAGTAGAGATACCAAACAAGCCCTAAGTAGTGTTCTATGTATTAGAAGGGCCCTGCATCTCTGGAGGTGTGTTCCCCAAAAGTTAGATGGTTTGTAGGTTACATTACTTTTGGCTGTCTGTTTCTCGTTTCTGCATGCTTTCCTCTTCTGCTGCTTAATACAATTATACTTTTCAAGAAAAAATAAAAAACCGAGTAGTGTTAGGCCTTGTTTGGTATCTCCACTCTCTTTTGAATTGAATTAATTCATCAAAATACAGCCATTAAAAAAAAAAAAAAAGGGGGGGGGGGGGGGGGGGGTGGGTTAGAATCAAAAGAAGTGTTTGGTAATGCAAGAATCTATGTTAAATAGTTTGTTTTATATCAATGGTTGAAAGTTTTTTACAAGTTTCTCGAGATCCACTAGGTATCAAGCCTTGAAAACTGACCCTATAACCGTGTTGAGCCTTCCCAAGATATCTAACGGTTTGAGTCTTGTATTTGTGGCCCACATAATCCAGTAAATTAGATCCAGTGACTCACGTTTTTTTAACATATCTTGAAATTGGTGATAATCCTTAACGGCCGAAATTTGGTCTCATTGCCATGTCTAATATTATGAGCATTTCCACCGGTTTAGATCTTGATTAACACTGTCAGAAATAATAAAAATATATATATATATATATATATATAAATGTTATTGTTCATGTACAAATCTAATATTGAGCATAATACATTAATGATTGATATTGTTTTGCAAATATCCCGATATCAAAAGGTGTCAAGCCTTGAAATTTGACCACATAGTCATGTTCAGCCTTCCAAAGAAATCTAGTAGTTTGAATCTTGCATTTGGAGCCCACAAACTCCAAACAGTTGCATCCAATGGCTCACTTTTTTTTTTTTGCACGTATCTCAAGATTGGTGGTGATTCAATGGCCGAAAGTTGGTTTCATGGCCGTATTTGATCTTCTCAATGAAGTAGGTCGAGTTTGAACGAATCACTTAAATTTGTGTGTCATACTCTTCTTTATCTGTATATTTTAATTATTTTTTTTTATTGTATAACATTTATTTTTTAAGCTCAAAAGGTAAGAACCATGCGAAGCCGATGGTAGATAGACACGTAGGCACAACATAATCCAGCACGACTACCCGTGCCGTGCTCGGCCAACCCTTCGGACGACATGGCCTTTTTGACATCTCTACTTTAATCCATTGAGAGCACTGAATAGTCGCCCCCACACGGGTCTTTCCACGAGAGAGGCCGGCTAGTGGGGGAACCAAAAAGTTCTCCACTATTCACTATGGGTTCCCCTTTTTTTTTTTTTTGGTTATTCGATGCAAATGGACTCTCTACAAAAATAAGAAACAAAAAAACAACAAAAAAATTCTCTATTTTTGTGGAGTCTTATTTTTGCAAAATAAGAAATGAGTCCAACCTTTGCATTTCAGTGGAAGAGGAACACTACGTATATGACATTTCATAGAAAGTTGAGTCTGATGGTTGAAGGGAAATATTCTGCTTTCCTCTCTGACGAGGAAGATTTGTCCAAAAAAATAGGCTTTTTCGGAAGAGTCCTTCCTACTGCAACAAACGATCGGGAAAAAAGGAGCAAAAAATCAAGTTCCCTTAGGGCGTATTTGTGTGAGGGGGTTTTCTGCAGAAACGATCGAGAGGCAGACAAGGTCCATGCCATTCGACGCAGCAATAAAAACTGGATAGAATCCATAATTTTTTGTTATTTTCCTCACTGCAATAGATCTTAAGTTCTCACCTCCCTACGTCAGAAACGGAAGCCGGAAAAGAGGAAACCCGCTCTTCCACGGCTCTGCACAAATACACCCTTAATCTACTTCTTGTATCCAGATTTATTGTTGCACACACATGCTCTGTAGTCTTTACCTCTTTTCCTAATACGTAAGGAAGCTACAGAAAATATGTTACACACCGGGCAAACCTACATGCATGGTCTTGGGAGCAGCAAACCCGTTGGACTTGCGTCCACCTCCAAAAACTCACTTGAAAATTTTGGATCTATTTTCAAAATCCACATGAAAAAATCTTGAGTCCGCACCCAAAAACCCATGAGATTTTCGGATTTTGCCCCAAAACGCAACTACTTATTTGATACTACCCTTCAAATAAGAATCCTAATACCACATTGGTTACACATTCGATTCTTTTGGGTAACACTTTTTTCATAGAGAAGGAGTAGAAAGTCTTTCAATTTTCTAAACTCTTCCTCTTTTCACACATCTTCACAGAACCGATGACCTCAACCATCATCAAGACAAGCTAGGCATGGACTTCTCTTCCCACATCCCGTAAGTCGGCATTCCTCATAGGCTATAGCAAAACCAATTCCACACGGAACCAAACCTATGTGTCCATCAAGTCTAATCACATTCACAAGGGAAAATCAGCAGTGGCACTCTTGGGGGTACCCAATGTCACAAATATCTCTTACAGTTTTAAAGGGATGAATATTTGTAAAAGGCTTTTGAGTTCTCACATCTTTTTCAAATAAAAATACTATGAATCAAGAATAACGAGAACTCAATCTAAAAATCAGAATTGTTAGAATTCTACTGCCCAATGGTCCAACTGCCGACACTTGTAATGGAAATCTAAAATGCCTATTCACAAAGCCAACTCTGCTGATTTTCACCCTTCAAAATAAATCAAACATGGAATTCAGAATTCCCATAGACAAAATCTACATTTCTTTCAAAATTCCCCATCATAAATCCTCTCCACCCACCAAACAGACCACTTTTAGGTTGGATGTGTCAAGGGTGTGGCCCATGTGACCACACGCGCACCCATGTATGGGAACCACTTCAACAACTTCTGAAAGTTTTCAGTCATGAAGGAATTTTAGTTTGGCCAACAACAACCAAGGATAGAATTAAGACAGTGGAGTCATCAGACCAGTGGATTCCTCTTTGGTACAACAGCCAACACTTGTAATGGAAACGAAACGACCAGCAGACAGTCTGAATAGAATTATAAGACAGGAGGAGGGGAATTAGAATTGAACCAAACAACAGGGGTGTTATAAAGTACTTTCCGTTCACCAAAAACTACCATTGGAAGGAGCTTTCGATAATAATGTGGACAGAGTCAATCACAGAAAAGCAGAGATATCACAATTTCTTCCTTCACAATCATTATATAAATTATTGTATAACTACAATTAAATATGAGATCCTTCAACACTAGAAACAAAGTCTGAATAGGAATCTCACTCAAATATCTGCTCTTGATTATCCACTTTCTCATTTGAAGATATCCTAATTAGAGTCCCAAACAGTCAACTGGCCAGTTCCACCAAAATGAACAAATAGCATATGTAAGAAGAAGATTAAGAAATACAAAAAACCCATTTCCTATTGAGTATAAAATCACACTGAAAGTGGATATTTGAAGTCTTGGATGATGTGGTCAGGAGACCCCAAATTAAAAAAAGAAAAGAAAAAATCCAATTCCATAGGAGCAGGAACAAGAACAGCAACAACAACACTTACATGATTTCTGTTCTACTCAAAGAACCCAGACATAAATATAAAGACAACAATAGAAAAGACACTAATAACTAAACTAACACACACCTGACACCTTTTTTTTTTCACATGGGGTCAAAAAGGTCTGGGGGAAAAGGAAGAAAGAAAATCAAAGAGAAAGAGAGAGAAGAGCTTGGATGCTGGAATCGTCTAAGACATCTGGGCGTTGATGGGGCATAAACTCCTGGTAGAAAAGGCGCATGGCTCTCTCCCACCTGGTGTCTCGGCCCTCTTGACGAACGGTCAGGATTTGGCGCAGGCGAAAGGCGAAGAAGGCGGAGAAGTCAGAGAAGGCCTCACAAACTCTTTGAAGATGGCGTAGCACTGGAAGGTAGAGATTGAAGGGCCATAGAAGTGGCGAGAGCTTGAAAATATGCATAAAAGGCAACTTCGCAGCTGCAAACACATGTATTCCCATTCTCTCTCTCTCTCTCTCGCTCTATCTATCCATCTATCTACCTCTGTGTGCTATTTTTATTGTTTTCTTTTGAAGTGTAAGAACTGAGAAAGATAATAGGGAGAGGAGAAGAGAAGAGGAGAGAGAGAGTGTGGGGGCCCGGAATGGAAATGGTAGGTGGGTGGGTCTGAAAGTCTGATTAAGCGGGTCAGGATTTTCGTTCGAAGGTTGCGAATTTTAATAAGTAGTTTGGTTTCGGGGCAAATTGAAGATTTTCATATAAATTTTGAAGTTAAAGCTCTAATTTTTATTAAATTTTTTAATATACATCATAATTTAACGAGTACGACCGCACCCACATGATTTTGTCCAGTTCCGCCCCCATTAGAGTACGGTTGTATTTAATTTTGATATCCATATCCCTCTTTTTCTTCGGAGATCGTTCTCCTCTTTTATTGATTGATTGAGTTTTCTACTGTAATTATTGAGTTTTCTACTGTAATTTGTCAATTTCAGTTTCCAGCTGTTTGTTTGTTTGTTTGTTTCCATTTGCTTTTAATGCTGAGGAAAAGACACAAGCATCTGACGGAAGCATATGGCAATTCTGGGCCTTAATTGATTTTGGGTATAAACATCAATAGAATATATAGAAGAGGCGAACACAACTCAGGAGAGACTCGTACTCTTAGTCTCGTACGCAACGCAGATGAGTTTGGTGGCAGAAATGTTTCTAATTTCTTGATATCTCCACCAAGAAAAGGAATAAATTTACAAAAAGCTTATTTGGACAAATTTTTTTGGACAAAATTTTGGACAAATCCTAAAATAACACTACTCATAAATCTACTACCCTTTTAAAGATAATAATTGACATGTGTAGATTTTTCTCTCTACGATGTAAGGAAACAAGTGAACATAAATTTTTATCTACACCACTATAGTAAAAGAGAACAAGTGACACCACCACTATTATAAATCTACTACACTTATAAAAGACAATAAGTGACCTGTTTAGATTTTTCTATACACCACTACGGTAAATCTACTACCCTTATGAAAGAGAATAAGTGATCAGTTTAGATTTTTCTCTACACCACTAAGAGGGCCACTCCTACTAAAATGCTCTTTAGATTATGAAGGAAAGATATCTACTACCCTTATAAAAAAGAACAAGTGACCTTTTTAGGTAAGCAATGAAGCCAATATGAGCAATGAAGGTAAGCAATTCTTCCCACATCAAATGATGTATAGAATTTTTGGTAATACGTCAACTGAATGGTTTAGTTTGATATACGGTGTGTGCCTCCATTGGATCCTCATGTAGTATTGCAGCCATTATCAAGTTAAAATGCACCCTTGATTATTTGATTAAAACTCTGATTAGCGTCTAACAGAAGTACGTCATTATGTATCAAGTCAACTAAAGGTACTCAAAGCAATGGTGGCAATGGTGACTGAACATGTACTCTTGTTTTTTAAATACAATAAGATGCCAAACAAGTTAACATTCTTTTTTTCCTGGGTTTTGTTTTCATTACACTGAAATGAGTTTTTTTTTTTTTTTTTTTTTTTCTCTAAATAGCAAGATGCCAGACGGGTCATCATCCCTTCTTTCCTGGGTTTTGATTTCATCACACTGAAATGTTTGTTCAATGTAATTCTCGGCCTTTAGATGATTGACAACATGACTCACAACTTGAATGGTTGGATGACTCAAAAAAGGCCGCGTGTTTGACAATCAAAGAGCATGAAATATTAAGTTACATCTTGTATTCAAGTTAATTAGGCTGGCTCATCTGTGGATTATTTAAGATCTATGTTTATAATATGAATGTATTTTGGTCATTTGTACTTAAGTTTTTTAGATTTTTTTTTTCTTTTTTTTTTTTTGGCACCCTAAACAAGGGGGCTAGGACTTTGAGATAGCCCACGTGGGAAGAGAGCTTGCACATATGAGGAATTGTTGGCAATATGTAAATCATTTATAGTTAAGCAACAAACACAATAACTTCTATGTCATCCTACGGTAGAGAAATTTGGAAATGTGATTAAAAATATAATGTGGATTGAGATTGGAGAATGAAGGAAATTTGAAAGAGGTATAAGCGTCAAAGAAAATATCCAAATTGCACATGCAAGCTAGTAAAGGATAAAATGGATGTGGTTAACATAGCAAGGTTAGCTCTGAAGAATTCATAATCTATCCAAAGGTTTGGCTATCAAAGAAAAAACATAATTCATATATGGCTGATCCCAACATGGTTGAAACGACTTGATTTGGATATGCCTGAGATGAGTTGAAACCCACGAATAACTGTAAAGGGGATTTAACCAAACACCCATGGTTGAGTAGGGTTGAGTAGGGTCTTTTTTTTTTTTTTTTAAGTAGAAATGGTTTGAATAGTGTTAGCATCTTGATTTCACAAACAAGCTCAGGGGGATTGATCCATGGGTCCTCAATTTAAAGTAAGAAAATAACCAAAAAAGGAAAAACAGACTTCAAATTCGGAACTGGTAATTTTTGAAATTTAGTCCTCTTCTATATGACCCATCTTCTTCTCTTTTTCTCTTAAAGTGTTCATTCACTTCAATTCACTTTACAACTGAATTACCCTAACAAGATCATAACGGGCAAAGCGTGGCCTCACGTGGATAGATGCTAATTCTGTAATTCAGGTCGTTAATCTGTCAAGGTATTTGCTGATGCTGCTCCCTATATGGGCAGGATATTTGGTATGGACCAGACCAACAAATTCTCGAGTAAGCTAGCTTGGTTAGGCTCCTAGGCTCAACCTCGAGTTAATCAAGCTCAGTTCGAGCTGACTCAATCAGTTCACAAGCCAAGCTCAAGCTAGACAATGTTCAGCTAAGATGAGCTCAAGCTTAGCTCAGCTCGTTTCATTTTGTATTCATGCATAACAGACTTATCAGGAATTATATTTTAGTGAGAACTATCCGTGCCAACAAGGATTACCTTAGCCATGTCAATTACCAACCAATAAGGAGGGATGGAAAGATCTCTCAATAAGCCCCAAGGGATTTAACCACCAAAAAAAGAAGCAGGCCAAGTGGGACAACATTTATTTAACAACCCCATTACGTCAACTTGATGTATTTGCTTTTACAAGGCATTACCTATTTATTACCCTTTCCCGTTTACTAGTTTGAGAAGCCACCGGCTCTATTTTAAAGTCGAATGGACCGTTACAAGTGCCAGATTTGACATAAAATAGTGGTGTCGTGTCGTAAATGGCAGAGCAGCTTGTGGCACTTCACAGGATGGGTGTATGCAGGTAGTCTCTTGTGAATACTGTCTGTGCGTTTCATAAGAGTTTTATCATAAGCCATGGCATGAGATGTAGCTCTCATGCATAAGCAAATTGAATGTGTGTCTCCAGCAATTCCCTCTTATTAGGCTGCTGAAACCCTGCTTCGATGTGAAACATATTTCCAACAGAAATTGTCACTGGAATTGGGACAAATAAAATAGGGATTTCTATTGCACCTGCCTTTCAACAGCAACATCACCATCTCGTTTTAACCCTGAACCAAACTAGCACTATTAACGACCAGAAGCTCCTCCATCAACTTCTGACGAGGACATGTTAAACTACATTCACAAAAGCATCCTATAAAGCTCCAGGGTTTCATTTCCTCGTAGTGCCATGACAGATGACTTGACCTGTTTGTTTCATGTAATTGAATTGGTAGGTGTTCTAAGACTTGGTACTTTGAAAGTGGTAAAAAATTGATGGAACAAATGTGAATATTCTAAAAAATGACCATCAAATGCTTTTTCCTATGGACAATGAATTAAGATGTGAATGAATACCTAGCCTTCACGTACTAATTCAAATCCTAGGGAAGTCAAACGCCCCATCTAGAGATCTCTACCTAGTATCCTTGACCCCTCACCTCTGATAATCCTTTGCTGTCGCCGTTCGTTAATGAATTCCAATCAATGCATTCAATTTCATGCAATCGAACAGGCCCAGGGAAACAGAAACCATCCAATTTGATGTGCAGCACACTGAAAACCACGTGATACTAGCTTGTATTTCCCAACCCCTAAACCAAATCAATCCTCCCTACTGACTCTTCCAAATTGGAAGACCCTGCTGTCTAATGGTTATATATCACGGGCAAGCCTAAATCTCAAGAGTACCTGTCTTTCATGGTCAGTTTTGTGGTGTTCATCCTGGGCTTTATGGCGAAACATTGACTATTACAAGAAAATACACCTGCTTGCATAAACAATCATCCTGTTCATATAATATTATGAAGGGAAAAAAAAAACAAGAAAACACTAGCAACCACTTGACAAGTCATATGACATCACATACGTCCTGATTTGCTAAAGTATCTGTAGTCTATACATAAAAGCACACACCGAAGAATGTCCTAGAGTTACAGGGAGGGTCTAGGAGCCCCCAGTAATCAATAGCCAATCACGCTACACAAGAGGAGGGTATTGTTTGGCCTGCTGCCGCACCCTTCTTTTATACTCTGCAGGCTCCTGCAAATCACCACAATTGCATTAAAGAAATAAGCACAATGGAGACAGCAGGTAAAACTAGGTGAAAGAAAGCTGGTTTAGTTGTATGCAATCAAGGCCTGCTGGCTGTAAGATTCATTAAAAGGGTTCTTTCAAAAACATGTCCAATGTGCACATGCATGTCCAGTGGGCGAGGTGTACTCTCTGATAAGAACCAATTTGTCTCAATGGATAAACTGTTCTTACAAATCAAGACCTACTCTGCAAGCAAACTGGGTTGATATTTGGTTAGAACTGTGTGTGTTTGAAAAGGGCCCTATTTGATGAATAGTTGCAACAATGTCTCACATTCACATGTGATGCACGAGATTTTGCATATCCATAAAAAAGTGAAATTACCAACATTTTTTACTTTTTAGTGATATGAAGAAAGCCCCTAAATCCTACTAATGTTCAACTCACACAGCAACTTCTAGGATTTTGCTATATTGCTTCATATAAACAAATGGGTGGATTGGGGGAATATTTAGTCTCTAGAAGTAAAACCTGGATAAAGAGATGATATCCATCAGTCTGAGCAGGGTCAGCAGGGTTGGGCTGATCCAGAAGATCTTGTATGCCTATGAGTATTTGCTTCACTGTAATTGCTGGCCTCCAGCCCTACAAGCAAATAAGAGAATCAACAAACAAAATTTTGATCTTTTACCTCTGAAGGTCAGTACTTGGTAGGTAGCCTGGGAAATATGCATAAAATCAGAGGGAAAGATTTTGGTAGGAAGCAGCCACGGCTTTAAAATCAATAACCCATTCTGTGGCCACCACTTGGATACATGTCAATCACAATGTTTGATGAGATTTGAAAGTCTTTGTGTGTATTAGAGGTAAGTGAAAAATCAGCTTGATCTGAAATCCCATCTATTTAGGGTTCCACTATGTAACAGTTATGTTTGCACATATGTAACTGTTAAATTATGGAGACCCTTAACACATGGACAGGACTTGGGATCGTCGGACCAAACTGATTTTTGGCTCACCCTTAATCCACATTTAAGCCTTCCAAATTCCAATCTCACTATACCCATGTGATTGGCAAGCACTCAAGTGGGACCCAATAACATGGTTATCAAATTTAGAATTTGATACTGCTGCTAATTTGAAATTGTAAGATCACAGTACTTACACTATCCTCATTTAGAATTGACAGGCATACAGTTCCAGAAGGGTAGACGTTGGGGTGGAAAAAGCCTTGAGGAAACTTGCATTTTGGGGGTTTACTTGGATAGTCCTCACTGAAATGCAGCGTGATGGGGAAAAATCCACCCTCCCAGTCAGTCTGCAACAGTATTAATAATGGATAGTGTCTGTTAAACCTCCATGGAAGAATATATGAAAACAAACATACATTCAATTCTGTTGGAAAATAAATCGTACAGTATTTGCCAACAAAAACAAGTAGAGAGTATCAAGCCACACCAGAAGGAACATTCACAAAAAAAAGATCAAAAGAGAATATATATTGGTAGAGAACAGCAGCAAAGAGAGGTGCTTTATTTGTGTCTAATTTTACAATATAATCTCAAAATGCCCAAAAGGTAATAGAAACAAATACTTCCTCTCTCCCAGGCGGCTGTAGCTCAACTAGTTAAGGGCATGGATATGTTGTGTGTGAGGTCGAATCATTTCTGTATCAAAAAATAAGAATAAAAAAATCCAATCCCTCCAAAGCATATATTGGATGTGTAAAAGCTTTCACAGGATGTTTTACGAGTCTTTGGCTGAAAGGAAGCTTGGAAAAACAAGTTAAAAAATCATTAATGCCTGTTTGTTTGCATAAAAATACATAGGAATTCAATATTTAGGAATGATACTGAAAAGATCCTATATATTGAATTCTTATGTATTTTAATGCAAACAAACAGGCCAAGGAATCAGCAAGGGAAAAATAGAACAATTAAAAGCACTCTGGATAGTGCTATTTTACTTTATGTTCCAACAAAATGGATCAGTGCAAATGTGGCACAAGTTCTCAGGCATATTGAGGGTCCTTACAGGTAGACTTCTAAGCTCTTCAAGAATAGAGACAAAATAAAAGCTAATGTCGGCTAATGTCGCTCTGACTCTGACCAGAGGAATTTTCTCGGATGTGCAAACCCAAGAAGGGGGCAATTTCAATGAATGTTTTGGATTGAAGTAAGGTGGGGGGGGCGCCTCTGGACAGGGACTGATGGCCTATGATACCCGGATATACTTGAACAAGCCCCACGTATCTACATCGGACCGATACGACACTTGTATTGATACTTGATACTGCAACAATACTTCTAAAGAACTTTAGCGCATCCTACTTACCAAGTCCATTATTTCATATAGTACTTTTAATTTGTTTACTTCTCAACATAAAATATGTTAGAAAGGAACGTAAACAATGACAAATTCATTAATTCAAAAGTGATCTAAAGAAAAAATTATGACACCCATATCTATATCCGTGTCCTGAATTTTCAAAAGTGACGAGTGATATCCACAATCCACGTATCCATGTCTCTAACCGCACCCATATCTGGGCATCATAGCTAATGACACCTAAAATACCTTGCGGCAAATAACACCAGATTACAAGAACATTGTAGCCAAGTACGACCAAGAAGAGCCAGTTCCATTAAACATTTCAGAACAATAAAACGTGTACCCCCACCATATGAGAAAATAGTGACAACTGACACCTAAGGGCCCATTTGGCATCATTCTTATACTAAGAATGAATTTCTTCTGAGAATAAATTGTGCTGAGAAGTTCTAATTCCAAGATATGTTGGCCTAAACTTGTTTGGCAATATTCTATTATAATTGGTTACAAGACATTCAATCAGTGAAATCATGTTTAATAATGTTAGGAAGACCATCATGTGTTCAAGATCCCCAGAGTTCTCTGCAACTGAGGAGTTCCTCTCTCAAAAGTTCCATAATCCAAATAGACCCTAGATGGCTGTAAGGGGTGTCATGCTCCATATAAATTGTGATGTAATGGAAGGGATGCGGGAAGTAATGGAAAGGATGTTGGTATTCATGTCCTTGAATTCAAAAAATACAATGTTCTAACCCCATTTCCAGCTTTCGTATCTGTATTTTGGCATCACAATTTTCAATGAAAAATAAGCGTCATCACTGTATCAAAAGGTAGACATCTCCAGCTTTCGTATCTATATTTTGGTATCACAATTTTCAATGAAAAATAAGACCTTACTGTATCTAAAGGAAGACAGCTTTTACATGTTACATGCAATGAAAGAGGGGGATTCAAATGGGGGGTGGGTGGGTGGGGGGCGGAGGGCATACAACATGAGGTGTCTGAGGGGGGAGAGACAGAGACCTGCGACCTGAGACAGAGAACTTACTGGCAAGGGAAAAGGCAACGACAAAGGAGGTACAGCAGCGTTGTTGGGTGGGGATAAGGGCACAAGAGAGGTTGCCGGTTTGAGGAAAAGGCAAGAGGGGAGTGATGATGCTTGGTTTTGAAGTTGTAGAGGGAGGTGGTTGAGAGTTTATTGGAGAGGGGAGGAAGAGACCTTCAACCACCAAGGGATTTTCTGCGACAACGGGGATAGAGGTGTTTCAGGTTTTTGGGACTCACAAGTATTCCCAATGAAAAATGATTTTTTTATTGTGCCGAGATTTCTGTGCTCGTGGATGGATTTTCCGTGGGAATATTCTTAGGGAACACTTAATTTGTGACTACCAAACACATTCTTACAATTTCCATTCCATGGGAATACAAAACTACTCCCAAAAAATGATGCCAAACAGGCCCTAAAATGTCATGAAAGATGGGCTAATTCTTTCCTGACCTAGATTCAATTTGACAGGTGGCAGTGCATTTCTCAATGTCAGGAAATTTGCATTAAGACTGATAGCCAATTAAGACCTTTTTGCCTTGATTTAGATAACCTTTAAGTCCCTTTTTCTATATAAAGAGTTATTATATAAGTCCGCCCCTGCGTGCAATTGCTATCTAACTTGTTTAACCTTTTCCTTGTTGAATCTTGACAGGCCATCATTAGAATAAGAACCAGAAGGTCATACTGAGTCAGGTAATCCACATTGCCATATCTCCACCTATTCAAAGATAAATTTAAATAAAATAAAGAACTTCTCATTCAAAATATATTTGACTACGTTCAATATGGGTGTGGTTTTAACATGTCATGAAAATGATAATAACCATCACCTTCAACCTTCATGTTGAAGAAAATACCAAGGATTACAATTAAGTTATTAATATGGGAATCGCCGCATTTACATTTATTTATATCTTATAGTGGGAGCAACTCCTATACCAATAAAATTAGGGGGAAGCCCATTAAAGAAGAGTTCATTTATTCCAAGCAGCATGGAATGGATAATTGAAAATAAACCATCCATGCCTCCCAAAGGCATAGTGGCCAATTAAACAATTAGAAGTAACCAATCATTAGATTTGCATTAATTAGTTATAGGTGGTGATTAAATTAATATAGGCCCTACTTTGATTAGAATGAGATTCAACTCTCAATCCCAAAATAATGAGTAATGATTATTTTGAACAGCTTGGATTCATTTTAGTGATCTCTATTATTTTTGCATTTTAACAGACCTCAAAGTTTTTGAAAAATTATATCCTTAAGAATATTGAGGTATTTTTAAATTAAGGTTTTTTCTTTAAATATTAGCAAAAAAAAAAAACCTACAAACATAAATAAATTTATTCTTAAAATGATAAATAAAAAACCAAGAAATAAAAGATATTCATTGTTCCCTCTAAAATCCATCTTGGCTCTGCCAATGTTAGTAGACTGTCGCTTGCCACCGCCACCGCTCGCTAGTATTGTTGCAAGCCTGCGTTGGACGCCCAAACCATCTCAAAAGAGTTTCTCCAATTTTACAACATATTGATGCTACCCCTAAATGCTCCCAAAGGCACTCAATTTTTATTCTATCCATCCTAGTTTTACCACACATCCACTTCAACATTCCAATCTTTGCTACACATTTTGCGCATGTGTTGCTTCGTGATTGGCCAGCATTCTACTCCGTAGGTCATCGCTAGTTTAATCATTGTCTAGTAAAACAAAACAAAAACCAAAAAAAAAACTCCAAATCTAATAAAAGATTAACAAGATAAATCAAAATAAATCTAATTCTATCATCTCTCTTTACTCTTAAAAGTGTAGGTGTCATGTCTAACACATGTCGGACCGCCCCCATATCACTCCATTGGCATTTTAACGTGTTGAATTGCACATTTAAATGAATGGGGCCATTATAACAATTACAGGTGAGGGTGGCCATGGGTCCCCTGTTACACAAGTGGGATTTGGCCCATGGGTTGGGCATACACACCTTGGTTTGGATCTGGCCTATTATCTGAAAGCCCATTCCAAGCCGGCCTTCTTGAGTGGTATATCATAAAGAGTAAAAGGAAACAATAGTGCGGAACATACATGCAAGTGCACAGACTACTTAATGAGGTGCGCTTGGGAGGAAAGTTTTTTTATTTCGTAACAAAAGATTTCATCCAAAAAACAAAAGGCTACAAAGGAACGCGAAACAGAAAACATTGAGGCCCAGTGGTATAAGATCATTATACCAAAGGGACAAATCGACATTACATAGAACTAACAACCAATAGAGACAATCCGTCCACTCCTTGTTTAGAAAAAGAGTCTGCAAAGGAATTAGTTGACCACCCTACGAGCTTGAGTTTCGCTTGTAGAAAAAGAAGATAAATAGTTGAATCTCATTGAAGAAGAATTGAAATCGCCAAGGAGAAGACCACAGAGAAGCAACCCAAGAAATGACATTTAGCAAATCACACCAACGAACAACTTAAGATGAGAGAAAGGCCTGAACAGCCAAAGAGATTGTAGGATAGCAAACACCTCCACCTCATTGGAATCCATAATCACAACAAGCAAAACAAAGAAAACAACAACAACAAGTGACTATTCCGAAGGATGCCACTAATACCCACAGGCCTTGGCTTTCCCCTAGCTGAAACATCCACATTAAACTTTAAGACACCATCCAAATAAGGCGACTACCTACACACTTCTTCACCTTAGAATGCCTTGCATTTAAAGAAGCCTCCCAATTATTTTAAAGGGAGATGCTCTTGTGAGAGTAACTCTCACGGAACTGTGAGAGTAAGAGGTGGAGGCCTCACATTTAGGTTGTTGGCATTGGATATGGATGTGGGGGACCGCACCCTTACTCTCACAGGAGAGTCTCTTATTTAAAATGTCATCAATTAAAACACCCTATGATGCCCAAATATAGTAAGGATAAGGCCGGGGTATGCCATGGACATGGCAGGGACACAGATTTTACATATAAAAAGTGTGAAGTATTGGATACATCATACAATACAACACGTAGCTCATTTTGAAGTATTTGTGAATTTGCCATCACTACAGGAAGAAGATCTTCGACTGATGTCGATGCACCGCTAAAAATTCAGTTATTCCTTTCTTTCCACACCAACCATAAAATAACAAAGGGAATAAGAACAAAGGGAATAAGATTCCACAAAATCAAACAATTATAAGAAAAAGTCCTCCACCTCCAAGCTTCAAACAAGACCCTTAAAACATCCTTGGAAACTGGAAAGCACCACACCACATGACCCCACTCACAGTGAAGAAAGATATGATCTACTATTTCCCCATACTTTCCACAAAGCAAACACACATCCAAAATTGTCTCAGACAGCATGCCTATTCTTCTTAGATTGCGCACTGTAGATACCTTCCCTAATAGCAAGCCAACAAAAAACCTCCACCCTAGGGGGCGCCAAACCCAACCATATAAGAGAGCTAGCGGGTTTGGCCGGATGCACCTCTATCGACACACAAATAAAGGATTTTGTCAAGAACCAACAGAAGGACAAGGCTTCCTCTAGATCATCCCTACAAATGAACACGTTAATAAGCAAACTCAACAAAGACTGTAACTCAGACTCCTCTAACTAATGCAAACCCTTCTACAGCCTATCTTTGGGAGGAAAGTAAATACACAGCAGTCGGGACAAAACTACATTATTTCTTATGTATACAAGTCTAACCACTTGCAGAAAGCACCTTATGAGACAACACTATTACATTGTCCTTCCCAAGAACAACTCCTTATCCTTCAACACAAGAGTCGAGAATCTAATAGGATCCTCATCTGGCATATGGCCAAAAATCCAAGTGTAACATTTTTAACTCTAAAGTTCTAATAAGTCCATTTCTTTGTTCTAAACTGTTCAATTCTTCACTCTTACCTTTCAGCCATAGGTTCCTTTGTATATGAGTTTAAGTCAATGATTCAAAGACTTCCTTTGTGAGATACTGATTCATGAAGACCAACTCAAGTTTTGTTGTGATTTGATAGCAACAATTTCCATCTTCTGCCATTTAGCTAAGTATCATGATTCATGTCAACATTCAAGATGATTATGGCACCCATGAACTCAACCTTTCTTCCATCCAATCTAGGCCTACCTTTGGCCGATCAATCCCTATCCATTTGGCCGTGAGCTCTAGTTTTGCTAAATTTGAAGTCAAGTTCTTTACCACTCAACAATCTAAAATCTCATTTAACAAACTTCATTTCAAGTTTTTGTTGACACCCTTATTAACCTAGGTCCTTGTACCTAGAACACAATTTCATGTATAGGGACCGTTCAGTCCTATCTCCTATGACAACATGACAAAACCATCTCATATGAAATTCATTTATAGAAAATCCACCTGTCGATATCTTATGTACTCATTATAAATTATATCCTTTCTTTACTCCACATGCATCCATCTCAACATATGTATCATAGCCTCCGAAATTTTATCTTCTCTCCCACTCGTTGTTACCCAACATTCATGTCCATATAGCAATACGAGTCTAACTACAATATTAAAAATGTCCCTCCCAGCAACAGCACAGCACTCCACTAGATTGTTGTTTGCAAGCCCTAACACTAGTCCTATACTCATTGCAAAATCCTCTCCAAGGTCTTCATTTTATTCAATAGTTGCACCCAGTTATTGAAATCTCTGTGCAGCATATTATAGCACTAAGTTATTTTCAATTTTCACCAACTCATCTTCTCTGCTCCTGGACATGGAACTTGCACGTCACAGATTCAATCTTCAATGCACTAATCTTTAAACCATTTCCCTCAAAAGATTTTCTCCAAAGTTACACCTTGTCAGTTTCCTAATTTCTTCTCAAACTGATTGATGCATATCATACGTAAAGACACAAAGGAACTAGGGAACTTCTGAATTTCAATCATTAAGGTGCCCATAACTATCAATAAATAAGGGCTTAAAGCAGACATTGGTGAAGCCAAGAACAATTGGGAACTCAGACATCCCTCCGTACACAATTTATATCATCATGAAGAAAGATTACAATACGCAAATCGAATAAGCCATAAAAATAACACTAGCAGCTAAAACAGTGAAGCATCACCAGACCAAACACCCCCCAAAGTTCAGAAACAAAAATTCCAACAAAAACTTCGGTAGATAAAGTCCATGATATAATCAACAACAGAGCTTGACAAGCAATCGTAAAAGTAGAGGAAGACATGTTCAATAAAGTTTTCTATTCGTTTCTAGCCACAAAGACCAAAGAACAGAAACCATGATGCAACTCCACAAAATAGAGCCACGTTTAGTTTGATAGCCAAATAGCCAAAAGTCCAAGAAATCTATCACCGAATGAATTATAACCCAATGGATTTCAAACTGATGAAAAAATGACTCCACACTTCTGTAACAAAAGAGCAAGATGAGAGTGAATGGATAGCATTCCCAGATAATCCTGCAAACATCAAGTGCACCCAAACAAATGGTAAGGCTATGAACACATTGTACTGTGGCCAACGTGTCCACCACCCCATCCCTTCTTGTTTTATTACACATCATCTCCCTTATTAAAAAAAAAAAAAAAAAAAAAAAAAAAAAACAAAAAAAATGAAGAGGAAAGAAAAACTCACTCTGCTTTCTCTAATGCCCGTTACGGTTCTCATTTCTCCCTCAACCCTGCACACATTCCTCTACAAAGTTGATTTTTTCGTTCCCCAGTTACTTCCAATCAATTGCTTCCTCCATGATTTCTCATGCTCAAGCATGCCAATCCCACATGCAAGTACTCTATTTTGTGATTACACATAATATGTACCATTTCCTTGGAAGTTTCTGGGATGGAATCAAGATCAGCTTTTCCATTGACACAGATCCGAGACCAACTTTTAGGATCAATGTCAATCCAGATCCGAAGACCACAGTTCCAATCCATCTTCAACCCATTTACATTCCTTGGGTTTCAGTGGGCCCCTCACACGTTAGAGAATCCATAATTTCGGTTTCATGCATGAGCAAGTCTTGTTACAGTTGTGTACTTCATATTCAATTGGTGTTCCAATATTAGTTTGGTTTCAATCAACAAGAATACTATTAGTTAGGTCCTCTCCGGTAGTTTTAAGACAAGTCCTAGTTGTCGAGTTTTGAAGTCCTACAACACCTTGGACAAATAGTCGAATCGCAACACGATGGATGCCGCTCACCTTGGGAAACCAAAATATAGGTTCAATGCATATGCAAGTCGCATTATAGTTTTGTAGGTCCTATTTAATTAGTGTCCCATACTAGTTTGGTTCCAGACATGCATAAGGGAGTCATAACGCGTATGAGAACTACCAGTGGAGAGACAAATGAGTTTCCAATGATCATAGGTTTGCATCAAGGGGCAATTTTAAGTTCCTATCGCTTTGCATTGATATGGACAAGTTAACCGCTCATACTCAAGAGAAGGTAACTTGGTCTATGTCATTTGCAAATGATACGTTGTTGGATGAATCGAAAGATGATGTGAATGCGAAACTTGAGAGATAGCAAGATGCTCTAGAATCCCAAGGGCTTTAAAATAAGTCATACAAAGGCAAAATATATGAATTCTTCGGTGGAGATGTGCGAAGAGATGTGACTCCTATGAGAATTGAAGCTCAACAAATACCACAAGGAGAGTCATTCCAATATCTTGGCTCTATAATTAGTAAGGATGTGAGACTGAGGAAGATGTCAAACATAGGGTAAGAACTAGACGGCTGGAGTGCTTTGTAAATGCACATACCAACAAAATTGAAGGAAAAATTTTACAAGACATCGATTAGACCAGCTATGGCCTATGGGGCAAAATGTTGGCCAATTAGGAAACAACACATGTAAAAAATGAGTATAGTAGAGATGAGAATCTTAAGATGGATATGCAAAACTATGACAGATGAATAAAAAATGACCGCATTTGGGAGCAGCTAGGGGTAGCAGTAATAGGTGACAAATTAATAGAGACTCGTTTGAGATGGTTTGGACACATCAATTAAGGAAAAGTTTCTCTATGCAGCTTGAAGGCCACTCAAGGAAAAGGGATAAACCTAAGAGGACATAGATGGAAGTAGCAATGATAGATCTAAAAAAGTGATTTGACCCAAGATAGACTGAAATGGCAAAACAGTTCATGTAGCTGACCCCAACATAGTTGGGACAAGGGTTTGATGATGATGATGATGATGATGAATTGATGATGATATTAGTTTGGTTTCAATCAACAAGGGTCCTATTTGATAGTTTTAAGTCTTGAGTCCTAATTGTCTAGTTTTGGGTCCTACATGCCATCTTTGACAAAAATCAAGAGTTGCAACGGTAGTGAGTTTCAGCGGTTTCAAGTACTCAAGTGGACGATCCATATTGTAAAGGGAACTAAATCCTTTCTCAAACAACCAAGAGACTACATATACATGCACACCACCACTAATGAAAGTATTGTGTGAAAAAAGAAATTGAGATTTCTCCCTTCTATCTTGGAATCAATGTGATGCAGCCCAAGAGAAGCTGCAACATCTGCAGCCCTGAACAGCACATACCCATCCTAAAACCCGCCCCCCACCCCCACATGCACCCTTAAAACCTGAATCAAACCATACAAAGCTTGGCCAAAACCTTTACAAGCCAATCCTACAACTATCCAATCATTGTTCAAAATGCGGTCACGGTGGGCATCAAGACTACCCTGAAATCTGAAATGTCGTGGTTCACAGCCATTGCAGCCCAATGCAGAATGAAATTTCTTTTAATACAAAAATATGGAAGAAGAAAATTTTTAAGTGCAAACTATAATTGTCAAGGGGATACAATCTTTTTAAATCATCCACTGTTGCTAAACACGTGATAAAAGAAAGACTCCTTATAGACATCCTGTTTGTGCCATCGACCCGATTGCATTGGATTTGGACCAGAATTAGAACTTTTATATGGTCTGATTCAACTTGGCAAGAAATTGACCCAGTGTCTCACCTTTTTGCATCTAAATTTTGGAGCTGGCCTTGGCACATTTAGCCTATGCCAGTAATTGAACCAAGCCAGGTTGGATCTGAACTGTTCTGGGCCTATATCACCTTGGCAATTTGGGAGGAAAATATATATATATATATATACGTATATAGAATAAACTTGGGAATGCAGATTTTGGTAGAATAAGCAAAGTTCCTGAGAGTCTGAGACAAGTTTTCTTAAGACCAATAGCAAGAAGCCAAGAGGCAGCCTTGATAAGTTAAAATGTGGAGAAAGGATTATTCAAATGACAAGAAAATCAAGCATTACCCATAAATATAACTGATGATCTCAGTTTAGTACCTGCTTGAAAATTCAGTATCAGAAAATGTTCAACAGATTTTTATTTACTTTGGCGGCTGTCATAGAATAAATGGAAAAATGTTTACCACTATAATCTCCTGCTAACGACTCAGATGAGACTACAGTGTCTTCATTGGCCCTGCCTACCACCCACCCCCAACTCCCCCATGCACAGAAAGAAAGAAAAAAGTTTAATAGAGTAAATTCAGCATTTTCGCACCTACAAGCAATCATACATTTTTATTTTTATTTTTTATAATGCAGGGTTCCCAGCCCTTTAGGCCAGAATAATCACTACGGGCCCGGGAGAGAAAGCCGGGTAAAATTCCCGTGCCCTAGTGAGCAATCATATATTTTTTCCCCCTCCATGCCCGGATTCACTTTTGCATGATAAAGGGTGGAGTCAACAGTCCAATTTTCAGCAAATGCCTATGCTACAGCCAACAATACTCCATTCCTCTTCCCAAGACTGTGCACCCCTTTGAGAGAAAAGTCCCCTTTCTAGAGAACCATTTCCCTTTGTAGAAAAAAAAAAAATTCTGTGACAATTCATAAAGACAAACAGTTCATCAATCATAAACAAGAATTAAAGATCACCCAAAAAAATCCTAAGTTCAGTGATCACAAAGCTCCACACAAATAAACAAAAGCGCACCAAACACAAAAATCTTGCATCGTTCTCACATGACACATCCATCAACACTAGAAAACCCAAACATAAAACCAGATGCCCCATACCCCCAAACCCTTCCCACAAATCAAGAACAACAACAACAACAACAACATGGGGTGGGGGGGTTGGTGTGGCTTATTGAGAACCAAATGATACTAAGTAAAGATCCAGATAACCCAAAACAAAGAAACCCCAAACTAGTACTCATAGAGGATCTATAGCCACCAGCACATATAAGAATTAATAGAAAGAAGGGGGGAAAAAAAAAGAGGGTTTAATTTAGAAGGGAGAATTACCCCTTGCTTGCCAGGGATTGTGCAGTGCCAGGCCATCAAATTGATGGAACCATCCGTTGCCGTCTCTGGCTTAGCCACGAAACCCTAAAAACAATCCAATAAAAAAAAGAGCACCAGTTCTTCATATTACAATAACAACAACAAAGAACTAACAAGAAAAAGAAGAAGAAGATGATGATGATTTCGTCGGTGAAGGATGACAGTACGGACATGAGGATGATTCTTACGCCAGGCCTTGCGCTCCTCAGCGAGTCGTCCACGCGCGATTCCTCCAGACATTTTGGCCCTCACCAGACTCTCTCGTTTTCTCTCTCTTCTGTTTTCTCTCTCTCTCTCTCTGCCTTCTTCAAAAAGGAAGTAGCCCTCGACTCCTCTATTTATATTGTAATTTCCTTTGTTGGTCATGTGCGGATTCTTCTCCTCCCACGTGCAAATCGTGGGCCCACCAATATTCTAATCACTTGGTGGGCCACACATGCACCGACGGCTGAGTTTTTAAGATTTTAGAGCCAGTTGGAGCGTTGATCATGCAAGTTGATAAGGAAGAGAGGGTAGGGAATATAATTGTAGGGACCACTTTGATCCTATGGTTTCGATGATCAACATGGATGGCCCTTCTCTTTTCTTTATGTAGTTTTGGTCTATGGGGTGTGGTGATTTTTTTATTTTAGTTTTTAGGAATTTTGCTGAAAAAATTTAGGTTGGTGGCCGTTGCATGAAAAAGTTATCCTGTGTCATCAAGCAACACGAAAAATGATCTGTTAGCCTATTTTCTTTCTGCATCACTCCCCATATTTTCCACATCCAAGTCCACCATCACAAACTTCACCTTCATACTAAATAAATAAGCCTAGAAGAGGATCACAAACTCGTCTCCATTCCTTTCTCATCATTCGCAGGTTCTGCAATCCACGACAGTGACTCCTCCAATGGAGCCAAATTCACAATCCTCTGCCGCAATTCCACGATAGAAAATAGGGTTCGGATGCAAAACACCTAAAATCCACCTCCGAAACTCTGATCTCCGTTTGAACATCTCCAACTCCATGTTCTCAGAAATCTTGGATTGCAAGCAACGAACCTGTTGGAATCTGACTTGAATCCGTAGTCCTGTATGGTAATTTTACATGTAAAATAAAGTGTAGTAAGGCATCAAATAAATAGAGAATAAAATATAATAGAGTTATCATAGTATTTTATTTTTTGTTGTTTGGTATTGAATCTTCTTTCTTTCTTTCTTTTTTTTTTTTTTTTTTTTTTTTGGTTGAAGAAGAAGAAGAAGATTGAGGGAATTTTGAATTCAAGGGGCTGGACGTGATAGCACCAACGTGTGCGGGAAGGGAGCCTACACGAGTGTAAAAGGGCTCGAGACGGTTGATTAACTAGGGGATATAAGGGAATTACTAGCCAACGGGTCTGGTGAATTGGACACAGGCTCACGTGCTCGGATTTTTATTTTATTTTTTAACCTAGCATTGTTGTGATTATTAATCAAGAAGGATTTCCTTTGAATTTTGACTATCAAGTTTCCCAATTTTGCCACCATCAAATCCCGTCTTAAAAAAAAAAAAAAAAGATTTGCTAACAGTGACTTGTTCAAGCCACTAGAGAAATTTTGCTCCAATCAGATTTAATTCTCATGACCCATATTCAAATTGATTATGTTTTAAATAATTTGACCCTCCTATGTTACATACTATTAATTCGAAAATGATGGGATAACTTTGACGAAAGTAACAAAAAAAAAAAAAAACCTCTGGTTAATAAAACAAAACTAGAGTGATTCTAAGGTAGATAGAATCCAAATTGTGTTGGATGCATGGCGATATTGTTCAAGGAATCTGTGACTTCCACTCTCAACGTGCTGGAGTCACACCTTGCTTTGGTGCTTATCTTCAACCAATCAATGGAGATTTCAAAATATTCAAGAGCCCCTGTTCAAAAAACCCTTGCCATTTGAAATAGAGTTTATTCAATCAGGTTTACTTGAATTAGAATAGTCATTTTGGGTTGGACCCTTTTTTCGCTTGAATTCTTTTTCTTGAATGTTGGACCCATTTAGAAATAGACTATTTGACATACTTGATTAAATTTATAAAAAAAAAAAAACTTGTAATATATGAAAAGTTATATATATTACAAGTAATACTGCCAAACATATCATATGGTATAAACATATTTTCTTCAAAGAAAAGAAGAGAGGAAATCATTCCCCAAAAAAATGCAGAAAACAAATTCCGCAAAAACTAAAGAAATCAATAAAAATGAAGGATAAAAAATGGATTCACAAGGGTAGGAATCCATAAAATAAAAATTCGGAATTTCAAGAGAAGAAACTTGGTTCAAACCATGTAGAAAATGAAGTGCAAGGGATAAAAATAACAGGAGGAGCAGAATGCCGAGACTAGGCACGGGCATGACTTTCGACTCCTAAAAATGAAATAGACCCTTTTCGGAGCCATTTTCATCATGGTTGTGAGTGTGGAGGTGCACTCCCACACCCGAAAACCAAAAATATAATAAAAAGAAAAACCCAAACACAATTTCCGGTGCATGCATTGGTTCATCACCCCATAAATGAGAAAATGCAGAAAGCCATATCTCCCTAAACACAACTTTGAGCTGAAGAATCTTTAGAGTCTCAACAATATATGCTAAAATGAAAAGTTTAACGGTATATAAAGCATAAAATCCCAAGGGTTGGATCAAAATTTACACCCGTAAAGAGATTCAAGACACTTTAGAAGAAAGTGGGAAGGCATCTGTAGGCCAAAAAAAAGAATTTAGGCATTCCCATGCACTCCCACGCCCATATGAGAAAGTTTCCTTCAACCTCTTGCGCTTTGGGATTCAATAATCTATAAATAGCACCCCATGGTATGATTTTTTTGTTTGTGTCCAGACTCCCTATTTATTGAACTACCAATGTAATGAGTTGGGCTCGCTATGCACGTGTTATTATCCGCTTTAGCTCATGAGATTTAAACTCAATATTACCGTATGGTTTTAAAAAAGCCCCATGTGGGGTTAAAGTTAGGTCGCCCGTACATTCACAGGGCCAAAATTTGGATATTTTCGATTTGAGACTTGGACAAAGCCTTGCATACTTATCTGATACCATTTTGTGATGACCTAAGCCCGCTGTCCCACGTGATATCGTTCGTTCTGCTGATAAGATTCCAACCTATTATTGCCTCACGGTTTTAAAATACTTCATCTGGAGTGAAGTCCATTAAAGCATGTTACATCATCTCTCTAGGCTCGCTAGACCCAACACACTTCGACAGGGGGCCACGATTTCACATTGAACCCAAGTTCAACTATATTACCGGTTGCAAACACCAAACAAAAATGTATTGAGTTGTTTGAAAACGTCAGCAATTACATCGCATGCAATTTGTTTTTATTCGCATCCTCTACATTCACAACTAAAACAAAACATCTTTCTTCACCACCAATCACAATATTCCATCTACATCCACTTCATCCCAGCAAGATGGAGTAAAAGAACCATGAATCGGATTCGCTTCCATTTGGGTACAAAAAGAAAAGAGTAAAAAGACAACCGCAAAGAAGATGAAGATGGAATGTAGTGTGGTCAAATAAAGAGAGGGGAAAAAAAGGCACTAATATTTAGAGAGAGTCAACAATTGGGACCACCAAGGATGGAGGAAAAAAAAAAACAACTGAAAAAAACAATAGAGAATATGATGAAAATAAGGTGAGCATATATACATAAATAAAAAGGAAGAAGGCACCTCTGGACCATTCCTGATATCATCCAATTCCCCTGAATTAAATCTTGAGGGGTAGATCAGTTGGCCTAATACTACAGTTTGCACCTGAAGTTCGAAACTGCACTAACACAGACGCCATATGAGATTTACCCGGCTTGGCTTGGCCGGTCGGAATTATTCTCCCAAAGAATCCTGCTGTAAAAAGGAAAAAAAAGAAGAAAATAAAAACAAAAGCCCTCATCTTTAGGCAACTTCAAGGGCTGGGCCAGGAGCCCTAGTCGGTGGCCCCAATTGGCAGCCATGGTAAGTAACAGACCAGACCCGATTTGTGCTCATATCATATATTCCTAGCTTCTCATCCCTAGTTTTTCCTCATCAAAGGAAGAAAGAAGCAGCAGCAACAGCATCTCATAATTCCCTGTGCGATGGAGCAAATGGCAGCATATCCTCACGCGCCACCCGACCCTATGCAGAACCACCCTCACCACCCTTATCACCACCAAGCACCACCACCTTCTGCAGCGCCACTTCCACCCCAACAACAACAACAACCTCACCTATTCCCTCCTCCTCCTCACCTTCATCATCCTCCTCCTCCTCCTCCGCAGCACCTCGCTTACCCTCCATACCCAGGTTATCTTCCTCCTCCTTCTCCTCTCCCTTCTTCCGACGACGTCCGTACCCTCTTCATCGCCGGGCTCCCGGACGACGTCATGCCCCGCGAGATCTACAACCTCTTCCGCGGCTTCCCCGGCTACCAGTCTTGTCAACTCAAGTGCACTGGTCAATCTTCTCAGGCAATCTCTCCTCTTTTCTGCATCTATTCCAATCTTTTCGCTTTTTGTATGCGTTTCCTCATGGTGAATTCTAGGGCCAATGGGGGTTCAAGTTGAGGCATTCATGTTTTTCAATTAAGTTTAGTTTTGGTCATGATTATATGATTATTTAGATCTCAAGTGATGATGTATTTGCCAAAGAAAAAAAACATGGAAAGATATGTGGAGATTAGACTGCTTCAGCTCCCCCTTACAAGTTTCCTTACCAAATGTTCTCTGGAGGCAATTGGAATGGGGGAATTCTTTTGCAAAGGAAGGAAGTACAAAGGATTTACATTCTCATGTATGAAAAAATGGCAAAGGATATGTCTTTAGGTCCATTACATTGAACTGACAAATTTATTATGAGTTTCTCTACTTAAAATTTGTGTAGATACCCAAATTTTTTTTTTCCTTTTATGTTGTTGATTCCTTCATCTGTAATCTAACTTGTTTTGTACTCAAAACAGGCATTTGCATTTGCGGTTTTCACCGATCAGCAGTCTGCAATTAATGCCATGCATGCTGTAAATGTATGTACCCTAAAACTTCAAGTATTGGGTGCTTTTGCACACACTGAACTGCATTGGATCCTATGTGCCTTTCCCCCCACTTTATTTGCATAATTTTGAGAGCTGCCACATTTCCAGGGAACTGATGCTTCTGGATTAGCTGAGTTTTTCCCCTTTTTTTCTTAACATGTTACCTGAAGTGGCCTGTTTATTTGAAACTAAAAGCATTTTTCATTGCCCTCTTAACTGTGTATTCATATATAACCCATGGTGGTTCTATTGTGGAATAAAGTCACATGCTTTGATCCCATATGCACCCCGCGACTAGGATAAGACAGGCTGTAGATATGGCAGGGAGCCAGGGACATGGATTTAAACACTTCAGCAAAGTGTTGGACATGGTACAATACAAATACTAACATTCGAAAAAAAAAAAAAAAAAGAGAAAGAGATACAATACATATATATCCCCTATATTGAAGCATCCTTGCAATTCTTTGGTACAAATAATATAAATGCAGTCATCTAAAGAAAAAAAGAAAGAAAGGAAAGAATGAAAAAATAAGAAATGCAAAGAGCCTATCTGTTAAATAAAGGCAAGACATATCCTTCAGGTAGGGGTTACTAATGCAGGTGAGGTCCGTGACGAACTCTATCCAAGAGCATGACCACCTGCTCATTGGGTCCCAGTCTCCTAGATCAACCCCACTGGGCCTTACGGTACATTAGGAGGTCCATCCAGGTTCCCAGCCACGCATCCTCCTTAGTGACCGTGAGTCCCATCTGTTTGTTCATTATTTAATTCATTCTACTCCTTATTCTTTTTTTTTTTTCTTGTCTCGGTCCTTTTTGTTTTAGTCAAGTTCAGATTCAATGTATTTTGTTTTAAACATTGTTATTTTTAACTTTTACTACGATTGATAATTACAATCACACGCCCAAGAAGAGATTTGCCACATTTGAACACCATTAGGCGTATTTAAAGACCTCAACATGTAATTGCTTCTTTGATTCAACTATTGAATAAAATTTGTGCATTCTCTTTTCCTTCAATGCACATTTATGTGACATCAATTCCATGGAAAAGGATTTGCTTTTCTGCAGTTTACTACTTTTTTGCGGTCTGGTGTGGCTCTTTTTTACTTAAAAAGAGAAAAAATGAGCTATATTTCCTAGAGCCCGCAAAAAGCAATTTCCTATGAGGGAAGGGGTGTGGGGGTTTGGAACCACAGAAATGGAACAATGCAGAACACAGAACTCCAGCATTACAGAACTCCAGCATTACGCAAACATGCCCCTATGGCTGTGCTCGCCTGCTCGGGCTCTAGATTAAAACCCTGAACCTACGGCGTTGCACAACTTCAGACATTTGCTTGTGGATTGAACATAGTTTCTTCATCTCATTTACTATAGCTTTAGTAGTTGATTTCTTAGGTTAGCTATTTTTACTGGGCTGCACGTATCAAGCTGTTGAATTTACGTACTGTTGGCAGGGCCTGATGTTTGACCTCGAGAAGGAATCTACACTATACATTGATATTGCAAAGTCCAACTCTAGGTACTCTAGGTCGAAGCGTTCAAGGACAGGTCCACTTTTATCCCTTTGGCATGCTTCTTGTTTTTTGCTTCCTCTTCAGTTCGCTTTGTAGCATGGAAACTAAATAATTTTTCTTTTGAGGGTCAGATGATGAAATGACTAGATTTTCAGATAAAAAGGCTAAAGGGCCTGGTGCTTTTTCAAGAGGTCTTCCTGATTCTGGTAAGGTTTTCTGCATCTTTAATTGTGCAAGATGTCTAGGTGGTGTTTAGCCATATTAAAATACTCATATTTTTTTATAGTAGAGCTTATGCAATGCTCAAGAACATTTGTAGCTCTTAACTTTTTTATCTGGCCTTTTATGGTACCAAGAACTAATAGCATGGAATAGTCCCGCTATTAAAAAGTATTCATGATAGTCCCTCTACTGAAAAAATTATTCATGGTGAAAAGGGTTTTTTTTTTTTTGAAAAAGGTGGTGAAAAAGGATTTTATCAGTTATTAAAGTGCATTTGTTTTGTTTTCATTTTTCCTGCCTTTTTTTTTTTTTACTTTCCTGTTTTTTCCTTCTATGCAAGGAAAAAACAACTTTCCTATTCTTTATTGATCCTAAACTTTTTATTCTCAGATTGTTGTAAAACCTTCACATTTTCTTGGTAAATGTTTGTGATCTCCTAGGTCCTCTCAGAATCATACTCGATCATGTATTGCTGAAATACATAAATATTAGTTTCTGTCTTGAAGCATATCTGTCCAGCTTACAAACTATCGAAAGATATTATTTATTAGTATTTATTAAATTAGGGACCAAGTTGGTTCCTTGATATGTTATGACTTCATATTTGAGTATTTTATTGTAGGATACTACCGGTGGCTCATTTGGCTACCTTGAAAATAGAGGAAAACATACCAGCTGAACTACCCGGTAAAATAGGGTACATTTTTGGTAAAAACAGTACATGGGTGAACTATGGGACATCTCTATTATTTTGATGAATGAAACTAAGGACGGGGATGGGTAACCAATTACCTGAGAAATTTGGTCATGTTTCATACTTTCGGTCTGAAAGACAATATATCTGGCTGTCCGGGTCTAGTTGGTTCCATACATGATTTCCTGAATACTCGAATCAACAAGAGTTCTATATGTGGTCAGTTTTGGGCGCAGCCTCATGGATCAAAAGGATGAACTAGGATGACAATATACTCCTATTTATTTAAAAAGACATGGTAGACCTAAGCCATAGGCTTTTTAGCCTGACTATCTGAACCTGACCAGTTTGCATCCACACCCGAGGAGAAAAGAGGAGGGTGGGGCGGGGAAGGTTAAGTACCACCTGGAAGTTTAGCATCCAGATACATGCCTTTTCAAAACCTAAAAAAAAAAAAAAACTATAAAAAAACTAACACAATTGTCGTTTCACATTTTTTGATACAAAGTAGTTTTTGATGAATTGTGAGTAGCCAAACAAGCACTATATACATGTATTATGTATAGCTGTATGTGGTTTTTCATTTTTGTCATGATGATAATATGCATCAATTAATTGCAAGAAGAAAACTTTCCTTCAACTCCTCATGTTGCACATGTTTGGCACACTGGCGCACTAACAGGTGTTGGCAGCAATGTTCACTTGTCCGGAATGGGTAATTCTGCTCACAGCATGAATGGTTTTCCACCTTCACAAAGGTCAAATCACACTACTTTTGCACATCTTTCCTTCGGTCACTTGCTTTGCATAATGGTACTGTGTTATATCTTCTTTCATATTTATTGCAAAAGATAAGGGATTTCCCTCTCTTTCTTTTGTTTTGGGGTCCATGTTGACCTCTCCTTTGTTTTGTTCCCTCCTTTCTTTGGGTGGTGGCTGTTTTTTTGGGGATTTTTCTGCTGCTGCTTCTCAGTAGAATTCTTGTATGCTGTAAAGCTTTTGATTAATACAAGTTACCATTTCAAAAAAAATACTTATTTATTGCAAAAGGGTCAGGGGCCTCATGAAAGAAGTTAGTGCATAATTTATCTCCTAAATGTGATTATAGCAAGTTATTTCTATGTTTTGCTTTGTCTAATTCTTCGTTGTATTTTGATTTTAACAGCCAAGGAAACTTCGATCCTGAGGCTGGCATTGATACAAATCTTAAGAAGTTCTCGGTGAGGATTGCCTTTTTCATTCAATCCTTAGTCAATTTTCTAATAAAATATTTATGATATTCTTGAGGGAAAAGAGTCTGAAGATGGCGGAAACTTGTAAATTCATATTATGTGCATCATTACTTCAATGGCTATGATTTTTTTTATTTCCTTTTTTAAAAAAAAAAAAACATAAAACTAAAAAAATTGTTAGGATCACATCAAAGGGATGGAACAGTGAAATCACAAACCCGAGTTGCTGATATTTTTCCTAGGCGTTATTCAGTACTTTTGCTTCCTTTCCTCTTTTTAATACATATTATTTTGAGGAGTACTAGGTATTTACATGTTGCAGAAGTCATTCTGAGAGTTGATGAATTGTGTTGCATGTGCTCTGTAGGCTTAGTCACTTTGTTACTTATGCATTTTTTAGGCAGAACTCATTGGCACATGATAAAACTGATGTACTTTAACATTTTAACAAAAATAAAAAATAAAAAAATTCAACAACTTTGTGATAAAGGTTCATGTTTGTTACATTGGAACTAAAAGCTCTGCGTCCCATCTATTGTCCTGATTTCAGATGTCTTAATAAGTTTTGAATAAGGGTACATGGTATGCCTCATTTATATATAGAATGATAGTGTGATATGCTAGAGGCCTGGAACTCCACCACTCATGATATATGAATTGGTTCTTTAGAAAATTTGCATTTCAGTGGGCTTGAGAGCTCAAAAAGCCAGTTTTATATTTATGGGATAAATGATTTGATGGTGGTCATTCTGATAAAGATGTGATGATGATTGGGCTTGGTGGTTGATCCTTTGTCCAAGGAGTTCTGTGGTGATGGTCAATATGTTTTTCCTCAAAATGTTTCAGTTTTGAAGCTTCCAGTTGTTCCCTGATATTGTCAAACCGTGGTTGGTGGTACTCTGTGCAGCTATAAAGAGGAGGTTTTGCTTGTGTTTTCCAAGTTGGTTTGTCAAAAACTCCAATGAAGTTGGGCGTGTAGGCTATTTTAGAAGTCTTGATAATCTATTCGCTCTCATTTCATTGCATGTTGGTTGTGGAAAGTGGTTCGACTAATGTTATTCTTGTTCGGATGGGAGCTCGTGGAAACTCCAAATATATCTCACCAAGATCAAATCATTGCCTTCAATCTATTCAGGTGGACGTGGTCTTTCTGCATTTTAGATGGTCAGCAAATGATATTATGCCGGATAGGTTGGCTAAGCAAGGGGTGGATAGGAATGTCTCTTTTGGCACTCCTATCTTGCATTTTTTAAAATTCGTTTTATTTTTATTTTTATTGCAGTGTCTGGATAATGCTCTTATACCTGTGTTTTTTTTTGTTTTTGCTTTTCTATTTTCTTTTTAGTGTGTAGTGGGTTTGTACTCTATCTCACCGACTTGCAAATCGGAATCGATTTAATAAAGCCCAAGGGAGTTTCAAATTTGTTTTTTAAATTGTAAAATTTATAATTTTTGAAGTCTAAAGATGACACATGACCATAGAAACTAGAAAGTATAATTTCTGAGATATTAAATGCACCTTCATGCAGAATATATGAGTTTCAGGTAACTTTTTTTTTTTCTTCTTCTTATTTTTAAGAAATCTCTCTGAAATGAAATAGTTTCAATTTCAATCCATGATGGCGCTTATTGGGAATCTTTGTGTTCCCATGGACGGGGGAGAGAGGAGTTTGGACAGCCTCTATTGATGGATCATTTTCGGTTGCCTCCTTTTTGGCCACATGAGAAGTGATTATTTGTTCCCATGGGTGGGGGAGAGAGAGAGAGAATGTGGAGTTTGGAATGCCTCGATGGATGGATCGTATCTGGTTGCTTCCTTTTCGGCCATGAGGAGATGATTTGGTAGCTCACAGTCCTCTAGGATGCCTGTTGAAGAGGCCTGGCTGGGGTCCTTGATTTTGGTTGGTTGGCTCTACCGGAGGTATTGTGACCATGGATAATTTATGGTGTAGAAAGAGAATAGTTGCAAACACTTTGCCCAATATATTTAGCAGCAGACAGCAGTGGAATCAGTAGACCATTTGCTTCTTAATTGCAGGTGCACTCAGCTGCTGTGAAGATTTGATTTTGGGATGGTTTGATTGTAGTGGCTGCTTCCAAATACATTCCTGAAGCTTATGAGGCTTGGAAGATGGGTGTTGGGTTTCAAAGAGGTTTCATTTCTAGCTACTATTTGGACTATTTGGAAGGAAAGAAACATGCAGTGCTTTGAAGGGAAATCATCCAATGAGGTATTGTTAGTGGATAAAGTGAATTTCCTAGTGTCTTCTTGGATTTCCCCTATACCTCGATTTCAAGACATCCCTATTGCTGCAATCTTAAGAAATTGGAAGAAAGTGGGGTTCTCCTCCCTGGCTAAGTCTTGTATCCTTCCTAGATGATCTCCCTCTCTTCTGGGTGTCATGAAACTAAACTTTGATGGAAGTGTTTAGGAAATCTGGGTTTGGCTGGTTTAATTCACAAGGACGAAGGCTCCTCCCTTTTACCCTTTTCTGGTGCTGTTAGGTCATTGTTTGGTTAATAAATGCTTGGTTAGATGACTCCTATGAGGTTTTGTCAGTTTCTTCCTCTTTCTGTTGAATTAAACATATTTTGTGAGACCCATTCTGAATATTGTGGATTATCCTTCTTGGGTTTTTTAATGCTCCCATCAATGTATCCAAGTCTCGTTGATCCTCCAATGGCAATTTTGGCTGAGTAGGCCCAATCTTTATAGTTGGTGCCATTGAAGAGATTTGTTATTATCTTAACATTCAGATTTATAATGCTATACACAGGAATTGTTACTTTTAGACTCCATTGAAAATTGAAGAACTCAAGCACAGATTGAATCCAAGAAGACCAACTTAAATAAAAAAAAACATCCCAAACTTCTTGCAGCAAATCTGATAAAGGTTTAATGCAACAGTGATTCACACAAACACTGTTGATTGTTTTACACACTGTTAGTGTTAGGTACCCATTGAACATGTCTGACTATGTCGACTTCACCAACTTCACCCACAAACTACTCTGCTGCATTCTTTGTCACATACCCTGACATACGGGAAACTGCCAGAGATGCTGCACATAGATGACTACCGACTGCATATAGACTAATGCTGCCAATCTCAAAAAACACCACTGCTGACTGCACATATATATAATCACTTACTACTGCTGACTTCAAAGAACACCAGATTTGTGTACCAGTGACAAGAAATTTCAAACAACTTCAAAAAGGCTTCATCACTTCAAAGGGCATCATCACATATGGCTGTCAGTTTAACACAGGAACTTCCTTGATGCAGGACAGGGAAACTAACCTAAATGGTGCAATTTGAGATCAAGAAAATAATCAACAATTTATAATAAATCCCTAAAACTAATGCTCCGCGTACCATTCAATGAAGAATTCGGCTCAAGTAATTAAAGGGTGATCCAAGACCTTGTTACAATCCTGCAATTAGTCCCTCAAAGAATTGAGAGATGGATCAAATGGAAGATTAGGACTTCCACTTTGCCTAGGGAATCGTGGACACAAGTAAATTTGCCGTGCCCTTCGAGGATTTGACGAAGGCTTGGCTCAAGTGGTTACCAATTGGCAATTGGGGAAATTTATGAATGAGAAACTCAAATTTAGATTTAAATTAATCAATCCCCACTACTTATTAAAGGTCCAAAATAAAATTCAGATTTAAAATAAAGGGACCTTGGGCTTGTGTAGTGAATAAAGGAGGGAAAATGGTGAATTTAGGGAATTATTGGGTTCGGCCAGGGGGGAATGGGGTTTGGGTAGTTTGGCCAGGTATAGGTGGGCTAGGGTTTGGATTAGGAGGGTGGCTTGGGGCTGGGTTAGGGTTTAGGTGTAGATTTAGGGTTTTGGTAAGGAGTTGGGGCTAGATCTAGGATTCTATGGGGTAGATCTAGGACTTCATGGTGAAACAAGGGAAGGAAAGATGGGGGGATGGCTCGGCCAGCATGGGAATGGCATGGGTGGCTGAGTGGAGAGTGGGATTCTGCCTCGAGATCCGTGTGGACAAGCCTATGGGGTTGTGCGAATGTATCTAGGGGTTGGTTTGGGTTTCTCTGGGTATTACTTGATGGAAAAATTGGTTTGTGGTATCTTTTGGTGACCTGAGGTTTGAACAATGAAAAAAACACAGAAATGGGGAAGAAAACACCTTGATGATGAAGATTTGAACCTTGGCCTCGCTCCAAACTCCCTATCACAGGTGAGGAAAGATCTTGCAAGAGAAAGTTCTCAAGAAGACCTTGGAAAATAATTTCATACAGTCGATCATTAGTCTTTCTCAAAGAGAGATACAAAGCTTTAAAGAGAAGACAATAAAGAGCCCTAACATTGAGTGGCTTAGATTAAATCCTATGCCAATGAAGATCTCATCCAATTAATAACATAAACTAAAAATAAATAAATGAAAATATTAATAAAATATCCTTTCAAGCAAAATAAATAAATGAAAATAAACAAAAGAAAATAAATAAATAAAAACAAGTCGAGAAGGCCTTGTGCATGGGATTTCGTGCTCAAGGGGTATTGCGTATAAATCTCAAGGTGCTCCTTGGTTAAGTTGTGGGCCCCTCTTGGACCCTTCTTCATGTCTTCTTAATCTCGTCTTAATTCCTTCGGGCCCCCTTGAATTCTTTGTCTTTTTTTCATCCACTTGTTGCAACCTTCAATAATTCTTCCCCTATGCCACATCCCATTGTGAAGGTCTTTTTCATGTCTGCCACAGGAGGCCTTCATCAAGCCTGGCATTAGATCCAATGATGAATCTTCAACTGAAGGTAGATCCAAAGATGGATCTTTAGAATCTTGATGGATTAAGCCCATGAAAGGCTGATCCATCCACAAAGAGGATCGGTCTGCCACCCTCTTCTTGTGCCGTCGATCAATTTTGGAGTACTTGGAACTGATGTCCTCTTCACAACTTCACATATCTGTGATATATATGCTGCCGATTGCACACAAGCATTGCACATGTTCGTCTAGCTTGTTATTCCTCCAATTTGCCTTCTATTTTCAAATTGCTTCCCATAAGTCCTTCGTCAAATAGTCTTCTAATGTAAGGGATGCTCTGATACCAAGTTGTAAACCTAGATCCTCTTTGATCTAGAGTTTTATCCAAGAGTATCAACAAAATCTTAAAAGAGAAAGAAAGTGAAAAATGAAGAGAAAGAGGAAACCTCAGAAGAGTTGTCTAACCAATTAGGGTAGACACCATCCTTATATGGATATCTCATGAGTTTTGGAAAATTACAAAAAAGCTTCTTATGTTTATACTATTTACATCAAGGCCCACGGTCCACTATAAATTATGAATAAGGACTATTCAGTGACTCACAATATACCTTGAAACTAAACTTTCATAGTTTGATGGAAGTGTTTTAGGAAATCTGGGTTTGGCTGGTTTTGGTGGGTTAATTCACAATGATGAAGGCTCCTCCCTCTTACCCTTTTTCTGGTCGGGTAGGTCATTGTTTGATTAAGAAAGCTGAACTGATGGTGTTCAATATTGACCTTTGTGAGGCCTATTGATTGAACCTTCTCCATATCGTGGTGAAGGGAATAACTTTTGTGTTATTTGATGGGCTTCTAAGGAAGCCAAAGTCCCCTGGTATGTTTTGGACATTTTGGAGGAAGTGACAGATCTAGCCAGGAGATTGGGTATATCAAACTACCACATCAAGCGAAGTGCCAAGTCACTGCCAAGTGCCTACATTGATGCGGATCGTCTAGTCAAAGAGGGAATACTGTGACCTAATTTGATTTTATCATTGATAGGATTGTGAATATGTGATTTGGCTGTGATTGCTGTGCTGTTTTTTTTGGCCTCTTTCCTTTTGGCTCAGTACATATCTCTTATACTGTACAGCTTTTGATATCAACATACTCACTGTTTCAAAAAAAAAAAAAAAAAGTCACTTTTTTCCTTTTTAATTTATGAAACCCCAATATTCATAAGATGAAAAAGAACATATATGATGCATGGGGAGGAGAGTGGGCTATAAGATTGGTTTTGGAACATCTCGTGCAAACCTTCTGTTAAATTTTGTTTTTGTTGAAGGATCATGTGATCCTCGACTTGAGGTTATGCACGGTACCTTTGACTATTAGTTTCCATAAATGTAAGCCCATGGTCCATTGATTAGGGCCAATAATTTAAAGGGAATGCTCGTTAACATAAAGCAGCCTAAATAATTTCATAAAGCAGGTGTGTACTGATCATCTATTGCTTGTAACACACCATACATTCAATAGCTTTGTGTAGCTGCTCTCTTTGTGACAACTTTGAATATGTTTGCATACTCAGTCTGAGTAAAATGACTTGGTATGGGATGTTGATGAGTCACACAACCTATTGAGCAATCAAAATGACTTGGGCTGCGTTTTGGTACTGGCTAGTGGCTAGTTGTGCGTGCTTTGACCCATTGCATTGCTGAGCCTAGTTGTGGTAGACTTGCCCGGTTGGCTAAGTTGGCAATCTTTGACATGTTGCCATTTTGCCAGGTTCATGACATTTGTTTCTGGTGTATTGGAATACTACCATATTGGATTCAGAATATGGTTATGATTCTGTAAAGGAGGGGAAACTTGTGAAGGATTCTATTGTAATGAACAAACTCAGGGCGTTTTTAGTTGCCTGTACTACATACATTTTTTTATTTTATTTTAAAAATTCACAAATCCAAACAGAAGTTTTGGTGAGGGTATGGAGCCCATGCTACTTCCTGGTAGCACAGCAAGAAGCTTGACAAAAATATTTGAAGCCTCTCTTTTTTTCATTCAACAAATGTATTTTAGGCTGGTTTGTTAATGATTTCACTGTATAAACAACCGTTTCCCCGCCCCCAGCCTCCCACACCACATCTCCCCCCAAAGTCTTAAAGAATGAGTTACCAAACAGGTCCTTAAGGCCAATTATTTATGATGATGCTGTGCTAGGGTGCATGCTTATTATGAGTTGATACATTTGAACATCTGAACATTTATTTGATATTCTATGTACTTGAAATATTCACATTTGCAGAATAACACTTCAACACTTTGTGTTCCTCAGAATAACAGTCCGTGCCCCACCCTTTTTGTGGCCAATTTGGGCCTGAATTGCACTGAGCAAGGGTTAAATCAAATATTTTCAAGGTTTGGAGAAATTAATTTGTACTATTCATTCTGAATGTGCAATACATATCACAAATTTCTACTAATTTTGATATTGCCTTGCTTCTGTGGATAGCTGCCCAGGATTTTTGAAACTCAAGATGCAGAACAAACGTGGAGTTCCTGTTGCATTTGTTGACTTTCAGGTACTTCATAAACATTTGTTGGTAGGCAATAAACTTATTTTGCTAAATTAAAATACTGCAGCTTGCTGCTCCTTTGGTGGTGGCGGCAGTTTTTTTGACACGGTGCTTGTTCAGATTAACTGAATATGGTATTAAATGGTAATTTATTTTGATCACGTATTATTGTTCTTTCTGCCCTCCCCTAGTGGTAAACTTCAATCCATTAAGCCCTCTGGTAGGGCGATTTTGTTTGAAATGTCAGAACTATGATTTTTATATTGTGTCTCTTTCCCTAACATTTTCTTTTCTCTAAAATCAATCTCTTTCCTTTACATGAGGGAATACATACCTCATGACAAGTCTATGGGAGGACCTTAAAAGCTTAAAATGAATAACCAAAGCACTGACAGTTTGCTGGTTGGTTATCTCCTCTCTTTTTGGCGGAGGAGACCTAGTTTTGAGTTCATGTTAGTGACTCAGAACCCAAAGAAAAAGGGAACAAAGTTATTTATGCTTTAAGCGCATAAATCTTTAAATATGGTGATTATGTAATAAATTCAACATTTAGGAACTCTCTTAATCATCTTCCATTTATTGCTCAACCCATGAATATGTGGAAACCATGTGTCATTGATTCTGCTTAAAGAAGAGCACCATTGCATATGCCAAGGAGACCTATGAAACTGAATCACATCCCACCATTCGTTGTATTGTTGACTGGATTTTGGACACGGTCACTTTCTCCAAGCCATTAAGCTAATCACTGCATTGAAAAGTACAAAAATAAAGCTTCTACTATTGATATTTATTCAAAATTATAAATCTGACAATGGTGACCGATTTGAAACATAGAAAGGCAAACTTCTCTTCTTAGTGAATGGAGTTCTTTTGATTAAGTTTTTGCACCAATGTTTTAAATGTCAAATTGAGAACCAAGTTAAGATAATTCTCATTGGGCTTCTTTTCTTCCGTTGGGTAATTGGTTTGAACATGTTGAACCGTCAATGTAAAAATAATGAATGAAATTGGACAAACGTGGGTTAGAAACTAAGAAAGATAAATTGATTAGACAAATCTAGGAAAGAATTAAAAAGATAAACAAAAAGAAACTGAAGAAATATAAGATAGACCTGAATAAAAGTATAAACTAGGCTTATATGAAAATTACAGTTCTCCTTTCAATGAACCTTAATACTGATCAATTTGTAAGTTAATTGTAAAGATAAAGGTTATTCTTTACCAAGAATATTTCAGTATAGACCATCCATAAAGAAAGGTTACTCTTTGAATATTTTTTTTTTTATAAAGTTCTGATTTCCTTTTTTATGATGTGACAAAGCAACAACTTTATGCCTGATGTCCATTCTGAGCCTTCACAGGTCTTTGTCTGGTTTAGGTCCTGTACACTGGACCGATGGCAGATCCAGGTCCAAGTACAGGTCCTCAAAGCTTTATTGGGTATGGTTTTGGTTCACCGTGGCCTGGCCCATTTACAGACATAATTATGCAAGTCTAACCAAATAATTCAAATTATATGCTTTCATAGGAAAAAAAAAAAAAAAAACCTGTCAGTTGATGCACATTGTTCCTTTAATCCATTAAAAGGAAAACTGTTTTGATCATTGTTCGTGTCACGGACTTTGGACATCTGTTAATATGCACTGTTCTCTGCCTATTGCCATGTAACATGTGATACCAGGCTAAATAACTTCACTCAGTACTTGGAAGTATCAAGTAGAACACTACCTTGTGCATTGACTTACTGCTCTATGTTTTTGGCAATACATTTATGGGTGTGCTTGTAGGAAGAGAAAATGTTGTGTGTGAGTAGCGTTTATTTTGTTCTTATCTCTTGATAGAGGTTTTGATATGATGATTATTTTATTTGTGGCAATGCGTTAGTGTTGTTGAATTATCAAGAGAAATGGAATTACCAATTTTTCTATTTGTGGCCAGCCCGTCCTCCTATGTTGCCTCTTTTTTATATCAATACTGCTATTGTCTTGCTGCATCTCCCGTTTTCCAGCTTAACCATATTGTGCAATCCAAGGAAAGATATCCTTGTGACAAGGATTTGCAGAGATCTGAGGCTTGGGCCTAGTGTTTATAACATGTGGAGCCATGATTCAGTGACCAAGACCATATATCTGATTGCGACAGCACCCTTTATAGTACCTACTCAAAATAGAACACATTGTTTGGTTTACATCATTAGGTCATTGGTTCGAGATATGGCACCAACAAAGAACACGGATTAGACGATCGTAGTTGTGCAATATATGACTTCAATCTGGATTGTTTTTATGTGTGCCATGTGTATGAGTGGATGAATAAACCGGAGAGTTGCTATCTGGAACTCTGATGATAAAAGTTGCATATCCTTTTGAGGTCTGGTTTAGTGGTCAAAGAAGTGAAAGGAAAGTATCTATGCACCGCAGTGGCTATTTGTGTTCAGCAGTATATAGCTTTATATTCAACTTGCTACCTGGCATCTTTGTGGTGATGCGAGTCTCGAAATTAATGATATAAGAAACATTACCCCTTCAAATTGTCTTTTTTTTTACATCCACCATTTATTTATGTGACATGCTTCTGAATGCAGGATGTTGCAAGTTCGACTGTTGCCTTGCGTTTTCTGCAGGGCTCTCCTCAGTTCTCATTGGATGGTGAGGGCATGCGGTTGGAGTATCCTTTTATAAACTTAACAGTCACTCTTTTATGAGTCTCTAACCTAGCTCAAACACATGTCTCCCCTTTGGAGGAGAGACGATCCTAACAGCCATGCTGTTCACTTTTAAGCCAATATTAGTGCTTTGGTTCCTGAAATGTGGGTTATTGATTTCGAATGTCTGCATGGATTCCTTAACGACCACACTAGGTATGCCAAATCACGGATGGGGATGCGCAAACGTGAAAGGAGATCATAATGCAATTGGAACTTGGAAGCAGGAAATTTGTCATCTGGTCCATCATCGCAATATACTGGTGGGCACCGCTGGCTTGTACTGCATAAATCTTCTATCTGTATGATCAATCGAGCAAGCTGTTTTATGAAGAATAGTCAGCCATTGGGTTTTTATAAACTGAAGGATATTGTTTAGTTGCTAACCATAAAATTGAAGTGGTGAACCGAGGGATATCTAGGACTTATGTCTATATGATATAGTGGTAGTTTATACTGTTAATTTAAATTACAGTACATGTTGGTTTTTAATGCCTGGATTTTGTAGACTTGGCAAGAATGTATGGATTGGGTGCTAGTTACAAGGTGGACAATACCTGTAATGGGACAGAACCAAAATACCAAACTGGTTGGGTAATCCAAGCTATTCATTCATGTAGAGGTGTAAAATGGGCCATGCCGGGGCGGCGGTCAACGGGCCCAGGCACGGTACGGCATGTGCCCGCAGGCACAGGCCGTGCTGGCCCATAGGCACTATATATATATATATATATATATATATATATATATTTATAGGGGAGACCATATATGACTTTTCCTCTTTTGCACGTGAATATTTCCAATTATGTAAGTATCTCTCACCCTATGGTGAGGGATGGATGCACATGAATATCTTCCATATATATATATATATATATATATTTCTTTTCTTTGGTTTAAATATAAAAAAAATAGTCTTTAGTTTTTATTTTTTAATTATCTACAAAAATTATAAAGGTTTAGAAGGTAATCTTGTTGGAAAACGTTCAAGTAGAAAAGATCCAAATAGTTCTATTCTCAGTGGAGTAGGTCGAGTTTGACCGAACTATTTAAATTTGTGTGTCAATACTCTTCTGCGTGTGTATCTTTTAAATTTTTAAGTCTGAGACTCTAAAAATGGAAGCACGGCAATGCTGCCATGACACTTATGACACCTCTGGAGTGATTCAAGGACTAGTAAGAAAGTATATGATGGTACCTAAGGGCATGTTTCTTTGTAAGTATCTTTGATAAGAATTCAGGCTGTCTATTAAGGCATTCTGAGAGGCTTTGTTGGAACTTCGGCTCACTCCAATGATGGTCGAAGGTCATTTTCTTCTCTAGACCACTGAAAGAAAATCAGGTCTGGTCATCTCCTTTCTTTATTCTCCTTTAATCCACCTGCTTCGTTGAATCCCAAAATCCCCAATCCACACCTTTTTTTTATTCAATTTCAGTTTCATTCAATCTGACTTCCTTCAAAACCCAACAACCCTCTTCAGACTTGGACAGGAAATCCATCTCCTCTTGCATCAAAGACCGAACAAACCCTGAAATTCATGTTTCTGATCTCCTTGGACAATTTCTGATCAGAAAGGCTAGGAGAAGATGAGAGTGGGATGGGGATCATTGCAATGTGCAGAAGATGCTGCTAGAGAGTATGTATATTAGAAAGATCGAATAGCAGTTAAAGTGCTAGTATCCCATTGTTTAATTCATATAATGCATAAACATGTAAAATTTTAGTCAGAAATTTAAATAGAATATTTGCGGAATTCAAATTGCATTAAATTTTTGTATGAAAGAAACAGAGAATTTAAGAATGCTAGAATTTTGTAGCATTTCAAAATTCCATTATCTCTGTTGGGAAGTTTCACACCCCACATCGCCTAAGTCATGTGTTGGACATGGTTTCTTTATGATCTCAAATTCTACAAATTCCAACGGACACGAATTCTATGAATTCCTGCAAAGAAACGGCGCTAAGTCCTGATGTCTATTACTGCCCTCCTCTGATGGCTTCTCGGGTTCAATGGTGTCCCAGGCAGCCCCTTATCTGCATCCCCTATGGCATGTTTGTATACATCCATGGAAAATTGGTTCCATGGAAAATCTCCTCATCTGTGGGGAAAAAAAAAGAACCCTGAGTTTGTTCCACTATTGGATTAATGTTTGATAAAATTCGTGATTTAACATTATCACATTCATCATCAAGCAGTCAATCCAACGATGGAATAAACTCTAGATTCATTTAAAATTTGAGGATATTCCATATATCTGGAGGCACTGTTTATTTTGAATGCTTCGGATTACAACAGGTGGGCCCCACTGTGTAATCCCCACACCTTCAATTAAGGATTCCGTGGGGAGTTTCTTTTTTTCTTTGGAGTGAAAAAGTGGGAATCCGGAAGACACTGCACCCACCACCGAATTTGAGTCAGTCCCACATGCAATGCAATGCAATGCAATCATGGAAAGAGGACATCTTTTTCAACTACACGAATTCCATGTGGACAGTTTGCCGATGATGGTCACAGCAATCATGGAACGGGTGAACCGGACTCACCCATCTAGATTGTTTTTTTTTTTGGGTAAGGGCACATGGATATGCATTGTTGGGGCCCTTGAATTTCACCGAATAACTTTTTCCGTAAAATCACAAAAAATTGCATTATTTTATTTTATTTTTCTTGTAAAAATAGCATTAGTATTAAATGGTACGAAGACTTTCCTACGGAAAAAGAAGCATTGTCCTTTCTATATCGTTTTCAGCTGAAAAGCGGTCACACAAACATTCTCTTTTGATGCATATATATATATATATATACAAGCGTGGATAACTCTGCTTGTTTTTTCTTTCTTTTTTGTTGTGGATCAGTTGACTGTGAAGACTTTTTTTTTTTTTTTTTTCAGCTGATACAAAGATCAGTCGGTCATCAAGAGTTCAGGACCGTCCACCTAGTGCACCTACAAGAATGGCCCACTATCACTTCCTAGCCTCTCTACCAATCCTAGCCACTAAGAAAAGGAAAATTAGTAATGATCCATACTCTGCAAGAGAGGGATGAGAAAAACCAATGGCTAGGATTGTCCAACTGGGTGGGAATTTCAACCAGGGACTATCCGAGGCAGCTTTCACTAGATGGACGGCTCTGATCCACTTCACCAGTCTCGGCCGCGTGATTTGGTCAACAAATTCAGCAGGTCTACAGCTCTATTGAATAAATCGATTGAAGTGGTAGACAGTCTGATGGATTTGCCAAACAAAGTCAAACAAGTGACCCAAAATCAAATTGCTTGTCCAAGTCAACTAATGACCCAAAATCAACTTGCAATTCCAAGTCAAAAGAGTGAGTACATGGCCACTGTGGGGGAATATTTTTCTTTTGACCCATCAAAACCACGAAAATTGATCCAGAAAGAAAACAAAGATGTTGCCAAATTTTGCAAGATTAGTACCTCTAAGACCACCACAATAGAGGTGGCAATGGGTTGAGTCAAGTAGGATTGTTGACCTCTTCAGATAACACTGGCCCAACCGAAACTCGGCCCATTTACTAATCATTTTGGAAATGAAAATCCAGGCCCTAAGTTCATAAATTGGGTAATGATGTGGTTGGTGAGGGTTGTGTAGCATGTATTGCCTCAATATGAATCTGAGCCATTCATCAATCAGATTGGAAATGTTAAATTGAATATGAAATTAGCAGGTTGGGCCACAATTAGAGTCCCTGCACCCGCAAGGTATTTCATCAATTTGGTACAATGTTATATATATATATATATATATATATATATATGTTAATCTAAGATCAATCAAGGTCTAATCATTCATTTATCAGAAGATTTTATTGAATTGACCAACACAGCTAATAAAGTAATGATATAGGAAAAGGACTTTCACACTAGTACACATTCACAGCTAAACATCTATATAAGAATGTGGGTGGATGGGTAAGGTGTTGTGGGGAGAGATGGGAAGTTTAAAGGCTTTCATCATGGTCATGGTCTTGATGGTGATTATGGTGGTGGAGGCACAGGCATTGAGTGAGAGCCAGTGCAAGGAGGAGAAGAAGCTTGCGGTGAATGCTTGCAAGCCCGTTGTGTTTGGGAAGCCACCAAGCCCGGCATGTTGCCAACGTGCAAGGGTCACTCATGTTGAGTGTGTGTGCCCCTTAATCACACCCAAGTTGGCCGCGCTCATCGATGTCAATCGAGCCATTCGTCTCATCCAAGGGTGTGGACGGCGGGTCCCACGCCACTTCAAGTGTGGAAGTAAGATATCTCTCTCTCTCACACACACACACATCCAATCATCCAAATAAGGCCATACTATGAGATGGGTCCATAAGGGGGAAAAAAAAGAGGCCTCTATACATTCCTCATGACCTTTTCCTGGCCCAAGTAGGCCCACAAGTTTAACAGTTATTTTGCTTCATTTGCCTGGTCAAATTTTGATAAATATGATTTCTATCTATAAACATCTTATCAGATTTTTATTCCCTATCATCCATGTTATTTTGTCTTAACTCATTAATTGGGTTTTTCAATGGCAGGTATCACTACTCCATGAAGTATGTCTCATGCTGAGGATGCTGCTTGAGTAATAAACAAGAGTTGCAGGATGTTCCTGTCTTTAATTAGTAGCTGTCCATGTTTGTGTGTATGGGAAAAGGAGGGGATTGTATTAGCTTGTTTTGATTTACATATTAATGATAAATGAATAAGATGAGCTTTATTTGATGCTATATCACTACAATTGGTCATAAATTGATGATTCATGAATCATGCCCCTTTTGTCACTTATCTTTTTTTCTCGAGAAGAGCTGCAAATTAAGGTTAAGCCTAGGATGGAGATTTGATAATTTGAAACAGAAGTGGTGTCCTTGAACCATAAATCCTCTAGACACTTTTTACATGCTCTATGTGAACAGATTTCACACTAAAATTGTTCTAGTTGGCTGAGATAAAAGCAATACTTTTTATGTAACAATTTGGTTAGGCAACTGCCAACACACTAATGGTTGAGTGGTGTTGGCATCTTAGTTTCACATACATGCCCAGGGATCGATCATCGGGTACTCCAATTAAAGCATCACTTATGGACTAGTAGCCCAACTGGCCAAAATAAAATAAAAAGGTTACAAAACTATTGACAATACACAAGCTATGCTATCAGCTGAAGCCCAACTAACTAGAATCAGCAAGGCTGAAACCAACTAACTATAACCACCAAGGAGAACTGAGTTGTATTGCTGCCTGAACTCAAGTCATGCTTTCCATCACTGACTGTTGTAACTGATTTAGTTATATGATTCCTTGATGTAATGAATCTCAGTCTATAAATATTGAGTACCTTGTACATTGTATTAGGAGGTGGTGAATGAAATCAGCTTCTCTCTGTTCTCTCTGTTCTGTTTCCATCTTCTCTTCTCCTTCTTTTTCATCTTCTTCTTCTCCTTCATCTTCTTCTTATCTCTCTATAAGTTGAGAGAAACTATGTCCACAATTTAAAATGAATTAGTGAAGGTTACATAAAGCCCACCCACCTTTTTTAACATTCACAAACAACTTATTTTTAACATCTTTACCTATATCCACCAATTTTCCCCTAAAAACTTGGTCAACCACTTGCACTGATCGTCACGGCGCAAAAAACGTTCTCGGATCAATTTACAATGGACTTTCATTGAAAGAACTCAGCAAGGACAAAGATACTATCTTACCATTGTGAACTTACATCATCAACTTTTTACCTTAAATAGGGTCAGACACTAAGTTTATTGCAAGCTGGGCAGATGTAGGGGCAGGGAGTTTTCATCTTTTAGAAAGATAATAACTAGGTTAAGTGAACATGATGAGAAATAGGTATGAGCGATGGTCAATACTGCTACCAAGGGAATATAGGTGGTTGATAGATTTTCACCTGCGGACGTGATGCACGAATGTACAGCCTCCCTCCATTAACGGCAGGAAATTGGGACTAGTATGTGGATGTCTGCAGTAGACTATCTCTCCAGGTTGTCAGCATGTAAAAACAAAAGTGGCTTTTTACAAATATTAGAAAGGCAGGTGGTTCTATTTTCTCAAAATGAAAATCTATCTGTGTAATTTTCTGTCAAATTGGGGACTCCAACTCACACTCTCAGATGCGTACATATTCATGTCCCTAACCTGCCGGGAACAAGGAAAAGGAGAAAAAAAAAAAAAAGGCTATCTTTGTTGTTCATGACCAAAAGAGTTATGATCCTATCATAATAAGGTGTTAGAAAACGGTTGCCATATCTGTATGGGGCTACAGCACATCCTGGTAAAAAGATAATGTATCATGAAGTTCCAAATAGGAGAGGACTACATAGACTTCCATCGTCCAAGATCCATGCAAAGGCTTCTCGCTCTACCATCTAACAGTAATCACTTTACCGTCTCACAGTATTGTAGATTTTAATGAGAGACAATATACTCTACCACTATCCGTCGACGCCCATAATCCTATGATCAACCTCCATCTCTGATGAGTTCATCATACAGTCCTTGTCCCTTTTTTTATTTCTTGGAACCAGTCTGAAGGCCAAAATTTGCTAGCGAGTGTCTGAAGATTTCCAAACCAACCCATCCACAGAGAGGTCTATTAGATGAACCAACAGGATCACAAACAAGAGACCCATTTTGACATAAAGGCTATCTGGACACCCCACAGGATATCAGGATTCAATAATTCAACAAACAGAAACAAGCCCCTTTAATACTGATTGGAACTTACCTCCAAACAAGCTGAAGAGGGCAAATCCCACTGTTAAAAGTGATTTGAGAGGTTATAATCATGCTCATTTTACATCCATTATGAATGATAGGAAATAAACACTTTCTTTGGATGTCAATGGCATTTGAAAACTAGTAAAATGATGAATCTTGTGCTCTGAAGAGAAAACAAATATGTCACTTACAATGCCTTATTCAGCAATGTATTCCATTTCTAATAATCTCCATGATCCAATGCTACACATGTAGAAACAAGATCTTCAAGAAACCACTAAAAATTGCTGTTAATCTGCCTAGGGAACTTGGGTGTAGTTGAAGATTTCCAGTCATTCCTCAAGAAACCACTAAAAATCGCTGTTAATCTGCCTAGGGAACTTGGGTGTAGTTGAAGATTTCCAGTCATTCCTATATGGAAGCCCCCCTCCTTTGGGATTTTTTTTTTTTAATGGTAGTTAAGCAGTATGCAGCAAGAGACTTGCCAATGTTATGGAGGTTTGTTCTATTTCTCAGGTTGTGGTGCAGTGGTGGTCTCTTTTGTTCATGTACTTAATGATGCTCGTAGAGAAAAGTAACCTTAACAAGCAGGGGTTTTTCTAGGTTATCTTTTCTTTCCGTAGGAGGGTACTCGCCTCTTGCCATGGCTAATATATTTTCTCTCTCATTCTTATAATAATAATTAAAAAAAATAAATAACAAACAGTTGTATAGTAGTAGCACTTGTCACCAAATAATAGAACTAGAGATCAAATATAGTACAAGTAAAAATGTGTCACACTGTAACTAGCTTTAATAAATGGCTTGCTACTAATGATTTGCCTTAACAAAAAATTTTGGATTTGTCTAGGTCACAAATAATGGAGATGATACATAGGCAACCCAAAACACCATAATTGTATACCACAGGAGAATCAAGGCACCTTCACCAGCTGCTTTTATGGTGGTCCCAGTGAAGTAGTAAGTAGTTAGACACAAAGCCGCACTGGAGGGGGGAAATCAAGCAGAAGACCTGCTAATTCAAATTTCGCAGAACACCCGCTCCTAGTATCATGTTTGGCTCATCTTTTCATTTGCATGTTTTATGTGAAGAGCAGCTCTAACCACATTTCCCCTCGTAATGATTCCAACCTGCGCAATAGAAAAAGAAAAAAAAATCAATTAATAAGAACTTTTATGAAATTGAAAGGATATTTAACAACAAGAAACTAGGGGATTGATTGAATGTCTTACCAGCCTACCAGCACTGTCTACAACTGGCAGTCGCCGGAATTTTGTTTCAAGCAATAACCTGAAATGAAGAAAGCATCACTTCCATTTAAATATTCCCATAATTACTTCATAATCGAATACATCTTATGTAGATGGTGATATGGTATACAGGTTAGAACCTTGCAGCATCTTCCAGGTTGGTGGTCTCGCGGACAACAAGAGGCGCAGGTGTCATCACTTCACCTATGACTTTTCCATTGGTTTTGCTCAGCAACTTCTGTAACTCATTGAATGTCTGCAACAAGTAAACAAACATTCGGTATAGCTAACTGCTAGAGCCAGTTTTCAATAAAATAACAAACGATTAAATAACAAATTCCAGCAGCAGATTAAACAATGCCCAATGTGCTTCAGAGATGGCACGAAAACAAAATGGTGGCAGGCAAATCTATCTGCCTTGCTACTGAAGCATCTATCAGTTTTAAGTGGCAAATAAACCCAACCATTTATCTATCTACAGTTTCTACTCCACTTGGTCCACCTATTTTTGCTTCGTTTATTAGTGGATTCTGAAATCTGAACCAATTGTAAATGAATCAATTTTTCAATTACCTAAAGAACAAGAAGATCATACTTTGCTCTTGAATTATGGTACATTCACATATCCTGTTTCCCTCCAGTTCCCTCTCAGGTAACATCTTTCTTGAGGATAAGCCAATAACAAAATAATAATACTTAAAAAAAAAAAAAAATTGTGATTGTGTTGGTAACTTAGTATTGATTTGTAACATGACTTGAACCTACAAGCTTGTGCTTGCAAACTACATAAATTCTTTCGGTTTTATGTTTCTTTATCTATATCTTTGTCAAGGACAATGGTAGTCGAGTTTTTTGACTGCATTGGTTAGAGAATTGAGATAGTTCAGCAATTGTGGAAAACAAATTTTTGGTAAAGCCTAATGAAGAAACTGGAGGCATACGAATTACAAGCAAGGACACTTAGTATATTCTGGTTTAATATTATATGAAGAAGTCAGACTAAGGAATATTATTGGAAATTCAGACGGTTCAAAACAGGGCATCATTTGGGGATTTGAGAATCTAACGGTTCAAATTTTAAGTTGATAAGATAGTTGAACAAATCCTTGGGATATAGAAAGATTGATTGTGTCCGAAAAGCATTAAACAAGTAAACAACTGGATCTGTGTTTTAAACACATTCATTTGCTTCAGCCAGTGTTCTCATAGTAATTCAATGTGGTTCTGGTGAAAAAGAAAAGGCAGTCAGTGCAGAAGAAACGAGGAGGTAATGGACCCATGGAAAATGAGAATCATCAAAACAAGCTAGATTCTCTTGCATGCTGAGCTTACTATAAATTTCCCAACATTTGTACAAAAATAAAGATTTAGGTCTCACTTACCAATAAATAAATAAATAATAAAATAAAATAAAAGGTCAGTGCCAATTTCAAGCCAAACCTACAATACCAACTTTTCCTCAACTTCAACCCAAACTTACAATATGAAACTTTCCTCCACGACTTCAATTGGCATAAACTTCTTTTTTTTAGATCAGTAATAATAACATTTTATTAAAAAAGTTGGCATAACTTTCACCAACCATGTCAGCATATTAATTTATAATAGAATAAAGCTATGATAGATATTAATTTTAAAAAGAGAAGAAAAGATACAGCCAAGGGTAAGTAGAACCATCTTCACATACCTTCCAAGTGCTATCAGCTTCTGGAAACAGGCTCGTCTCATTTCGCCCACTACCTAAACACCAGATGAGAAAGATGTCAATCTCAAAAGAATCAATTGACAAAGTTATATTCACAAAGTCAAAAAATTTAGACTCTTTTGCAATAACTATAGGTAGAACATCAATGAGAGTTCCTGTAAGCAACCATATACCAACCCAAAAGCTTAAGCTGATAGGTGGAAGGCCCATACAAGTATATTAAGACACGTCAAACCTATTACTTAGGCAATGCGGGATGTGGGTAGGACTTCCCAACAGTTCCCCATCAAAGAAGTGGAGAACTGAGTAAGTATTGACAATCAAGTAGAAAGCTTTATGTTCACATGCGACATGATAAAAATGCATATAACCACAAAATTATCAGCAGAAGAAGGATGACAGAGCATTCTGTTATACTGCATCAGCTATAAAGAAGTTTGTTACTGCAATTTGGAATTGTTTCCAAAATGCTAGTGTCTCCATGGAAAGGGGAAACAAGCAGAAAAGGAATGAAGAGGGAAAGATGCAGGATGACAGAGTCACACTTCAGCCTTGATCTCACTGTAGATACTTGTAGAGTTTGCACCTGAGGCAGAAGGGAGTCACATCACACCAGGAGCTTTTTTCCCACAAAAATGACTATAATCTGAAATGCGATTCCAATCCCTATAACTAATAAGGACATTAAAATGTCCTTGTCACACCTTTTTGACTTCTGAGCCCTTGTCACAACACATATTTGACCAATACTCATCAGACTCCTGTTGAAAACAAAAAAAAAATACAAATCCTTTAGCCAACCACACAGCTTCACTCTTACTTTCCTAACATCTCTCTATCATCAACTAGAACTTCCATAGGGCTCTCCTACTAGTAACACTACTTACAACATGGACTCTGGAGTCTAGATTAAACATAACACATAACATGACTGAGATTCACAACTTAAAGGGATTGAAGGGAAAAAAGGAGAAAAAAAAAAAAAAAAAACTGCAGGCTTGGTTTTGCACAAGCACCTTTCCTCATTGTAGTCAAAACTCAAAACATGTAGGTTCAGGCTCCGGGGTATAAATATGTGACTGCTGCCTCCCATTTTCTTTATATTCACTTTTATTTCTTGATCAATAAAAGAAAGAGAAGTTGATCCTCAAGAATATAAAAAAAAAAATCCTCCAGACATTTAAAAAAAAAAATGTTGAAACCCTCAATTATACTCGGTTTTTTACTTCAAGATACAAGGTTTTTGCGATATCTTATACATGCACCAAATGCTTCGAGATTTATTTCGATCTTTATCATGAAATGTGGCGCCAGGTGATATTTAGATCTTTCAAGTCCCTGATATTAAGTGACTAAAATACCTGCAATGCCATTAAGAAGAGTTTGGTCCGTTGGAATATCATCTGTTTACCAAGGTCGGAAGGTGGATTGGGTATTCGTAGGGTGGCTGAAATGAATGAGGCTAGTCTCCTCAGGTTGGGATGGTTAGGCCTAACAACTTCCTCATTATGGTCTTGCTAGTTCAGAGCCAGATACTTCAACAATAATTCCATTTGGAATCCTGAAAACTCTATTTATGGGTCATGTATTTCGAAAGCAATTGGACGCCTATCCTCATTCCTTCAGTCTGGCTGCAAACGGAAAATTGGTGATGGCAGATCAGTGAGTATTAGGTATGACCTTTGGCTCGGTAATAACACAATTGTTGCTCTCTTCCCTCGGCTCTTTTTCCCCCACTTGGATAAAGTTTCAACTCTCATTAATGGTCAGAGTTGGTAGATACCAGATTCCCTTCCTAAAGTCATCAAGCAGCGCCTTCAACCAGCTTACTATCTGCCCCTCCCTCCCCAACCAGAATTGGATTTTGCTACCTGGTGGGCTAATCCCTCAGGCATTCTTTCCATATAGGAGGCTTGGAACACTGTGAGAACTCCTGCGACCTCTGTGCCCTGGTCGAAACTTGTTTGGAACCAAATTATCAGGCTGTGTGTCTCCACTCTAATATGGAGATTGCTTCATAGGAAACCCCAACCCAGGCTTGGGCGAAGTCCATTGGTGTTAATCTTGCCTCTAGGTGCGTGTAGTAATGAAAAATCAGACTTGCATCTCTTCTTCACCTGCTCCATCTCTTCCTCTACTTGGTCTTGGATTCTGCAGGGAATCGGAAAAATGGTGCCTCACCCCCTCTCTGCCTCCCTTATCTGGTCAGCATTCTCTGAAGAGAGATTTGAGGCTTCTAAACAATGGGCAGCAATGGTGTTTTTTAATGTCATTTTCTGTATTTGGAGCTTAAGGAATGATGCAACCTTCAACAGTGCGGTTGTCTCTCCATACAGGCTCAGGAGGCGCTTTCTTCAGCAGATCAAGGATGCAGTCTAATGCGTTCCCAGCTCCATTCAAAGGCCAACTCATGACTGCTTTTTCCAGTTTGTGGGAGCCAGCACCCCCCCCATCCCCGGCCCTGCAGGGCCATCATTATTCTTGTTGATCAGTAGAAATGACTCCATTTCTTCTTTAGTAATCTGTTTGAGCCAAGCAGCATATCTGTGAACATCTCTCCATTTCTATCTTGAGAGTGACGTTCAGTGCCCACTTCCTGATCCTCCTCCTTTTGGGTGTGAGCTAATTTTATGTCTCTCACCTCTCTCTTTCTGTATTGTTTTCTTTTCCCCTTTTTGGCTTTTGGAGTGTGTATAGCTGTTCCTTGTATTTTGGGGGCCTTGCCCTCTGTTCTCTCTCTCTCGATATATTCTTTTGCCTTTAGCAAAAAAAAAAAAAAAAAAACACTCAAAAAACTAGTGCCAATAGATATCCCCTTTGCGAAAAAGATGAGGAAATGGTGAATCACTTGTTCCTCAATTGTTAATGTAGCCAAGTTTTTGGAATGATGTCTTGTCTTGGTTTCGGTTCAGAGGTATTTCCTGCAAATACTGAATCTTGTTTTGGGCATGAAACTTGGATTTTGGTTTCATCAAGGAAACCTCCTTCATTGTGACAAGTTGGACCCCATGAAAGGACACGAACAGCAGATGCTTTGGGGCTTAATCTATGACATCATGGGAAATGTCAGGAGAAGCTCCTTAAGTCTGGGTGGATTTAGAAGCATCAACAAAGCAAAATTCCTTGCCAAGTTGTGGAGTTGTGAGAAGCCTGCAACATTGGCCTCTTTCCTTTAGTGATAGAAGTTTACTCCTGCAGTCTTGGTTGCACCATCAACTAAGGGGAGGGGCTCGTACAAAGGCCATTGGATTTTTTTTTTCCTTTTTTGATCAGTGTAAGTAATTACTTTTCTAATAATAACAATAAAAAAAAAAAAGAGAACAAAACATGGCACAAAAGCCTAAAACCAATAACTCAACAGCGTACCCAACTTCAGCACCAAAAGTGGTAACCCACTTCACCCCTGCGTTGACAAAAGCAACTACCATTCCATTTGCTGCCCTACATGCTGAAAACTAACTTGGAGAGACAAAGAAAGCACTTTCATCTCCTAGAAGTAATAGAAGAATTTCCAAGAACAGCCATTGCTTGACTTCATCCATGACATAGCATCGGATAAGTTGCTTTCAATAATTAACTATGAACTATGAAGGAATCCTTGGGAAAAAATACAAATAGCTTCCAAAATCTCTAGCACCTCAGTCCATGACTGGATGAAATGAGAGAGCTCTATATCAAGTGTGATACAGATAAGCGTGATACAAATAATAACATACTTTAGTTTCCGTAAAATTAGGCATGACTAGTTTTCTTGATTTTCTTGATCTCTTACACGAAATGGGTACCATTGTAATAACAGAGTGTAACAATAAAGAATTACTGGAAGTTATCTCATTCACAGCCTGATTAATTCACTGCTTCCAGCTTTTAGTGCAACTGCACAAACAATATTCTCATCGCTTTAATCATTTTTAACACCTAAAGAACATAAACATTGAAATAGTTGTATATTTGTATTCGTAACATTCACACTCAAGACCTAAAGGACATTTTACTCATTTCCGCATCCTCAGATCTTTTGGTCTTCAGTGGCTTTAAGGTCATCAGTAATACATATATTATCTTCTCATCAACTTCACAGAAGAAAAAACAAAACACATTCAACGACAATAACAGTAATAACTTTTCATAATCGATGCAGCTCCAAAATATGTATATCAGACTCACCTTAATGAAATGATATGTAATGAGAGGAAGAGGAAGAGACGAAAGCTTGGAGAGAAACTGATGCCTCAATAGAGGATTGTCTATCTATTTATAATATCATTATACCCTAATCAAGGGATTTATACATATCAATTAATACAATCAGAATCAGAAAGAAATCAATCTCCTAGTCTATACAGGAAGTACTATGAGAGAAATCAGCAACAAAATTACAGACTGAATCCCACACGTGGGATTTTTATATACAACTGTATACGGGCCTTGATGAGCTGGGCCTTCTTAAGGCCTGTTAGTATACGGGCCTTGATGAGCTGGGCCTTCTTAAGGCCTGTTATCTTCTACACTCCCCCTCAAATTGATGTGGTAAGGCAGAAAACATCAATTTGCTAGTTAGATCATGATGACGCGTTTTGGGAAGGGCCTTGGAGAAGATATCTGCCAACTGGTTAAAAGAAGAGACATGAGGCAGAGTTATCTTCTCAGTAACGACATGTTGACGGATGAAGTGACAGTCAATCTCAATGTGCTTTGTTCTTTCATGAAAGACCGGGTTGTTGGCAATTCTGGTAGCACTGGTATTGTCCCCATGGAGAGGTGTGGAACTACCAACAAGAACACCCAATTCACACAAAAGGCGGCAGAGCCAGATAATTTCAGCACAGGCGGAAGACATCACCCGATATTCTGCCTCAGCAAAAGACTTTGAGACAGTGGTTTGCTTCTTGCACTTCCATGAAATCAGAGATTTTCCAAGAAACATACACCATCCAGTGGTAGACCTCCGAGAGTCCGGACGGCCAGCCCAGTCAGCATCTGCATAAGCTGATAATTGCAGAGAAGTATCAGAAGGGAAGAAAAGACCATGATGAAGAGTGCCTTTAACATAGCGGAGGATTCGTAACGCAGCAGCAAGGTGTGGTTTGTGGGGATTGCTAACAAACTGACTTACTGTATGAACAGCATGAGAAATATCCGGCCGAGTCATAGTTAAGTAGAGCAAACTACTAACTATCCGCCGAAAAACAGATGGATCATATAAGGGAGTGCCATCATCTGAACTGATTTTGCTATTCAATTCCAGAGGCGTATCAAAAGTGTGAGCATCATCAAGCCTGGCTGACGTGATCAAATCTGTCGCATATTTGCGCTGAAGGACCCTAATACCGGATTTGTTGCGCACAAACTCAAGCCCCAGAAAGTAGGTGAGAGGACCAAGATCCTTCATTCTGAAGTGGCAAGTAAGGTGGTGTTTGAGATCCGTAATGCCGGTAGTATCATTTCCACTGATAATCATATCATCAACATAGACCAAGAGGAATGTGTAGCCCTTCGGTGTCCATCTTAGAAAGAGGGAACTATCAGAGTGACTCTGACGAAATCCGGCTTGAAGAATTGCTGCCCGGAACTTATCAAACCAAGCCCTGGGAGTTTGTTTAAGTCCATAAAGAGCTTTCCGCAATTTGCACACATGCTTTGGAGGACAAGCATATCCTGGCGGAGGTTTTAAATAAACAGTCTCTCGCAAGTCCCCATGGAGAAAAGCATTTTTGACATCCATTTGCCATAGAGGCCAGTTGCGGGCTGCCGCGACACAAAGAAGAGTACGAACGGTGGTCATTTTCGCCACTGGTGCAAATGTTTCCTCATAGTCAATTCCATATTCCTGCTTATAACCTTGGGCAACCAATCTGGCTTTGTAGCGATCAAGACTCCTATCTGAATGTACTTTGACAGAGTAGATCCATTTGCTGCCAATCACTGAGGCTCCATCTGGGGCCGGAACCAATTCCCATGTTTGGTTTGCTTCAAGAGCAACCAATTCCTCAGTCATAGCATCCTGCCAGTAAGCAATCTTTGAGGCCTGTGAATAGGAGGTGGGTATAGGAGTACTATCCAAGGAAGTAAGAAGAGCAGGAAATCCATAGCGATTAGGGGCAACAGAAGGACGACTAGAGCGTCGCAGAGAAATGGTGTTATCAGAAGAAGTATTATTACCTGGAGATTCAGTAGGCGGCGCTGGGAGAGGATCAGGAGAGGGAGTCGCCAGAGGAGGTATCCTGTTCCGTCGGACATAGACTTTGGGAAGAGGTGATGGAGAAGTAGACTCCGAAAATTGTGGCAGATAGGATACAGCAATAGGATGACCATCCAAACATAAAGAAAAGAAGGGAATATGTTCCAAGAAAATCACATTCCGAGAGATGCGCATGCGTTTCTCGAACTGATCATAACACAAAAAACCTTTGTGTTCGTTACTGTAGCCAAGAAAGATGCATTTGGCAGCCTGTGGTGATAACTTAGTGCACTCAGTAGGAGGAAGATGAACAAAACACAAGCAGCCAATGACACGTAAGTGAGAGTATGAAGGGGTATGACCAAAGAGAACTCCGTAAGGAGTAGTCTGTCTTAGAACAGTGCTAGGAAGACGGTTGATAAGATACACAGCAGTCTGTGCAGCATCACACCAAAATTTGGGAGGGACTAAGGATGCAATTAAAAGAGTGCGAACAGTTTCAAGAATGTGTCTGTTCTTTCTTTCTGCAATCCCATTTTGTTGAGGAGTATGCGGACAAGATTTTTGGTGAAGAATGCCTTTATCAGAAAGGAAGGCAGAGAATTCATGAGACATGTATTCTCCACCAGAATCTGATCTAAGAACCTTAATGGCTTTCTGAAATTGGGTTTGGACCATGGCATAAAATTTTTGAAAAATGGAAAAGACTTCAGATTTTAAGCGCATAAAGTAAATCCAAGTGTAACGAGAATGGTCATCGATAAACGTCACATAGTACTTAAATCCCGTCCTACTCAAAGTAGGAGCAATTCCCCAAACATCAGAATGAATAATGTCAAATGATGCCAATGCACGAGAATTATGAACAGAAAAAGGCAAAATGTGACTCTTACTTAAGCAACAAGTTTGACACTTGGACTGAGAGAAAGAAGACATCATTTTATTATCCATAGTAGAATCCAAACAACCAATCTTAAAAAGGGAAATCAAATGGGCATTGTTCATGTGACCAAGACGTTTATGCCAAACAGTCCACAATTTATTGAAATTATTAAAAGAAGAAGCAAATAAGGAATGATGTCCAATGTCCAACAAAAACAGGCGCCCATGTTTACTCCCCGTCGCGATCACCTTCCCAGTTTGTCGCCCCTGAATAACACAACCAGAGGAAGAAAAGTGAACAAGATAGCCATCATCGATAAGTTGTCCTACAGAAAGTAAATTGGCTGATAATTTAGGAACAAAGTAAACATTAGGAAGGATAATGGGCTGGCCAGAGACACTAGATAAGGTAATGGTACCAACTCCAGAAATAAGTAGTTGATCACCATTAGCAGTTGTTATTTTCTCTTTTCCAAGGTAAGGGTGAGAATCTGTAAAGCTATGTTCTACAGAGGTCATGTGATTAGAGGCTCCTGAATCTAAAAACCATGTGGATGAGGTGATAGGAGAAGAAAGAGATGCAGAAGAATGGAAAGCAGGAAAAGCTGTAGAGGAATGAGTTTGATACCGACCACCAGAAATGCCCATAGACGCATAGGCAGAGGTGACTGTGTTCTGGATCAGTTCTTGAATCTGAGCAGGAGTCATTGAGATAGCCCCGGAGGAAGTGCTTCCTGTATCAGGTAAGGGTGCTTGAGCCTGAAATGCAGCTGGAATATTCTGTCTTGGCTTATTGGAGGAAGGCTTCGTAGGGTGTGTCTCATTCTTTCGCTGTAAGCTGCGACAGTCATCAATAACATGACCTGTCCGTTTGCAGTATCTACAAACCAATTTCTTGCGACAATTTTTGGCAATATGACCGAAGCCTTTGCATTCATAGCATTGAGTTAGCTTTGGATTTGGGGTTGCCAGAAGAGCCGAGTCAGAAGGAAGAGGTGCAAGGAAGGCTTTTGGTTCTTCCAGAATCGTACGCTGTGAGGTGAGACGAAGTTCTTCACGAAGGACCTCTTGAAAGCAGGTATCCAGATTAGCAGTTTCTCTGTTCATAAGGGCCGATCGGACAGATTCAAATTCTGGACGAAGATTCATAAGAAATTGACTAATGTGAGTTTCTTCTTGTAACTTGAGAGCCTCAGAGAGAAAGCCAGAAGAGACTGTTTGGATCAACATGGAATCCCTTTCAGTCCACAAGGTGAGGAAACCATTAAAGTACTCCTGCACAGATTTATCCCCTTGATTATATTTGGCAATTTCACTATCCAAATGAAATTTCCGGGCTTTATTGGTTTAGTGGTAGACTTTCTTCAGATGAGTCCACATATCAGCTGCAGTAGTGTAGGCTTGAAGAGCTACGGCAAGAGAGGGATCAATAGAGTTAAGGATCCAAGTTACTACCTTAGCATTTTCTTTAGACCAGGTGGCTAGGCCTTTGGAGTCGGTGGTACTTGTAGGCCTAGATATTGATCCATCAAGATAACCAAAAAGGCCCTGTCCTTCTACAAAGTTCCTTAAGTGGAAGGACCAGGACATATAGTTTTGCCCATTAAATTTAATTGGTATCACATCATACTTCTCCATTGCAAAATATGAAAGAGAGGGTCAACAGAGAGCAGCAGCACACCCAATCAGCAGTGGGTAAAGAAGAGAACGACCCGTAGCAGCACAAGAAGGTTAGAAACAGCCCATAGTTAACTTCCACAGTTAACTTAATAACTAGTAACAGAGGTGGCAGAGGCTTCTAATGTAAAACAGTAGTGCAAAGAAGAGACCAGCCCTCAGATCAACAAAACTGAAGGTAGTGTTGATATTGATCTGCTATAAATCTGCCTATACAGCAGGAAGATTGCACTGTATTGATCTGATGAAGAATCCAGCAACAGAAAACATGAAACAGTGCAGAATATATCCCAGACAGAGCCAGACGACCATGAAATCTGGTGCAAGATCTGTGCGTGGGCCCCACAGAGTGATCTAAATCTCAGATCAAGTTTGAAACTCTTGAAGGAGTTCAAATATACTTCCTCTAGTCCAAATCTGATGAGTATCGGATAAGGATCCACAAATCTGGACGGTGGTGATAAAAACTTTCTGATAATAATGCGTCAAAAACGACAGAGGAAGAAGATGATAGAACCTACCTCAGATGGTGATGAAAAATTCCAGAAAAATCCCTAAAATAACCCTGAAGATCTGGCGAACACAACTGTGGAGGTTGCTTGGTGATAGGAAGTTGATCGGTGGTGGGCCACAGTTTGATCAAAGGCACGTCAGACACTATTATCAGTAATGAACGCAGCAATGGAGACAGGATTCACGCCAATAAGAGGAAGGGTTTGATCAATGAAGGAAGATGGATTGATCACAACCTACGCTCTGATACCATGAAATGATATGTAATGAGAGGAAGAGGAAAAGACGAAAGCTTGGAGAGAAACTGATGCCTCAATAGAGGATCGTCTATCTATTTATAATATCATTATACCCTAATCAAGGGATTTATACATATCAATTAATACAATCAGAATCAGAAAGAAATCAATCTCCTAGTCTATACAGGAAGTACTAAGAGAGAAATCAGCAACAAAATTACAGACTGAATCCCACACGTGGGATTTTATATACAACTGTATACGGGCCTTGATGAGCTGGGCCTTCTTAAGGCCTGTTAGTATACGGGCCTTGATGAGCTGGGCCTTCTTAAGGCCTGTTATCTTCTACACTTAAAAGATTAAAAAGACAAAAAAGGGTAATTACAAAGTCAACAGTCTCTTTCAGAGCTAATAACCGATTCCAAAGAAAAAAGAAAGGGATTCTTCAGTGATCATTATTGGAAAAACATGCACATGTACAAAATCTCTTATTTACGGGATTTGGGAAAGTTCCAAAGTGGAAAAGGTCAGTTTTGGAAAACCATTCAGGGGTTAAAAATATAATCTCGGAATTGTCATGCACTCCAAATTGGTTTCAATTAGAGTTACATTCAATGTCAAATTAAACTACCCCATTTTTCATTGTTAGATTTTTATGGTACAGTTCACTTAATATTTTCCTATACATAGCAATGCTATCATTCAATACTTCGCAAGAAACATGACTTCAATAAGGTTTCTGGATTCTGACATGTGTTACATGATGAATGAGCAATAATTGAGTTTTAAACACCCAAAAATTATAGCAAACATATCTTCCTAGATAAAATTGTCATGACAATACAACCAACAATGGTACATTAAAGATCAAGTTACTCAGAGAGAGATAATTCAGCCGAAGACAAAGTTAAACTTAAACTAACATGACTTGACTTTAATATAGCATGTTCAAATTTTACCTGATATGGAGTCCAAAGCTAACAAATCGTAGTCTGAAACTACTCCAACCTGCAAGAAGAAAGGTCTCCATTTTGTGAACACAATTGACCCAATAAATAGATAACACTGTCTACATGGATCCATCAACAACACAATCAAGATGGAAGAAAAGAACTTTCTTGGAAAATAGTAATATATGCAAAATCAAGGAAAACCGAAGGAATTGATTTTGTTGATAAGGAAGAAGGTTGAATTCATATGGCTTAAAAAATCTAGAAAATTTACATCCTGCAAAGGGAGTGTTTCAAAATGATCCAACTCAACTCCATTGCACCATCTTACAATGCAAATGAGTTGATTGATTCCAACCCAATCTTCATTAGCAACCTTAATAAAATCACATTGAGCAGATGATCCTAATTACTCTTTCAGGGGACTAAAACCCCCCAGTAGTCCTGGTCCATTATTATAAAAGAAGTTCATTCATTCGTCCAAACCGCTTAGACCATTGTTCTCCACTTATATTGGCCACAACTCTCAAACATCACTTTCAGTTAATAATCCCATGAATATGCTTTAGGAGCCAGAAAATATATTAATATTGCTAAAATGTCAAATCCATGGATGGTTTTGCTTATCTAGGATTGTTATAGTAACCTTTTGAAGGTAGAATCTAATCACCATAGCCAATTGATTCCAACAAGATAAATATATATTTCTAAAGTCCAAGAAATGAATATGGTTAGGGGAATGTCATGCAACAGGGCCTGTTTGTGTACGTCTGTAGAAACCTGTTCTGCGGACTTTTTTCCTCTTCCGTGTAAAAAAAAAAAAAAAGACCCCCCACCCTAAGAAAACCTTTTTCTACAGAATAGCAGAAAATTTATCTTGTTTTTGAGCTTTTCCATGTGGAATAGCAGTCACACCAAATGTATATTTTACTGTAGCACGGAAAAGTATTTCTTCGATCCTCACTTTTTCTACGGGACTTCCATTTCTGTGGAAATGTTTTCCCTGTCTTTCCCAACCTCCCCACCCCACACCAACACCCACAAAAACCACCCACCCTAATGACCAAAATAAACATAAAAATAAAAAAGGAAAAGAAAAGAAAGAAATAAAAATTGGAAACATGTTTCTATGGTATCGTGGAACTTGCACTGCTTTTGAGGCATTTCCTAGCAGAAAAGTGCCAACAAGCCACGGCAAGAGAGAATAAGTTTTCCGAAAAATGTCCCGCTTTTCCCCTAAGCAGATTTAGTTTTCCAATTTTTACTTGAGCCATTTCATATATTTTACTGCTTTTCTTTTGTTAATGAAGTACTCTAGCTAGCATCTTAACTATAACAACAGAATTAAAGAAGAAAATTTATAGCTTTCATTGATTTTTTTTTTATATTTTTTTATTTTTGGAAAAAAGAAAACATAATATGAAAACATCAAATGTCTGGACTAACTAATACAAAAGGTTTCCAATAGAATATACTTATTAAACACATAAAAAGGGCCTTCACATCCTATAATGCGATTGACTGGGTATCATAAAATCCTCCTCAGAAATTATACATATAACAAACCTAACTTTCAGAGCAAATCTGAAACTAAATCAGCAAACAATGAACAAATACACACCAATTTCCAGTCATCGTCAATCACAGGAAATCCAGTAATTCTGTGTTCCACAAGATTCTCCAGGGCTGTTAAAGACAACACAAGCATATAAGAAACCTTAAAAAAAAAATAACAATAATAATAATAATAATAATAACAATAAGCCACACACAAAATGACATTAGTTATAATGCAAACACCCAAGTGCAATTCATAAATACCTTCATCAACAGTAGTTGTAGGCTTCACCACATGCAAGCCTTCTTTCTTAGTCATAAAATCACCCACTGTATAAACTGCATTTTTGGACTGCAAACCAATATACAAGAAAAATAGGGCAATTGTAAGACAAAATGTTAATCAGAACTGAGCGCCCAAATTAAAACCATTGAAAATAAATTGATCGTAAGAGCGCACAAATAAAAATAAAAATAAAAATAAAAATAGAAAAAGAGTTTTGGTGTCCTGCGTTGCTTATAAAAAAGTAGAGAAAACTCAAAACCCATTAAAAAAAATAAGAAAAAAAAAAATTCTTCATTTGATTCACTTAGGGCGCATGTCAGTATGGAATACTGAGGATTCTAAGCAATGGATAGTATCAAAGCGGCTAAAAATGAAGGTCAAAAGTAAATATCCACAAAGGGGTTATCAAATAATCTCTCCTTGATAGATCATGATTACCCTGTAACCTATTTCAGTTATTGATTGTACTCAACTTATGATATCTCAAAACCCAGCACCATCTAATCCTTCCACTCTTTACTGCACCTCCAATATATGTACACAAAACCCTCCAAATCCATTACACTGCAGACTTAAATGAAAGCCTAGTAAATCTTGACAGATTCCAACAAGTACCAACCCTTCTACAACAGATCTCTTGATTAAGTTCCATAACTAGTATAAATCCCACAGCTTTTCAAGTAAAACGAGTTCAATCAGACATCTAAGCAAACAATCTCAGAAAGAAGAGAAAGAAAAAAAGAAAGTAATTAGAGAAGAAGAAAAGTGACCGACGGGGATGGAGTTGGCCGTCAAGCCGCCGCTCATGGCTGCTGCAGGAAGCGTGAGAGATCTCTTGAGGCGGTCGGAGGCGACGAGGGGCACGGAGAGGAAGCGAGCGGGGGTTGATGCGGGAAGAGCTCGCCGAGGGAGGAGGAGAAGGCCAGCGTCCGGCGAGGGGATGAAGGACGGAGACGAGAGAGAAGGAGAGGGTCGGACAGGAGAAGGGAATCCATGTGGAGACGAGACGAAACGAAGGTGGAGGAGGAGGAGGAGGAGGAAGCGCGCGAGAGGGAAACGTGAGAGAGAGGAAAGAAAATCTGTCTGGAAGATAAACTTAAAGCCCCCACTTGACTCCTCTTTTTTTCTAAGTAGAAAACGCGATGAAAGTTGTTTGTATTTTTGAACTGCTAGATGGATTTTCATTTCCTTTTTAGAATAGCAACTTGACTTGGAGTTTCGTCTCAATACTTTTCCGAGTTGAAGCCGGAAATATTGAATAATTTTTTTTCTCTCACGTCCGTGACAAAAACGTCACTCATTGATGAGAGTGGGACCTGTAATTTAAGGATATCAGCCTCTTTTTTTTTTTTTTTCAGGTTTTTTCCGTTTTTTCAGTGTGATATCACAAAGGGATTTTTACGGAAGAATTGAACTTAGATAATAATTAAATAACTTAATTAAAAAAAATTTATAAAATGACAAGATAATTGTTCGTATAATTTTTTGGACGAGACTATCCTAGTTGACGATATCATCAATTCAATTGACGATATCATCAACTTGGATTATGATGTCGTCAGCCTCTTGCAACTTTTCTTCTTCTTCTTTAATGATTTTCATATATCCATTCTTAAAGTTGTTTGAAGATTTCGAATTAACAAAAACGCTCTTTAGATCTAAAAGCATTCACAAAAGTTTACTCAAATTCAATACATAGAAGAAAATCTCACATTCACTACTCAAATATTACCCAACATGACTCCCTACGTGTTGTTCACAAACATCAAGACCTGTAAAAATTTTCCAAACAAATGACTTCAAACTCTAGTAAACACCAAACAAATGTTCACAAAAGCATACTCAAATTCATCTCCTCCAACCTCACTCAAGCCACCATCAAATTGGGAGAAAACCGTCATTTAGGCATTTCACCAAACACTTTGCACTCCAAACTCGATTTCTCAAAACTAATGCAAAATAGCTCAACAAATGCATAGAAACTAAGCATTGGACCGGGGGCAGCTGCACGAGTTCAAGTCAGTAAGGTCAACAAAAGACACATCTTCCGCAAATCGAATAAATTTATCTACTTTCGATAATTTGACAAACATAATATAAAATTCTCAAATAATCTATTTTCGATAATCCAACAAAAATAATATTGAATTCTCAAACAAAATATATATAAATTTTAATACATTATTACTAATAGTTCTTAATCCAAAAAGAAAAATCAAATACATAAACTCCTACAGTTGCTCTCTACGGGTCTTCATGTGCTGAAATCGTTACATAATAGTTTCATTATCAACACTGGCAAACACGTCATTTGCAATAAATGTGACCAATCAATCATTCATCCATTATGGTTCAGCAATAGGAATCTTCTTCCTCTTATGCTTCTTATTCTTTTCTTATTTCCAAGGGCTAAATGGTTGAGAAGGGCTATGAGTAATTAGGGTTTTATTTGTGAAAATAACTTATTTTGGGGGTATTGATTGTAACACACTTATCATCTAAAAATGGATTTTTTTTTTCCAAAATTAACCAAGTGCTACAGTGGAGTCAAACTTTTAAATTGAGTGGGATAAAAAAAAACACAAAATTAATATTGTTTCATATCTCAATGGGGTCAATTGACCCCACTATGAACCAAGTAGCGCCGCCCCTAATAATATCCAAAGCAATGTTGCAAAAAAGGAGAACGTCTCGGGAAATATCTTGTCTGTGTATGTGAAAAATCTCTTTTTATGTTTGCGTAATTTAATTGAGTGGTCTTGGAATTTTTATTGAAGATTTTGGGTGATACTAGAAAGATTTGTATTAATTTGGAATTCTAAACTTTGAGATTGAGTGATAATTTTTCTCTTTTTTTATGGAAGGTTGGAATTGCCTTTATCCGATATGAGCATGCAGAAAGTTGATTCCAGCATTACACGAGGCGTGCTTTATTTTGTATACCCCAGCTTTATGGCATTGGGACCCCCATCAGGAGAAGGAAGTAGATCTCAGGTGAGGTGATTGAGCACTTGGGTGAAAGAAGTAAACCTTGTGAGAGGCATCAAAAAAACCCTCGCAATGAAAGGTGAGCATGCCTAGGGCTCGAATCTTAGACAGTCAGGTGAGAAGTGCCGCCACTTACTAACAAGGTAAGTGGTCGTCCTGTACGTGTGTACTTTTATTTTGCCCTTTTAAGATGTTATTTTAGGCTGAAATTAGGGGTGTGTGGTTCAGTTGGCCGGTCAATTGAGAAAACTGTTAACCGAACCGTAATCGCGGTTTTTTATTTTTTAAAACTGTAACCGTAACCGTATAAAAAAAAAAATCGTGGATTACTGTAACCGTGGTTAACCGTATTAAACGGTTCGATTACGGTTACTAACCGTGGAATGTCTTCCTTACATAATGGGATAAATATGAATTATTGAAGGTAAATTGACACATAAGGAGCAATTGAATAAGGTAAGAAATATTTCATTCAGCCCTCTTATTTTTTATTTTATTTGTAAATGGTACGGTTAACCGCATATGGTTAACCGAACCGTATTATACGGTTTGGTTCGGTTAATAACCGTAAATTATTACAAAAAACAGTAAATTATTACAAAAAACAGTAACTGAACCGAACCGTGCGGTTTTTTTATTTCATTAACTGTAACCGTAACCGAATCATGAAATACGGTTATTAACCGCGGTTCAGTCTATTAAATGGTTTTTTGCTTTTTTTTTTACACCCCTACTTGAAATGTTTCACTATATAAAAATTCATTTCATTTTGTATAGTGTCGAAAAGTAGTTTTCTACCTCTTGAAACAAATGGTTTTTTGACAAAATCAAAGAAAATTATTTTGCATCTTTGTATACAATGAGAACAATATTGTTGCATCGAATCACGAGGAGTTTGTGCGCGTGGTACATTGTTGACTTTTTTTGGTACGATTATGAAAAGTCCTCGATGCCACACAAAGCCACAGACACGACCTTTTACCTCTCACCTCTCTCGTGTGTGCATAACTATTCTGCCATTTAGAACTTTAACCAACAATACGTTTTTTACTACATGTGGAAATCTACGTTTTGCATGAACATGGAAAAACAATTTTGACTGCATGCAAATTATCGGGAGATTAGAAGAAAATATCTTCCAAATTTCTATTTTCTTTTTTTCATGTGAAAATCTAGCACACGGAACTACAAAAAGTCTGTGCACATAAATCATATCATTTTTCATTGCATAACAAACGTGGCCTTATTATTTTTTTATCATGATTTAATTCTATAATCCACGTAAGCATAAAATAGCAGTCTTGACACTTTCCCCGCCCCGTAAGAAAGGTTCCATGGGACAGAAAAAATTAATTCAAAGTTTTCCTCCTTTCACAACATTGCACTAAACTTTAAAATAAAAAAAATTATATGCATGAAAAAATAGAGCATTTTCCACCGCATCGCATAATCCTAATTAACACGACACAAACATGGCTCTGTGTGTTATATTGGCCCATGAATAATTTTCATGTCATGGATTTGAAATCCGTGGAACTTTTGCAATAGGAGTTCTCATACCACTTTTAAATACGAGAGAAGTGTGAGAGTTCATGAGGCTCGCTAGCCTACTAAATACAAGTGCATATAGGATTGATCTATTAAAAAACAAACCAATACATCTAATCTTAAGTTCATTAAATGTTTTTAGTTGTTTGATATTAGGTGATGAGATTGATGGGTAAATTATAAATTTGCTTATCGTCCTTATCAATTATTTGGATAAAAAAACTTAGAATAATTAACTTGACTTTCTGCAAATACCTAAATTATAAAGGCCTCTTGTATTATCCAAGACAATATGCCTTCACAAACTTTGCTAGCTGTCTTTTTTTTCTTTAAAACAAGAGTTAGATGAATGGATTAAATATCTCACACCTATCTCCCTCTTTTGTATAGATTAAATGAAAATGCTAGAAGAAATTGGGTCTCATATTAGAATGCACACTCTCCAATTTGTATTTTGGCCTACCTTAGGTGCATGACAACCAAAAGAGGATGGTTTGTATATTGTTAGAGGCAAGTGGTCCACTTTACCACAAGTTTTAAAATTGATGGGCCCCACACGTTCTTTGACTTTGGAGCTTTCCTCTTATGATCTTTTCAATCTACTTAAATAAGACTGGTTTCGTTTTAGTAAGCTCAGTCGTCCTAATTCCTTGATTATCCAATAAAAGGAAATAAAAAAAAATCATTATTAAGATATTTCATGTATGGGAGGAGAGCTCTATGAGTTTTATACAAACAGGTGGTTTATAAATCTTCCCTCTTTTTCACAATTTTTTGCATGACACCAACATCATTCTCACACATATTAGAGTGAGTGAAAAGGAGTATATATAGAAACCACCTTTTGGTATAAAATTTAGAGAAATTCCCTCCTATCAAGAACATCTTAGCAGTGACCAATTTTCTTATTTGATAATCAATAAGTTATGATGACTAAGCTTACTAAAATGAGTCCAATCTTACTTTCAGTAAATTGAAAAAAATAAAAGAACCAGTGGGGCCCATCACGATTAACAATCTCCCGCTTGGATCAAATGACCACTCATAAATTCGTGAATTGGCAATTGCCAAATGTAAATTGTAACAGCGTTCGGAATTCCAACTCCTTTCCAACTTCAACTTCTTGTTACATTTAGAGCCCGATCGGCTAAAAAATACCACACACTGAAATTGTATCCATTATAACAAAAAGAAACATTACAAACTTGCACGGTTTAAGTGGAATTTGAGCCATGAAGTCAACTCGAAATGGGTCAAAGTTTATGTGACATTTTAATTATATGGAAAATATCTTTCAATGATATATAAAAACCAAAACTATGACAAGTGAATACATAGCATGTCCCCTTGAAGCTATATATATGGGTCTTTAGCCCCCCTTTTGCCCGATTTGGTTCGAATGTTATGATTTTTGATGTAATTTCATTATAGTATTCGAAAGCTTTCCAATAATTATTTTATTTATATGAAAGATGCAAGTTCAATTGACAAAATTGGATTTTGATTTTGCAATTGATTGCAATTATGTTACCAATTTCACATATGATTTTGACCTTGATCTTTAAAAAAGCCATTAACTAAAATTATCAAACATATGATGAATTTAGGAAAGAATTTGATGATGACAATTGTTAATTAGTTTTGTTATCAATTGTTAATTCTTCAACCTCAACATATCCTTTGCAAAGTAAAATCTAGCCATCCACAATGTGTCCCATTAGATGGACACTCCATATCTAATTAGCCAGGAGTTTCCCCAAGTCAGCCATCTTATCCAAATTGGAGCTATTCAAGTTCTAAAATAAAGGGAGTAGGGTAAATAACATCCATGAAAGTTAAGCAAAAAACTTATAATAATAACAGTAACATCCATGATAGATATCCAATGAACAACAGTCTGTAGCTCCTCCCACGGGCCATTGCCCATGTATATTTCTCATGAAAAAAAAAAGTTAAAAGCCAACCATAATCGCCAATCAAAACCCTAGAAAAAGTCATAGAATACCCAAATAAAAGTAGTAGGAGAGAGAATGAGAGCGATTACTCCATTTGCAAAAGAAATTTCTATTAGTTTAGATGCAAATCAGCCCATTTACTACTCTAATTTGATTGGAAATGTTTGACTGAGATGGGTGGAATTGCGATGACTGGATATGGTGGCCTGGTTTGTGGGGGAAAGTGAGAAGATATATAGACAATAGGGCATTTGATGCATTCCCAAAAGATCGAACATCTCGATGTTGGTCAAAATCCACATAATAAAATGAGAGATTTCTCACACTCGGACATTGACGAAAGCTACAATCAAGGCCGTTGGATCATAGCACGATGCAGCGCTCTTCTTCAGTGCATGGTTTGGCCATTTTTTTTTTTTTCAAAATCAAATTCATTCGTCAGCTCTGAAATTAGACTCATTCATCAGATCTAACACCCATTGTGTTCATTGTGCCCAATCTTTCAAATAAAATTACAATGGGCCAGTCGTCGGAATAATCACACGGAAGAGACTACCTCTATTTTTATCCCAACAAGAGATGGTAAAGTAAGTTCATCGCGTGTTTCAAATATAGTCAGATCTAATGGTGACCATCTTACATATTTGAAGAATAATCTACATGTTGATGACTACAAAGGTTGTTGATGATCTGGTTAGATTCAGAAATGGAGGGCCCCACCATACATTGAAGAAGTGAGTTACAACATGCTATGAAGCAGCGGCGCTGCATTGTAGTTCTGCTCTTGAAATAAAAGAAAAATATCTTAAACCTTAACCAAATTGACAACGGAATAGACATTTGCAAAACGATCTAGGCCATTTAAGTATTTGTTTGATCAATTTTAAGTCAGTTATAGACTCAGGAGATAGACTTGCTAAAAACCACCTATATTTATATTTGCGTAAAAATCTTATGGGATTCCCGGCATGGGTGTTTGTTGGCATAATGTGTGCGTTTGCTCACCATGTTATGCATCCAGTACCCCCATTTGTACTTGGTGCATGTGTGTTGAAGGGTCATGCATCTGCTCAAGGGATTACTCCGTCAAGTCAAATGCCACGGGACACAAGGTTTCATTGCCTCCTTTTCGTATTTCAACAATCTGGTTCATCTTCACAGTTCAAACTTAAATAATAAATGGGTTCGGCTCAGCTCTACAATCTCAACCTAAACAATAAACGGCTTGGGATCTACTGCTTATATAATCCATTCATCACATTCAACCCACCCATCCTAATCCAATCTAACTCAATGCACCTATGACCCGCAAACCCAACCCAAACCCTAACTTTTTTTCAACTAATGCATCTATGACCCGCAAACCCAACCCAAACCCTAACTTTTTTTCTACTAATGCGACCTGCAAACCCAACCCAAACCCTAACTTTTCTCAAGTGCAATTGGGCTACCATGTAAACCCCACCCCCACCCCCACGGACCCCACATCAGCTTCTCCATCCACTGAACTATAGTATATAGTCTAAACCTCCCTCCTGACGTCAGGCAGAGATGCGGGCCCTCTAGATCGGGCGGTGGACATTGGAGCTGCTTAAAAAACAAAAAGAACCCCTCTAGGGTTTCGTCATCGTCACCCTCACCTGACTATTTAAACCCCACATCCTTACCCCATACTCGGCGCGGTGCAGTTCGGGTGCTGCCCTCCCAAACCTCTCCTTTTATTTTTCCCTAACCCTAGCTCTTCTCCTTCTTCTCATTCTTCTTCAAAAACCAAAATCCCCAAAAGACAAAACATCTTTCAAATCTATCTTCAAAAAGGAAAAAAAAAGAGCCACGTGATTGATTGCTTTTCTCTATCATATCTATAGCTTGCTTGCTTTATCCTGTTCCTGTTCTATTTGGATTTGTTTCTTCCTTTGAGGAGAGGGAGAAAAAAGGAAAAAAAAAAAAAAAAAAGAAGTGTTCTTTCTCTTTTAGTTGTTGTATCTGTTGAGATGGCGCAGGTCCAAGTCCAGCCGCAGCCCCCGCTCTCTGGTGCGAATGGTGGGGCGAACCAGTTTGTGTCGACGTCGCTTTATGTTGGAGATCTTGAGCCGAACGTCACGGACTCACAGCTTTATGATCTGTTCAGCCAGCTTGGCCCGGTCGTTTCCGTGCGCGTTTGCAGGGATGTCAACACCCGCCGCTCCCTTGGATATGCCTATGTTAATTACAGCAACACTCAGGATGGTTAGTCTGTTTATCTTTTTCTTTCTCTGCCATATGTTTTACCCGGTTTTTGCATTAGATGATGGAGTGTTTTTTCTTTTTTTTCTTTGTTATTTGTATGATGGTGATGATAGTGATCTCTCAAGCTGATACTTGGGGTTTGATTATTTTGCATAAAAGATGCCTGTAAATGATTGAAATCGCGTTTATGAGTGGATTCTCTGAGAATTCATTGTTGTACAGCTTGTGTTAGTTGGGTGGGTTGCAAAATATGATTGGAGCACCACTTTGCAGAGGTGGGTGGGTTCAAGTGTTTTTGTATAGAGAAAACATCAAGGCTCTTGAAGTGATTTACTTTGTTTTTTTTTTTCAACAAAACCCCAAATGCGTGCTAGTCCTTTGTCATTCTTAAGTCACATAGAGAAGATGTTGTGCAAATATGAGGATTTATATGATTGAGGCAATGTTTTAAAAATGATGTGGCATGAGCTGATTGTTCCAATTGCCCAAAGTATGAGTTGTTTGGTAAGCCTCCATGTGTGGGGTCAGGGGTGTGCTGCTGTACTCACAAGGAACCTTGCTTAGTAAATATATAAAAAAACACACACACACATGTATTTGTATAGGAGTCGGTGATTCTTAAGTGCTTGGATTTATCCAAACCAAATTTTATTTCAACATGAGTTGATCCCACCATCAGATTGATGACTATAATTTTTTTTTTTTTTGACATTTTAATAATATGATGGTAGGCCTAATTCCTATTGGAATGATTTTGTTGAGGGCCCGCTTTTACCTTTCGAGAAAACCAAGATTTTTTCGAAATTTGATAGTGGGCCCAACTCTTATTGAAAAATTAGTTGAAGGTCTATTATATAATGAGCCATCTATTTTGATTGGTGTGGATTTTTCATTAGTAGGCTTCACGGAGGTGCATCACAAATTTGTCATTAGTTTTAAAAGAAATGCGAATGGGGTGATACTTCCACCGTGTAAGAGGATTTGAAGGATAACTGATAGCATTTAAGAGGATTTCATGAAAACTATTCAAGGCATGGCAACATTTAAGAGGTTTTCAAACATGGGTTATTTTGGTTGGATATTTTAAGGGGGTAGAAACAGCCCTTTTATAGAGGAGCAATTTGTAGAAATCCTCTATATCTATCTAAAAATGGGACATTTTTGCCCCTCTATTACATCCAACCAAAGTTTTCCATGTATTTTAATCCTCTTAAATACTGTCAAATCCTCTTAAAGATAGATGGCTCCATATATTATCGGAGCTGGGCCCACCATCAAATTATAAAAACCTTGAAATCCTTACAAAAAGATAGAAGTGGGCCCTCAACAAAATCATTCCCATAGGTGATGGCTATGGCCCACCATTAAATTATGAAAATGTCTAGTAGTTTATTGTTATAGTGAGCCCAATATACATTACTATGAAATTTGGTTTGGATAAATCCAAGCCCTTAACACTCACCTAACTTGTTGAATTGTCATCATTCCCAATTTGATGATACCCTTTATACTATCAATAGCCATTGAGTTTACGTAGGGGCCAGTCATGACGTTAATTTGATACCAATTCTAGCATCAATTGCCATTGGGTTTGTGTAGGGGCCCATTCATTATATTAATTGGGAAGACCGTGAGTACTCTCCATAGTAGTCAATTCCATTGCGTTTTGGCCGGATTGGCCGGAGTTTTTCGTTCCTGTCCTTCAGCTGTTCCTGTCCTTCAGCTGAAACGGAATGGGGCTCAAAAAAATTTGGTTTGAATTTCAGTCCGTTCCGATTCCTGTTGTCCATTTCGGTTTGTAGTAAAATTTTCACTAATTTTTTTCTCAATATCCATATCAAGAAACATGCATAATTTATATTTTAAAGTTACTCCAAAAGGTTTTGCCGGAATTCCAAAATATTCCATCTTGGAGGCTAGACTGAAATGACTACCGATCACTGAAAAAGAATTGACAACTATGGTACTCTCAGGAGTTTTGAGGAGGAGAAACTCTAGGTAGGAATGTTAACTGATCACTCTATTTTGGAAAGGAGGAAAGGTAGGGAGTTGCCCAAAGCATTTGAGTTCTTAGTTGAGAACTCCACACGAGCAGCAATGCCTGTGGAGGCAATACAAAAACAATCACGCAAGTCATAGCATATAGGAACAATAAAGAAGTAACATGTGCACAAAATGAATGTAGCAAAGATGAGAATGTTGAGGTGGATGTGTGGTAAAACTAGGAATGATGAAATCAGAAATGAATGATTTCTAGAGCATTTAGGGGTACCATCAATAGAGGATAAAAATTGAAAAACCCATTTGAGATGGGTTTGGGCATGTCCAATGCAGGCTTACAACGATGCTAGTAAGGAAAAGCTTAGCTATGCAGGTTGATGCCTCATTAAGGAGAAGAGGTAGGCTGAAGAGGACTTAGATGGAGGTAGTAAAAATAAATATGAAGAAGTGTAACTTATATGAGGATTTGGCTCAGGATAGATTAGAATGGAGAAGCAAAATTCATGTAGCCGAACCCCAACATAGTTGGGACAAAGCTTTGATGATGACGATAATTGCATAAATGAACAAAGGAGGAGTCTCGTTTTGGTTGTTTCAATCCTTTTAATGGTCCAGCGAAGTCAATCCTAGTTATAGATTTAACATAGAAAAATTTAAGCTCTTAAAATAGAAAACTACCTTTATGTTTTTCTCTGTCAAACAAGAATTTTGAATGGCGTGTGTACCTTCCAATATAGCATGCCTTTTCATTTGGGGTGTATACCTCAACCACGCCTAATAACTTCAAGGCATACATCCCATTGCGAGGATTATACTACTTAGCATTTTAGGGATCCCGTAGCCGATGTGAGCATCCAGAAGAAAACCCAATCGCTTCTGAAAACACTGGATTGAAGTTTGAAAATGTGCAAAGTGGTAGTTCGGCTGGCTTGAGCCAATCAAGTAAGGTGCCATGATACCTTAAAAAAACACGAAAAGAAAAAGGAATAAAAGTTGCTGAAAAGTAAACTATAAACAGCAAAGCATAGTGATGAGATGAGGCATGACCAAGTGTATTCATCATGAATTAAAGTTGAAAGTTTTATAAACAAGGAAAAATATCAACTATTAAAAGCCATTTATCTACATTATAAACAATAAATCATGACTTGAGCTATGTGTACTATGTATATGAAAATGTAGCACCACAGTGCCAGTAACAACTGGTAACTGGTAAGTATCATATTCAGTAATGAGCAACCGAAGAACAACTGGTACCAGCTGTCAACTCCTTAATACAGTCTTGCTATGACTTTCCGAAGTCCATGTAAGATTACCACAAAAGGCCAGTGCGTGAACGGTTCTGGTCGGCAATACCTGATGGTTCAGATCAATGGATCGCATTTATCTGTACGTTGATTCCTTTAAAGAACTACTAGCTTTAGTACTATCTAGTTTGCCTCGTTTTTATGATATTTGTAGAACTTATTCTTTTGAATAGCATGGAGTGTTTCTCTTGTCCTGCTACAGGTGCTTGTTTTATCTTTCATTTTAATCTGAGGCAAGTAGTCTTAACCCCAGTCCAAGGCATTTGTTTCTTGTCTTGAAGTGACTACTTTTGAGTACCATTAAGAATGACAATTGGCATTTTCTGTGTTGCTTTGATACAATAGGATATCATGCATATGTTAATATGCATGTTAAAGACATAACTCTACTAGTCTATAATGTACAACAAATATTGAAGAGAATAGAAAGTGGGTCCAAATTTATTCTTGGAATCAAAGCTTTGTTGCATTTGCATTATCCATTATGTTTCTTGTATTAGGCTCTCATATAGTTTCTCCTTCTACATCTTCATCTCCATCTCTCTATCTTGCTTTCATGAGATTTTAGGAAATTAAATTGGGTTCAGAACCTTTGCTCGCTTGCAAAACTGTGGTCTTAACCTAAGCTACAAGTACCTAGCTGAATGCCAATATTACTTTATGGACACAAATTAAAGTGTTCAATGTGGCACTTTACCTTTTAAATAGTAAGCATTATTCATTTAAAGAAACTATCATTTAGCACAGTGTTCTTTTCTCTCTCTCTCTCTCTCTCTCTCTCTCTCTCTCTCTCTCTCTCTCTCTCTCTCTCTCTCTCTCTCTTTTGTTTTGTTTTTTTGGGGGTTGTTTCTTACTCTCATTTCATTCTACCCTTGTTCCATGTTGATGATAGCTGCGAGGGCGATGGATATGCTGAACTTCACGCCTCTCAATAACAAGCCCATCCGTATAATGTATTCTCACCGTGATCCTAGTATTAGAAAAAGTGGGGCTGCTAATATATTTATCAAGGTAATTTTGAACTTATTTGCTTATATAGGTTCAGTACAGTTTTACGAATTATTGAACCGTGGCTCCATCGTTATTTATATTTTTCTTTAACATTTTGAATGCATGTTTCAGAATCTGGACAAGTCACTAGACAACAAAGCACTACATGAAACTTTTTCTATATTCGGTACCATTTTATCATGCAAGATTGCTACTGATGGATCCGGCCAGTCAAAAGGCTATGGGTTTGTCCAGTTCGATCAAGAGGAGGCTGCCCAAAATGCTATAGAAAAGCTGAATGGAATGTTGATTAATGACAAACAAGTATATGTTGGACCTTTCCTTCGCAAGCAGGAAAGAGACATGTCTACGAACAAGACAAAATTTAATAATGTCTATGTCAAAAATTTCTCAGAGTCGACAACTGAGGAAGATCTGAGGATGGCTTTTGGTGAGTATGGAACAATTACTAGTGTTGTAGTGATGAGGGATGGTGATGGGAAATCAAAGTGTTTTGGATTTGTTAACTTTGAGGATGCTGATGATGCTGCCCAAGCTGTTGAGGATCTTAATGGGAAGAAATTTGATGATAAAGAGTGGTATGTTGGTAAAGCCCAAAAAAAATCTGAAAGAGAGATGGAGCTGAAAGGGCGGTTTGATCAAAGTATGAAGGAGGCAGTAGACAAATTTCAGGGTGTAAATTTGTATTTGAAGAATCTGGATGACAGCATTGGTGATGATAAATTACGAGAATTGTTTTCTGAGTTTGGTACAATTACTTCATGCAAGGTATGCAGTAAGTTTGCTTCATTAGTGAATTACATTCTGCATCTAGTCTTGGTATTCTTCTAACATGGATGACCGTTTTTTCCTGACTTGTGCAGGTTATGCGAGATCCTGGTGGCATAAGCAGGGGATCAGGATTTGTTGCTTTCTCGACTCCTGAAGAAGCATCTCGAGCTGTAAGCTACTTTTATGGGTTACCTTTTTGAAGATTTGACTGTGTGCTAACACTTTTCTTTTTTCCTCTTCAGCTCTCAGAAATGAATGGTAAAATTGTTGTTAACAAGCCGCTATATGTTGCGCTTGCACAGCGTAAAGAAGACAGAAAAGCAAGGTTACAGGTAAAATAATTAAGAAACATTTTCTTAACTTCATCGGACGTGCCAATGCACTGCTAGCTCAGTTGTGATGCATCTCTCTCTCCACAGAAACAAGCTGAGATCAATCCCTTGTTCTAACTTTGTTGATTACGGGACTTGGATAGTGTGTTTGTGTGAGTGAATATTTACCAGTGCACCAAAAAAAAAAAAAAAAAAAAAACCCTGGATCAGATGTTGGATTGCTTGTCATATTTACGTGTACTTTTGGAAAATCAGACAAGTGACTAAGTTTATTAATACCTCTGGTGCTTTCCCAATGGCAAGAAGCTCGAAATGTTGTCTTTTAAGCATTTTCCTGTGTTGTATGTTTTCTCTTATGTTGTTTCAACATTCACTTGTTTTTTGTGGTGATTGTTTCTGGTTTGCTGGATTTTGGATTTTTTTTTATATTATATTATTTTTTTTATTTTTATAAATTGCTAACTCATAGTTACCTAATTCGCTCCTTGCGTCATCGAATTGCGTACTGTTTGAATCGAACAATTCGCTATTCAGTTCGGTTGGTTCGAAGTCTTGGAGAAGCTCCAATTTGTAGATGTTCCTAGGTTGTTGTAGAAGATGAAATGAAACTACTAGGAAGATTAAAAAAATGAAAAGAAGTAAGGAAGATGAAAGGACTAATAAGATGGTATGGTACAATAGGTGGCAGAAAAGGTGGAAAGGTGGACACGAAAGTCCATCGGTCTCTTAATCTATTTCCATGTGATGAAGGAAATGCATAAAGAAGAAAGTCCCATCGGTCTCTTACTTACTTTCATTGATCTCTTTCCATTGATAAAGAGATGAAATTAATGCCTTTTATTTTTCTTCGTTAATCTCTCAATATAGATCCTCTATAGTTTGGATTCACTACAACTTCATGAGGCTAGTATGGCCCACCAATTACAAATCCAAATCGATGAAAATGAGTGTCTTACTCATCTATATGATTAATTAAATTTTAGTTCAAAAAAGAGATGGACCCACCTGAGATTAATCACTTATATATCATGTGAATATAATAATCACCTTGAGATGGGCCCACCATTTTTTTTTTTTTTTTTGTGTGTTTGGGAATGTTTAAATATTCATGCAAATGTAATAATTACCATTTTTCATGTTCTTGGTGAAATATCATTCTTTATATAACCATTAATGTATCTAAAATTCTAGTAAACTGCTTATATATATGGACTATATGGACTAGCATATGGCGCCCGTGCTGATCATGGGCAACCAACCAACCATTTTTTGTGCATATAATTTGCATCATTCATAAGTAAGGATGTTGACATTTCTTCATTTTTGATATTTGATCCATTTTCAGCTATAAAGAATTTAAAAAAGTAATGAACATTGGATCGAGTGAGGTGTTGATATTGTAGTCCTCAATTTATACTAACATTGGATTGAATGTGGTACTACTTTTCTTTTATTATTCATAAGCCAAGCATTGGGACTGATTTACTCAAAGTTGTATATTCAAAACCACATATTTGATTCCTTGCTAGCCAATGTTGGTTCCAACTTTATATTCCCATTGCAAAACATGGCAATAGTAATACCTATGTGAAGTATTTGTTGATATAAATTGTTGTGCCTTTCACTAAAAGCTTGAGCTTTTGGTGCTAGTGGTTATTAACATGGTGTCGCAGCTAGAGGTCACGAGTTCAAAACTCCTGGGATGCATGTTAACTCCATCTGTTTGGCTGGTTTATTTCGTTCCGTTCTGACTGTATGCTGAGTTTCGACTTTGAACGGCCTCCCGTTCGGGGTGGTGTGGGGGTGGTGATATACATTGTTGTGCCGTTCACTAAAAGCTCGAGCTTTTGGTGCTACTGGTTATAACAGTATTCATATGCATCATCAATGCAATAATAATTACAAACATTTTTTCCTTGTGCTAATGAGAAGTTTTCAAAAAATGCTTGTTTGCTTCACATCTTATGCCCACAATTAACAAACTATAGTAGTAAAATTATTTTTAAAATTCTATATATCAAAATTGATTCAAAAGAAGAAAAATGCGGTTAACTTATATGAAGTAGTGAGTAGTAAGTTTTATATTTACAAATTTTTAACTCATTTATTTTGTATGTTATTTCATTAAAAAATAAAGAGGCCTTAAAACAATAATTTCAACATCTACAAACATATAAATTAAATTTTGTAAAAAAGAAATAGAAATTTTGTGGGTGATAAGAAAAACAAAAAGAGAACTTATTGCTATAAACCTTGAAACACAATTCAATTAAATGTACTTATTACATTGCCACTCTATTCCCAAATGACTAATATGCAAATACCCATCAAACCCTTAACTCACAAAACCAAAGCTACAACCCTAACAGATTTAAAGCACAACAAATCTATCAAATTACTTTACCATGAAAAAAAAAACCCCATCAAACTGATGCCAAAACGTAGAACTAATGTAGCAAAAGTAGAAATCTAGTCCATGAAATGACAAGAACAAAGGTAAAACAACCCCAAATGGTTGAGATGAAAATGCAGACAACAGCTCAAAACCAAATCCAATACCCAAACAGAATAGGATTCATGTAAGTATTACGTTAATCAGTACCCAAATGCTTAAAATTCTTTAATATTTATAGCCTAGCCACAGCATGTCAAGTAAAAATCATAGCAGAAAATCTGAGTAGCTTGCTACTTTTCTTTTCTCAATTGACTAGGATGCAATTACCCCTTAAACCCCCAATTCATGTGAGGTCAGGGTCATCCCCAACAACCACAGTAGTCATATGTGGAGAAGGGAGCTTTTAACGATGCTGATTGGGACAGACACCGATGATTTTCTCAATGGAGTGGAATCTTTATGTTATTAGGGTGTCACCAAAACTGAATGGATAGGTTAGTTTTGCCCAAGTATTAGATAGAACACCACACATTATAGAGAAAAATGAAAAATAAAATAAAAATCAAAGTTGTGTATATTAGTAGGCTCAAGTTAGATGTAACAGTGCCTTTAATATGCAGATTCATAATTGTAACCATTTTTATCCACAACTTTTGAGAAAACTAAATGGATTGCAGAGGAAACAGTCTACTTATTTTCCATAAAACCTCCATATGAAGGGTTAGAATTGCCCAATTAGTCTGACCTGTCTTTCTAGCCCATCCATGGTAATCACTGCCATATGACCAGTTCAGATCATTGTTTACATGCACCATGAGTATCGGGTAGAATTTCCCTCACCTTAGTGCCTTCTCCAAAGATATACACACACAAGTACAACCCACTTTAATCATGGAAATTCAAGTGAAATACAAAAGAAAATTGAAATTCGACATGAAATCCTTATCACATTGAGGTGAATTATGTGCAGGCTAAGATTAAAAACTGTTATCTTGACTAAACGAGGTGTAAAGATATGGAGAGGGAGAGGACTAATTCAACACTAAAGCTCTTTCTTTACCTTTTTGGCGGGAAGTAGAAACAGTCTTTCAACCTCCTAAGATCGCTTTCTTCTTCGGTCATCACTTACTATTTCTTTCTGCTTCCATCGTCTTCGTAGTGTGGCTGTATATGGCCACAGGTGTTTCTCTGTCTTTCTCCTCTCTCATCCTATTAGCTTTTGATATATTAGATCAGACATAGGAAATGACTATTTGTGCGAGGGATAGATGAATTTGCAATCGAGCTTGGCCTTCAAAACCAAGACCTTGAGACCCTCTCAATGTAAAGGAGAGAAGAAGGGGATGCGAGGAGAATGTGATGCACCAAACTATAGAAGGAACAGAATAACCATCACATGTTTGAACAAATATGGGGAGTTATTGGAGAAGTTATTGATTGAAAAGTGGAGATGAGTTACAAATTGTCAAAATAAATTTCACACGGTCCATGTGGACACTGGAAAGAGACCTGATGTTAATATATTTACAGAAACGTTTTGGGAGGAGTTAAAATGGAGGGTCAAAATTATGTTCATATGGTCAAAATCAAATCGAACTCAATTGGCTGATTTGCAATTGAAATCAGTTTCTTTCATATATAATAATTGGACCTACAAATTATCTCAAACTAACCTTGAAATATACTCGAATTAGGACATTGAATTCATCAAACTCGAATCACGAATCAAGTGAATCAAAAAACGAATTAACTGAACCTGTTTTATCGAATTTTTGTATCGGGCAAACTACGAACTCTAATCTGAATCAGTTGAATTGCGAGTTAGGTAACTATGTGTTAAACTTGTATCAATCATAAGCTTAGCAGTACAAATGGCTATACTGAAAAGCGAAGAAATTGTGAAAACACAGCCACCATCCAAGTGAGAATAAAATAAAAGCCACAAACCAACAACAAAGGAAAACAAATCAAAGATCCCAAATGTGTTTGGAGGAAGTTTGAAGGAAGTTTTGAATGTGTATTTGTTTTTTTATTTTTATTTTTATTTTTATTGGTAATGTGACTCTAACCCACAACCTCAAGTATTCAATATTGAGCACCTTCCACTTTTTTTTTTTTTTTTATATAAAACAAGCACCTTCCACTTTGTGAACGGGCTCTTTTCATTTTTTTTTTTTTTGGTTAAGCTCCTGTACTTCTTTGTAGTTCTGTTGTCTCTCCCGTTCAAATAATTACTCAAAAGGATTAAATATTTGATTCTGGCTTTATTATTAGTAGCCGGGTTCTAATTGTGGGAGATCTACATTCTTACCTCCTGCTTTCTTCCTGAACTGCCTGCTAGTTCTATTACTGTAATTATTTCCATTACCAATAACAATGGTTTTTTTTTTTTTTTTTGACAAAAAATAATAATGGTTCTTTCACATAAAAACAATGGAAAAAAGGGGAGAATATCCCTTCTTGTTCTACGTTTTACCTTATCTTGATATACATATATATATATATATAAATATTTTATAATCTCTATTTTATTCTGTCTCAACATCTGGTTACCATTCACAAAAAAAAAAAAAAAAAGGAAATGAGATGTTGGACAAATTTGTTGGAAATTGGCATGAAATTGGCATCAGTTTCTGGTTGTGTATGTTATAAATATAAGCTGAATGATGTTGGGCTAACTGGTATTTGTGTTGTATTAAGGGCTTAAAATGAATAAGTGATGACTTCTCTTCTTTTTGTTATTAATTTGAAACATGATTTGTTGTATACTACCCTTTTGTTATTTATTTAGGCACAATTTTCACAAATGCGGCCAGTTGCAATGCCACCTTCTGTAGCTCCTCGTGTGCCAATGTATCCCCCTGGTGCTCCACCAATGGGGCAAGTATTTTATGGCCAAGGTCCTCCTGCACTTATTCCTCCACAGGTAGAGGCTCTTCTTGTGTTAGATACCCCTTTTTTTTAAGTATATTATCACTGTTATTACTTCAATTTATATTGGAGAAATTTATACTTCATGATTCAGTTTGTCAGAAACCATTTTTTGGAAAAGAATCAAAACTTAAATGTTTTAATTTCGTATGTTTTTTGTTTTATTTTATTTGAAATTTAATTTTTCACTTCCAAGAATTTGTGATGCAGTATTCAAGAAATAATTGCTATCATCAACATCATTGAAGCCTTGTACTTCCAAACCATCCTTTCATTGCTTAGTGTGTTACCATTGCTCATAAACAGATATAATAAATGAGTTCAAAAGCCAAAAAAGATAAGATTTTTTTTTTTTTTGGGGGTGGGGGTGGGGGGTGGGGGTTATATTTTATTGAATTTAATAAATTTGGGTATTGTGGCACTAGACACCTAATAGACCCTTGATTGAATCTCAATGCATCTGTGATCCCTTGTACAATCTTTCTGAAAGGCACAACTTGAAACTTGTTGGAGAATTCTTTAGTTTTTTATTTTCAGATTCCCTAGAGTGCTCTCTAGATGCTTGGAGGTGAGAATGCGTGTGCATATACCCCTTTCGACGTGCTAGGAACCCTTTATTTCAGGGGTTTGGGATGCTTCTCGTGAAATAAAACTAATGAGGTAGGATTTCCTTCAAAATATGACACCTCAACTTAAACGAGGTGCAAACCTTGCCTGGGTGCTCGGCAACCCCCCCCCCCCCCCCCCCCCCCCCCCCCCAAAAAAAAAAAAAAAAAAAAAAAAAAAAAAAAAAACCTAACCATTCTCCCCCTCCTCCCTTCAATTCCATTTCATTTTCGTTCTTTTGTTTGCTAGAACTGAAATCTTTGTCCTTTGAGGAACTTAAGAGAGCAAGCTCCCTAAAACTGAATCCTCACTAACTTGTCAGATAGTAAGCTCCCTTTTGGTCAATTCTGCTGCTGTGAAACCAGCCTCTTTGATACTTGCTTCTAGCTAGAAGGCATGGTATATGTAAATAAAAATCAATTTTACAAATCACATGAATGTTTGTCAATATGTGGTTGTGGCGTCAAAATATTAAGGGACTAAGGTAGCCATTTGCATCGAACATCATACTCCTTTTTCCCCCTTCCAAATGGTAGCACAACTCTAACCCACAACCTCACGTTTGCAACCATGAGTACTTCCAATTTTGCTACAGGCTACTGTTTGTTTAACCTTTTATTGTTAGTTTTTGGATGGTTGAACCTTTTATTATTTTTGAATGGTTAAATTGTATTGTTATTTTTGGAATTCTTGCATTCTAGTCTTTCAAAGTTAAATGATTAGCATTCCTTTTTCAAAAACTTAAAAGATGATTTTAGCTGATAGGTTGGCTAATGTAGTTCAGCATCCGAATTTGATTTCTATTATTTTGACCTTTGTCTTAATGTTTTTTCCTTTTATGAATATATAAATATTTTTGCAATTTACCATTCCATAAAAGAAAGAAAGTCCAGTAATTTGTGTCAAATTTAGCCTTTCATCCTTCTGGCTTCATAAAATCATTAAAAAAAGTTCGATTTCTATTATTTTGACCTCGGTCTTATGTTTTTTCCTTTTAGGAATATATTTTTTTTTTTGCAATTTACCATTCCATAGAAGAAAGAAAGTCCAGTAATTTGTGTCAAATTTAACCTTTCATCCTTCTGGCTTCATAAAATCATTACTGAAGCCTTGCCTTATCTGCAGGTTACTTAGTGAATTGTTTTTTTCCTACTGTAGTTATTAGCTAAGGATCTTTTGTAAAGGCTGGAAATTTTTTTTAGTCAATTACTGACTTTGCACAATCTTTGTTTACTTGGATGAATCAACAGATGCTGGAGTAGTGAGTAGTGACACATTGTGGAGCGTGTTGGGCTCTGTGCATCTGTATTTTGGATTTAGTTTTTTTTTTTTTTAATGATAATGCAATTTTGTTAAAAGCAAATCAGCATAAGAAATATATACTGAGAAGCAAAAGAGGAAACCAAAAAAAGGAAGAAAAAGGCTGAACCCACCCACCCCCCCCCCCCCCCCCCTCTCCGCTCACAAAGCTAGAGAGAGACAATTATCAATACAAGACTGTCACTTCCAATTTTGGATTTAGATTTGAGACATAAAAAATGCACTCACAGTTGGATTAAAATACAAAACCGAAATACAAAAAACTAAAAATAACAATACCATTTTGTGAGTTGTATGGGGCGATAAATTGGTCGGCTTTGTCATGTTTGTAATCAAACTTTCTTAAAGTAATCTTATGAATGAGTTCTCTGCCTTAAGTTTTAGTCCAGTGAATTGAGATTTTAATCAATTGAATTTCTTGTCCAATCAATTTTCAACTTCTGCTATGTATTTTTTAAAGAATTTGAGTGCTTGTGTCTTTTTAATTATAAATGAATAGCAACACTTTTCCTTTTAGAGTTTGCTGTAGATGGGAATGATGAGTGATCCAATTTTTTTAATAGGAAATTAACATATTAGGTGGACCCTTTTGTGCTGATATTCTGGCATGAAAAGCAGCTTTTTCACTCTTGAAGTGGTGTGGACCAGGGGTCGGTAAAAATGGTCCTCATCGAATCACATTATCCATTGATTTAAGCTCCTCAAAGATTGTCAAATTTTAAATGGGATAAGTCTGAGTGAGGATGAGATGAAGACCTTTTTTTGTGTGCGTGGGTGGTTTTATTTCAATGGCATCGGCATCACTCAACTGGGTTTAAATGGTCTTCTACCCATATCTTTGATTGTTTTCCCCATTTATTTTGTTTGGCAGCCTGGTTTTGGGTACCAGCAACATCTTGTCCCTGGGATGAGGCCTGGAGGGGCTCCTATGCCAAATTTCTTCGTGCCGATTGTCCCACAAGGTCAGCAGGCTCAGCGCCCTGGTGGGAGACGTACAGGAGCAGGACCGGTGCAACAAAACCAGCAACCTGTGCCGATGCTTCAGCAGCAGGTGTGATAAATCATGTCTTTACAAATTAATATCTCACCTTTGTCTACAGTAGGAATATTATTGATTGGATACTTGGCAGATGCTTCCAAGGGGGGGACGTGTCTACCGGTACCCACCTGGGCGTAATGTGCCCGATGTATCAATGCCTGGTGTCGCTGGAGGCATGCTTTCTGTTCCATATGATATGGGGGCCATGCCATTAAGAGAATCACAGCCTATTCCGATTGGGGCACTGGCTTCAGCTCTTGCGAATGCTACTCCTGATCAGCAGAGGATGGTATGTCTATTTATTTATTATTTTTTATGCATGCATTTATGCAAAAATACATGTGTTTTGTTAACGTATTACAGGATGCTCGATAGCGAGCATCAGTTTTTATGAGAAAGTTGAGAGTATTTCATGAGATGCTGCAGAAGGTATGAGATGTATGTAACTTTTGTAGAATATTTTTGAAGAATCTTCAAAATATGATAAGATTGTGGTACTTTTGTAAGGTTTTAGGTAAAAATTGTGTCTACATGCACGCTAAATATTTATAAGCACCAATGGTCTACTTTGAGCTTCTATTTTCATCACCTTAATCATGGATTCCACAACGAATTATATCCAAGATGAAGTCGTGTGGCGTATGTTGAACTGATGATTTGGTTGTAATTAGTCCATTAAGAAAGCAAGTGAATCAATAATTTGGAGCTTTGGAGAAAGGAGTTCAACCAAAATAGGGCAAAAAATTGGGCGATTCGAAAAACGAATATATGGAGCGTATGTTTAGTGGGTCAATTAGTAGACAAGTTGAGATATTGTGAACTGAAAACATCCTAGCAGGGTGGGTGATGCATTTTGTTACTTAAGAGTAGAAGTAGAACAAAATGAAGGGTTTGAGTAAGATATCACTAGTAAAATAAGTACATAATAGAATAAGTGGATACATGCTTGTCAAATGGTATACAGTTGATGGGGTGTTACTTAGGTCGAAGGGACTCTTTTACAAGACAACAACTAGCTATGGTGTTTCGAGCTAAATGTTGAATGTCGAAGAAACAAGTAGCTGTAGTTCATGTGGGCGAAACAAAAAGTGTTTCGAGATAGTTTGGGCACATTTACAGATAGCCAGAAACTTCTCCAGTGAGTCAATTGAAGGTGAAGCGGCCATTCAAGAGAGAGTCCATTCAAGACCTTAGGTGAAGCGGCCAGGAATGACCTGTCATTTTGTGGAGTAACTGACAACATAGTGTTGAATTTGGTTAGTGGAGGAATGGAACTCATAAAGACAGATTTGAGAGATGCCAATATTTATAAAGGGGGGGTGGTGGTGTTAAAAGAAAAGATATAACTATAAATGGTTACATTAGAAGAAATTCTGAAATAACTGTGATTGCAGAAAGACTAAAATTCAAAGACCGTCGGTTGAGATGGCTCGTGCACATTTATAGAAGGCCAACAAATGTCCATGTGAGAAAATTTTAAGGGTTTGTTTGTGGTAGAGGGAGGGCATTTAAGACATTTGGACTGGTGACAATTGACGTCATTTTATGGACTGTCACAACATGGCACATGAGTTGAGTGCAGTGTTAAAAGAAAAGATATAACTATAAATGGTTACATTAGAAGAAATTCTGAAATAACTGTGATTGCAGAAAGACTAAAGTTCAAAGAATGTCGGTTGAGATGGCTTGTGCACATTTACAGAAGGTCAACAAATGTCCATGTGAGAAAAATTTAAGGGTTTGTTTGTGGTAGAGGGAGGGCATTTAAGACATTTGGACTGGTGACAATTGACGTCATTTTATGGACTGTGTCACAACATGGCACATGAGTTGAGTGGAGGAAGTGAACTTACAAAGGTGACCCAAGAGAAGCCAAGTTGGTATGCTTTCTATTTTGGTTTAACTAGTTGCTTAAATGCTACACAAGCAAATGCTACGTCACATTTGCTTGTGTTCATTTATGCATATGATTCATTTACAGTGAAGATTGCGTGTACAGGCCATTTTCAGTGTACCATTTACATTCCAGAGTAGGTGGTAAATGGTTACTTATGTAGAGGAAAATGCGCTAGCATTGAGTGTTCTGTGCTATGCTGGTTGCTGGTTCCAACCCTTCTGCCACATGTTTTTTTCCACTTTCATGGGCTCCAAATGGGTAACCCGAGCGGATCATCTTCTTTTTGGTCTAAAAATCATAAAATGTTTAATTTCATTGTTAAATCTTCATAGATTTTGAGAAACTTGTGAAGAACATCCAAAACAATCCCTACCCATAGATCTGCTTTTCTGCACTTTTGTGTCCCCAGTGATCCAAACCGATTAATATTCTCATGTGAATGATGAGCATGAAGTGGTTTAGTTTCATATCATGAACTTGGAGATTTTGAGATCGATGTAAAAAAAAACACACAACAACTAAACCCATTGGATGTACTGTTGTGTAAATGGTGATTTTGACAAACATGGTAACGTGTTTCACATATGTAAATGGCATTTTCATAAACCATGCTTAAAAAGGCAGACAACTTCTAATGGGGTTAAACAATGATGTGTTCTACTATGTAGGCAAGAATTTATTATTAGGATCATTGGATGGGAGAGACTTCCCATTCATACTTGCGACTGAATGAATGATTCAAGTTGCATGGTCATTGAATATTTCCTGTTTCATGTATGTGAATATTTTGCCTTTATTGTTGTGTGTAGATGCTGGGGGAGAGCTTGTACCCACTTGTGGATCAGCTGGAGCATGATATGGCTGCCAAAGTGACAGGAATGCTTTTGGAGATGGACCAGACTGAGGTTCTGCACCTGTTGGAATCCCCGGAGGCTCTGAAAGCTAAAGTTGCTGAAGCCATGGATGTTCTGAGGAATGTTGCTCAGCAGCAGCAGTCTGGTTCCCCGACTGATCAGCTGGCGGCGCTTTCTCTGAACGACACACTTGTTTCCTGAGTGTGCATTAATCCAGTTTATTTCATCTTTGCATGGTGTGTGGGAGTTTTTGTTTGGAAAACTGTCTGGAGAGCTGCTCTCGGACTTATAATAATAAGCTTTGAGACATGGATAAAGTGAGTTGTTTGGTAGGCAGGCAGGCAGGCACTTGGACTTGGTTTTTGGAAACCTGCTGCATATTTTCTGAACATTTGATGTGCTAGGACTTTTGCTTGGATTGTCCTCTTTACTATTTTGTCAAATATCTTTGCACCATTTTTTGTGTTGTGTGGGGAGTTCGATGGGGGTCTAAATTGGGCTCCCCAGCCCAGCCCAGCCCAGCGCCCCCTCCCCCTCCACCCCCAACTTCTTTCCTGCACTCTGGCTAATGGGGGATCTGGACATGGGTATGGTTTGTAGGTAGGTTTTCCCATATATGCGTGGATTTGTCCTTACATGATGATGGAAAGGGTGCTGGACCTTTTCTATATGATAATAGCCTTGATTGTGCCGGAACTTTCCCATTGCTGTCAATTCCCTGTAATTCTTTTTCGCTATATCCGCGGAGGAATCGCTTTCGTTTTAACTTTTCTAATCAGCTGAGTTACAGCGGATGGCAAGCATGGGTTAGCATTTAGAAGTGCTTGCATTTCTTATGCATTGCCATCCACCTTGTGTATTACCATAATAATATGTATAATATGTTTTATATATAACATGTATTATTATGCATATCATCACCACCACTATCATCATCATAATCAGTATCATTACAGTATTATTATTTTGCTTAACGTGAGTGTGTGGGCACTTGGATCCGATTGTTTGGGTCTAATAGAATGTGTACTCTGATTTTTTTTCAAGTCGGTCGTTTTCGGAAACCTACTAATCAGGTAGCTGGCGGCTGGCTTTTTCATGGGAGGGAGTAATGGAGTGAAGGCTTATTTATAAGACTTAAGATTTTTGAAATCCAATTTGGTTTCATGTTAGGGAAGTCTATACTATGGAAGATATTTTTTTGTTTATTCAATTGATGAAAAAATATCAGGCGAAGAGAAGAAAATCTGAATATGATTTTTATTGATTTAGAAAAAGCTTATTAACAGGTACCTAGAGATGCCTTTAGAGATTTATATTGAAATTATTAAAGATATGTATGAAGGAGTTACTCTTAATCTTTTTATACTTTTGTGCTGATTATGGATGAGTTAACTCTTTATATACAATTGTAGGTACTGGGTGTATGTTGTTTGCATATGAGATAGGGTGAATGCAAAACTTGAAAGATGCAGGGAGACTTTCGATTACAAAGACTTTAAAATAAACCTTACAAAGGCAAAAATGTATGGATTGTAATTTTATTGGGCATATGCAAAAAGCTGAAACTACTTCGAGAAGTGAAGATCGGGAGAATCACGAAGAGATTAAGGGTTTGTTTGACAAATCTTATTCGTATGAAATAGATATATGGATAATAGATCTGTGTAAAATAGATTGTGTGAAATGGATATTTTGTAAATATACCTTTTGGTAAGGTGATTAATTACTTGTAAATATATCCTTTGGTAAGGCGATTACCATTGAACAAATCAACGACCGACAACATTTTAGTAATTTTCTCAAGATCCACTTGGAATCAAAGGTTGACCTTTTGTGTCGGTAGTTTTTGGCCTTCCAAATATGATCAATGGTTTGGATTGTGATTATGGGGGCCCACAATGTCGAAAAATTTAAATCATATGGTCCACTTTTTTTTACAAATGTCCCGAGATTAAAGATAAATCAACGGTTGAAATTTGGCCCTCTCGCCGTATTTGGCCTTATTAATCCTTTCAACGGATTAGATCATCATCTTGGGTCCCATAATGTAAAAAAAAAAAAAAAACTCACGGTCATATTACAAAGACCGTCATAATCACTGTTATTTGCACCGTCTACCCGCATCAGTGATTGATGTCCTTTTCAAATCCCATAATTTATGATGCTTTCTAAAAAAGAGGAAAAACCTCTATATGGGGTTTAAAATAGATATTGGAATTGTAGTTACCAAACGACCCTGACCCATTTTCAATCCCCTTTGAGAGAAATAGACGCAAAAAGTAGAGAAGCCAAACGACCACTAATTCTATTGCATTAGCTTGATAATTAGTAAGGATGAGTAGATTGATGATGATGTCGATTAAAGCGGTGTGGTTGAAGTGAAGACTGCTTTGTGATCGGCGCATACTACTAAAATTGAAGGAAATTTTTTACAGGACAATGATTAGACCAGTTATGACGAATGGAGTAAAATGTTAACCAATTAGGAAGCAGCATATGTATAAATTGAATGTAGTAGAGATGAAAATATTAACTTGGACATATGATATAACTGAAAATGATAAAATTAAAAGTGAATGCTTTCGAGAGGATTTAGGTATAGCATCAATTGGTGATAAAAGTTAGAAAAATCTATCGAGATGGGTTGGACATATCTAATGCAGGCCGAAAACGGCGCCTATGAAGAAAAGTTTGACTATATTGGTTGACGACACACCAAGGGGATAGATTAGGCCTAAGATGTATAACTAGATCCGAAGATATGCAATTTATATGAGGATTTGATTTAGAATGAAGAAACATAACTCATATAGCCAACCCAACATAATTGGATAAGGCTTTGTTGATGATGATGTGATTTAAATGACTTGGGGTGAGTCTTGTATGTTTCAAGGCTAAGTGCGGTCTAGATACTTAGATATTTAACATGGGCGTATATTTTTAGAAAATGGTGTATCTTGACCCTAACTTTTATGCTTATAGGATTGGATTTGGGCTTAAATGTGAGCCCGATCAGTAAATAGGCTGGGCTGGTCAAGCCTCTGCCTGTTTCCATCTAACCCTACCTAGTATTTTATGGAGTATATAATCTCCTTCTCTAATAAAGAATTAAAGTTAATTTTTTGTACCGTCAGTCCACGTTTCAGATATTAAGTACAATCATTGTTTTCTTGTTATGCACATGTGGGCTTTCCACATGGTTATTTAACTTTTCCTCAATTTTTAGCTTTATATGTTCAATATGCCATTATTCACAATATCATTCCCAATTTTTTTTTTTTTTTTTGTTCACATGAACATGTCAGGGTATTTCCAAAATTCTGGCTTGGGGGCACAAGGCATGGGTTTACCCTCCGGTGTCTTGTGTTTAAATCCCTCCTAGATTCACTCGGACGCACATGTGGGGTGAGCATACGTCTTAGATTTACTAGGTGCATGTATGGGTTGAGTGCGTGTGCCCAGAGGGTTAGTCTGACGGGTTAATATCATGAGAATACCCTCATAATAATAATAATAATAATATTTTTTTTTAATAAAATTTACCGTTATGAAAAAAATTATAATAGAATGAGGGTCATTCTTGCTATGAAACGGGCCCGGGTTCGTAAATCGAAATGAAGAGCCCAACTATCAATGGTAGGGTTCAGCAAATATTGGCCTCACATTCAGATGGCAATGTTAGTTTTCTCCCATAAATGGGAAAACATGATAGAAGAAAATGCTATGTTTTTGGTGTCCAAGTACTTCTACTAGTTTCTTTCACATTCAAAACGGTTTGGCCTTTTGTTTCCTTTACTGCTTAAAAGCTACCCAAGTTGGATGCTGCTTCATGGTCCCCTCCCTCTCCTTTCTTTATATGTTGAGAGTGATTGACGCTTGCAGTGTCACTCCAAGGATGGAAAAGAAGACAAAAGGAGGAATGGTGGGTGCTAGATTCCATGTGGCCCTCATTATCTTTCTCTCATGCAAAATGCTACACATGGCAGTCATCTATAAGGTCCGTGCTGTTCTTCATGTGGGTCATTATGTCTCATCTCTCATTGATCTGATAACATTTTGTGGTTCATTTGCAGGGAAGATATGTGGAGTATTGCACACTTCTGTTCATCAGCATAGATTGATTGGACAGTTATCTGATAGCTAGACTGTGTTTTAACTCATTGTTGGTAGGATTATCTTGATGAATGGCTTGGACATTGAGCAATGGCAGAGGTTTGGGTGCCCTTGAAAGACAAAGTAGGTTGGGTATAAGACTATGAGACATGACTCATGTCTACCAGGATCAAATTAATTAATCTGAACATGACATATGACCATTATAGCCGCCTAGCCTAATATACAAAATAAGGAATTGTTGTATAAGCTATCTATATAAAAAAGGCGACATCGATAGCTTTTATTAAATGGGGGTAGATGGTAGATATGCAATTTAAACAAACTATTCAAAAAAATCATTGGAACAGCTAGGAAGTTTCAATGTCATCAGTCATTATGGATAATTAATTTATCAAATTTTCTTTATATTATATAATTAGACTAATAGGTCTTTGTCCTATATATATTTCCGATAAAATTACATAAGGGCTAAGAATATTGGGAAATGTATTTGATCCACTTCCACCCCCAAGTCAAATGCATTTTCACTTTCTAAATAAATCAATCAGCTTATCTCCTACTTTTTAACTTTGTAACCCCAGGGGGTAGCGGAGTTGGCTAAGACCATAGCTTAAGAATTGGAGGTTATGATTCAAACTTGCATTTTCATTTTAGGGCCACTTGTCTGTGCAAAAGCTTGACTTATCCTAGTGTTACACCCCGACCCGAATTAATCGTGATTAAGCTTAATTAATTGTGATTAATGCTAATTAAGCATGGATAATTGGATTAACTAAGGTTAATGACCAAAGAGGGACAAATCAGTCTCTAATGGCACATTAAGCCTAATGGAATGGAATTGAATTGATTGAAATGAGTTTTGACTCAAACAAGGTGAGTTGAGGACTTTTTCGTAAATACGGATTTATACGTATTTCGTCAAATACGGAAATTCTTGATACCAACGTGTGTATCTCGAAGAGTACGTCAACTTTCATAATAAACGCGATTCCATTTGACATCAAATGGGCCAAGTGAGGAGTCATTTGACTCAAAATGAAAATAAAAGAAATGAGAGGGGGTTTTGTTGTGAAGACTCTTATATTAGAATCAAATGAGTGAAGAGTTCATTTCTCCTTCATTTCCAAGCAACAAGCCCTAGAGCTCTCCATTTTCTCCCTTCCTCTTCCATTTTCTCTCCATTGAGTGTGAGGCTAGGAGTGATTGAAGTGGGTTTTGAGGAGTCCCTCTTCATCTTCATCTTCTCCATCAAGCAATCCACCATTGTTGAGGAGTATAGAGCTTGAGTGAAAGCTTGAGGACCTTTCCCCTTTGAACTACAAGTAAGTAATGGCATCCTCTTGTGATTTCCAAGTTCTCTTAGTGATTAAGTAGTGGTTTTTAGCACCAATGACTCATGGGAGTCCATTTGGTTGTTTTTATGACTTAGGGTTTGAAGTTTGGGGGTTTAATCTCAAGCCAAACTAATTGAAGGAGGGTTTTGGCTAATAGCTTTCAAAAAGGCAAGTATAAACCTTGCTTGTAATCCATATTGACCATTGTAATTGTTTATAGAAATGTATGATAGATTTGCCATGGAGTATATGCGTTTTTACATGGATTTTGGGTTTATTAAGAATGCTTAATGATGTGATTAATGGATGTTTAGAAGTGTTAAGAAGTACTATTGTGAATGAATGATGTATGAGGGGAGGAACAGGAGGTTCCATTTGCATTGCAGGTTGTAGAAATGTGGTTAAGAAAGGAGAGTAGAAGAAGAGTGAACTGCACAGAATTTCGGAGTGAAATTCTGCATGGTTGGCTCGAGCGAACTGGAGGTTCGCTCGAGCGATCAAGGCTCTGTTTGGGGCGAAATGAGTTTTTGCGCAGTTCGCTCGAGCGAACATTTTGTTCGCTCGAGCGAACAGGTTTCTGTGGGAGTTCGCTCGAGCGAACAATAAGTTGGCTCGAGCGAACAACGTTCTGCCTGGGGTCCGCTCGAGCGAACAGTGGGGTCCGCTCGAGCCAACCTGTTGCTGGCCCAGGTACATTATTTAGTGAAAATTTTGGCTAATCGATCGGACCTAACGGTCCGACCGATTAGGGGACTCTGTTAGAGTCCGGTGAATTTCGAGTTTTGGATTTTTACGAGAATTTGGAGTGCGACTCTTAAGGAAGAATGCGTTCCGATTAATTTCAAAGACTAATCGTGGTTAAACTAGATTATTGAGAATTAGTAAGGTTTCAAAGGGGTTCATTGAGCGAACCATAATTGGACATTGCCTAAGCTCCATGGGTGTTAATTAAGGGGACTTGAAATGCACATATTAAATGTAAACGTGATGTCCATCGTAAATAACACGTGCATTTGGAAACCAACGGTTACACCCGAATGGTTGTTTAGGATTGAGATAGAATTGAAATGGGGTTGAGTAAAACCACGTATGGTTAATGTTACTCTCATTATGTCATTGTGAGCAATCTAATGAGATTGATATCATTGTCATTCCTTTCCTTTGTCGTGAAAGGAAGCATTGAGTTGAATTGGATCCATGAAAGGGATTTCGCACTGAATGTATTGGTCATTGAGTCTGGCACTACCTAGCGATTGTATTAGAACTCCAAGTGAGTTCAATGAATAATGAATGACTAATCCTGCTGCAGCAGATGGTATTGGGGTGTTCCGGAGCTCCGTGGTGATGCTAGTGTCCCTGGCCCGGACACTGGTAAGTCCCACTTATATATATATATATAGATCCGATCATACCTTCGGGTAGTGATTGAAGCCCCCCTTTGAGGGGAGATGGTAAATGAATAAATCCCGATCATATCTTAGGATATTGATTGAAGCCTTCCTTTTAGGGAAGATGGTAATGAATTGAATGAAATACAATTTAAGAATGCTATGGTAGTTGCCAATTGGTACACGTATACTGACTGTTATTGTCTGTTATGGTCATTGTAGAATTGTCTAGATTACTCTAGCATTGAAATTGTCATTATTGCAATATGGATGTATTGATATACTTTATTGCAAGAATTGTTTATACATTGTTGAACCGTCGTGTTCATTAGTGTTATTGATGGCATTACAGGCCAGGTTGCACCTGCCGGTGCTGCAGCGCCCCCGGCGCCAGCGGAGGAGACCGCTCCGGTTCCTCCAGGAGGACTGATAGAGTGGAATCGGCGGGGATACCATTTGACTTGGTATTCGAGTGCGATTGGAATATTTTGATGAATATTTTGAGAAAGGGTTTGATAACTGTTTGTAAATTCGTTTTGGAAATGTAATTAACAGTTGGACTGTAATTAATGGTTGTCTGCATAATAATTTTGTATATGCAGCAATTTGGCAAATGTATATTGGAAGCAATACATGTATAAGGACTGTATTTTGTATACATGTAATTGATGAATTGTTGATGTCAAATATATATTGTTTTCCGCAAAAGTTTTATATTTGGCAGGTTCTTGTGATTGATATCCCTTGTGGATCTCGTTTTAACTTCGGTTAATTCGGGGTTTACGGGAGTAAGTATGGTTATCACGGCTCGGCTCGGGCCCGGGTCGTGACACCTAGTGTGTGGGAGAGGTAGGGACTTCAGATGCTCGATGGACTAATCTGTTCTCGAAGAGGCTAGACACCCTCGCCAACAAGGAAAAAAAGGAAGGGACATGTGATTGAATTTATGGAGCCCACTAGTTATACAAATTACAATGGGACTTTCAAATCTACCTACATCAGAAAAAAAAAAAAAAAAGGTCTAAATTATATATTGCTAATAGTTGTCTATTTGTCCATGAATTTTTTTTACCCAGATAGACAATTCAGGAAGCTTTCTTACATGTGATGGGCATCAGTCCTAGGACCATGGTGGGTCTGGAACTCTGGACCCTTTCCTCATTAGGAATTAGGAATGGAAAAGGTCGATGTCCATTTCTCAACAGCTGTCTTTGATTGAAAAAGATCGAAGATATGGTCGAGAAACAAGCATGCATTTACAATTCTACATATACAACTGCAACTGCAACTGCAACCACACAAAAGTTAGGTAATTGGGAGAGGACATTTTTTTTAATTCATTCTCATTCCTTTCACTCTTATTTTATTACAAATAATTGTATCACACATGACTCACGTTGATGAAATAAAGTGTAAAAAGAGAGAACACACACACAAATAAAGAGCATTTGATTATCTTCTGATGTACGGCTGTAAACGAAGGAAGGCTTAAGAGGAAGGGTATGGAATATGGATCCCAAAGATGTTAACTGTGGAGAGTAAACATCTAATAGAGTTTGGGAATCAAAGTTAATGCTAGAAATATAAATGGGTCACCAATTCTCTGATTACCTGAAGGGTCCGAATCGTTAAAAATCGGGTCTGGGTTTTTATTTAGGCCCCGATAAGTAAATGGGTCCGGGTCCGTTTCCACCTTGGTTTAGACCCGTGGACCCGAGACCCGACATATTACCTCAATTTTTAATATTCTCTCCTAAAAATCATGCTTTTTTAATACCATTATCTGCCTAGACTCGGATCCGGATCCAAACCCGTCTCATATATGGTTCTGGTTCTGGAGCCAAGAAACCGGTTCCGAGTCCGGATTCGGTTCCACCTTCTCCTTAACGGTTTCGGTTACAACCCTAATTAATGCATTGCTGACTAATAAATTAGCATTTGGGGTTCTCGGTTCACCCATCTAGCAATAAAATTTGAGCTTAACCCAACCTTAAACTGAACTAGTCCAACTTGAATTTCATTTTATCATGATGGGAGCAGGTGAGAACATGGACTTTGGGCTTGCCCAAGTTTCACCCCTAGTCTGACAGTTTTTAATTGGCCCTTTCTTGCCCCCAAAAGAAGGCAACAGGAGACTCCTCAATTCTCTAGCTCTTGAATTGAATTTTTTAGAGATACTTTACTTTTCACAGACATCATTCGGAGTGTAAGTCTGGTGCCAACAGCTACGGTAATTTTGGATGTAGTTGTATCTATTCTCAATTTTCTTTTGGTTAAGTATGTGCGACATAAAAAAAAAAAAAAAATCTACAATGGAAAGGAAAGTTATCCTGATTTTCCTATATAACTCACTAATAACAAAAAAGAAAAGAAAAGAAAAAAAAAGAAAAAAAAAGAAAAAAAAAGAAGAGAAGAGAAGAGAAGAGATCCCTCCCTAATCATAGAAATGGAAATCTAAAATGAAAGGAATCCTTTTGTTTGCATCTTCTAAGAGCATTCTTCCAATGTGCCACCCCATACAAAAATCTTCCTTACCGGCCCTTCCTTGAAATCAAGGCTTCCACTGATCAATTGTGTGAAGCAAAGTGTCATTTCACAAATATTCTTTTGCTTTTATGATTCCTCTAGACTGTATGAAATCTTGCTTGTACTTTCTGCATTTTTACAGCCTACCCAAATGTGCCCTTGGCAAATGACTGATGTGGCCATGTTTGGGATGCTTTGTATTGGACTTTGGTTTCATTAAATACCAAAATTTGGGACCACCCCCTTTGAAGATTTCTATAAAAAGATTGGTTAAATGGTCCCCCAAGGGTTAGCTAATCACAGAGTCCTATGTTTGGAGTAGAAGGAAAAAAAAAAAAAAAAAAAAGTGGGGATGATACGATTCGTGAGAAAGCACTAATGGGTGTGTTTTTAAGAGGGAGTGGGGCAGATGACGGACATTGCAAGTAAATGGTCTCTATCAATGGGAGTATTGAAATTGACAAATAGATTATTCTGTTTTTCGATTTGGTTAACATGGGAAAGACAAGTAAGAAAGAGATCTCTCTCACTTTTTCCCTCTTTTGACAAGGAAGATGAAAGCAGGCATAAGCATTAGATAAAGCAATCACCTGCTAGTGCTCTACAAAAGTTGTTACTCTTATGTTTATTTAGCAAGTAGAGGAGTAAAGGTGAAGTTAAATTTGGTTGAAATGTAAATATCCAAGAATGGAGAGGCTCCTGGACTGAGCGGGAGAAGTATGAAAATGAGAAAAGAAGCATGGAGAAGTGCCCCCACAAGCCCGCCCCCCGCCCCCGTGTTCCGTTTTTATTACAAAAATTCTATAACGATGTCCCATTTTTTAAGACAAAAAATAGCTTTGCAACGCTTTTAATCACACACTCTCTAGCCTCTTACATGATGGGACATTTCTTACTTTACCTCATATTTGTCCAAACAAACATTTAACCACATCTTCAACATTCTTACAATTTTTTTTTTTTTTTCCTTTATGTGATGTCCACCTTATCTTTATTCATCATACGTATAAACAAACATGCTTAAACAAAGGACAACTATGGATTGAGCCTAGTTAGAGTGGATTGAGCTTTGGCGCTTTTATAGGACAGAAGTTGAATAACATTAATTTTTTCCCTTCTTTGGATAAATACTCATACACCCTCCCAAAGTCCCATGATCAATGCTGCTACTAGCTAGGGATTGGTACATTGTTATTTCTGTCAATAGGTAGGTGCTTTCTCTACTGAGCTACCCGTAGGACAGTGAAATAACTCATTTTGTCAAATCCAAATTCAACCTAGAAGTTGGAAGGGTTGATTCAAATCCTTAATTAACTTTAGAGTGAAGATAGACGGATTAGGTTGGATATGGGAGAAATTGGCAGGTAGACTAGCACAAACAGATTTAACCTAAACTGGACCATCATTTCTTAATTGGGTTGATTAATGTCAATATGAATACAAGCCCAAAAAATAAACAAAAAGGTCAACTTGAGGTCTAGTTTGGATTGGCTGGTCGGGTCGGAAATTGCAATTACATCTCTCTTCTCCACCAAACACAGCAATCCAGTAAATTTTGAGGTATACCCCATCAAAAGGTTAAGTGAATGAAGTCCACACTGCCTAGCTGGTCCAAGGAGATCAATTTAAGGAACTGGTCCTGGTTAGAAAGGATGCATGAAATCAGAAACTCATTATTTCCAACAAAGGGACTGATTAGAAAGCACTGGGTCCACTTTCTAGAAGGGCACTCAAGTTTTTATGCAGCTTACCTAGATGCATGCAAATCAACGGAATAAGGAGAATGTGGATGATTGACAGTCAGATTAAAATGCGGCCGACTATCACTCTAATTACAGTAGCCCTTCGTCTTATAGCCTCAAAGTCTAATAGTTTTAAAAGTTCATTATTCCATGCATCCATTAAGAAGGGATGATTAAGAAAGCAATACCTAATTTATGACTAGGTGCATCTGAGGGTTGTTTTTTTTTTTTTTTTTTTTTTTTTTTTTTTTTTTTTTTTTTTTTTTTTTTTGTGTGTGTGTGTGTGTGTGTGTGTGTAGCTGAGCCCAACTGTATAGAATACAAATGCATTTTAATTTTTTTAAAAGTACGCTTAAAATATTTTTGGAGTTTGTGAGAGAATATAAAATTTTACTCTTGTAAAAGAAAAAAAAAATGTGGGGAGTGATAATCAAGGTATGGAATGAAGTGTTGGAGTGTGGTCCCCACAGGGTGGGGACCACTTGATGACCATGATCCGATACTTGTTCCACATGAAGCTGGAAAAACAAGAAAGAAAAAACACATAATAAATGATAGGCAGGTGTCAACATGGTTTTGTGGTATGTCCCAATATTCAAAGGACCTGATTGGAAACCCCATTTTTATTTAGGTTGGATTCAGGCCCATAATTTCATGCCAGAGGACCTCATTGGCATAGTATTTTTTATTTTTATTTTTTTTTCTATTTATAACCCTTTGGGCTGGCCCTCCGGGCTCAGAGGGAATCTGTATAAACTCCCCTGTAGATCCAGTGTGGTAGTACAGTTTTAAACCTATAACCTCGAATGTAAACTTTGGTCCATGGCCAACTGAGCTACCTCTTGGGGTTAATTTACATAGTAAATATATATTATAATAAGAGGATGATGTTATGCTAGTATATTAGAGTATCCCTATAGACATGCTAGTTTGATCCAGAGGCCCTATTTGATTTGACAAAGGCCATTCAAACCTCTAAGAGTCAAGCCCTTCCTTGAATATGCACTCAGCTAAAATTTATGTGTTTGGAGTGATGTACACCGATTGATTGAGATGTGTATAGACCAGGGACTTGGATTAAATGTTTAAATTCATTTTTCACCATTTGATTATCTAATGGTGGATACTACTCCAACTTGAGTGAAATTTGTGCCACTACCTTTTTAATTGGGGTTAACATGGATGGCTGAGATGAAGAAAATTGAGGCCACATGAGCCGATGGTAAATCATCCACAGGTGAGCTTTTCTAATATCAAAAAGTCTACTTGGACAAACTTTTTGGATAGAATCTTGGACAAACCCTATGGTATGGCTTGAATATCCCCTATGATATTCAAGCCATAGCATAGGGTTTGTCCAAGATTCTGTCCAAAAAGTTTGTCCAAGTAGCATTACTTTTCTAATATATAAATGTATGATGTGAGTGCATGAGTGATCGAGATTTGATTTGATTATAAGATTAGGCCTTTGTAGAAGGTGTGAGGGGGTTGGATTAATCATAAGGGGGTCCCACATTCCTAAAAATGGGCCTCCTCCTCAAGGTTACTCCCATGACAACCATCCACATGTGAGCATTTCTAAAATATAAAAGTATGATGTGAGTGTGTAAGTGATCCAGCCCTTATTTACCAAAAAAAGTGATCGAGCCTTGATTTGGTTCTAAGATTAGGCATTTTGAAAGAATTTCTTTTTGAGGTGATCACCTGCTATTATAAAACGTCACAAAAATATCTTTATGGAACATGATATTTCATGCTCCACGAATCTTTGTTTTTAAAGGAGGGTAGAATCCTTTATTTCTACTCATCTCATGACAAATCAAAATCTTCTCTATTAAGGAAAATCACTTCATTTCCCCCTTTTTTTCATAAGAAAATAAATAATATCAAACAAAAGAATCAGTAAGTGTGGTCTACATGAAAAATCAAAACAATTTTCTTCTCTCATTGGCATTATAAGGGGTTACATGGCGACCTCCTGTCCCTTCTTAGTTCGGCCCTTAGTTTTAGGTGCGGGTTTCGAGACTTAAATATTAATATAGGCATTAGCATAGATTAGGGTTTAGCTCCCTATTATTAATAGGCCTAAGGGCATAGAAATATTTTCTACTAGAGTTGAATACAACTCTGTTTGTATTCATTCTTAACAAATAAGAATCTCTGCCTATTCCGTCTAACGAAGAAAACTCAATCCCCAAGCAATGTTTGTTTTAAAGAGATATAGTGAAAACTATAGAAAAGTGATCAAAAAGTTTATTTTTTTCACCTTACTCTTGCTTGATTGGTCACAATAAGTGAGAAAGTAAAGTACCAATTGCCATAAAATTTTATTTTTACTTTCGCAAGTGTCAAAAAACCTGACTTTATAAAACACAAGTAAATTATTCACTTTATCGGTTATTAGCTTCTCGTCTTATCTAAAACGCTTTAACATGTGAAAACGATTACAAATGTAGTTTACTAGAAAGTGTATTCTTTTACACAAGCATTACCTTTTATACTGATTTGACTTTTCATTTATATTAATTTCTCAATACATTATTTAGACATTACTAGTGAACGAAAAAATAGAGGCCCATCGTCAAGCCTGGAATAACTTTGTATGGATTCTGGCAGTCTTAACTCTTACAAGATGTGCTCAATAGTTCTCTAAGCATTGGCCTTAAAGAATTGAAACCCAAAATACTTAAATAATGCTTTGTGAGGATGTTGCATCACAATGCATGGAATTTATGACATAAGTGGTTAAAAATGAAGACAAGAGGTGAATTTTAAAAATTAAGCTTCAAATAACATTTCCTTTAATCATGAGAAATGCATACCCGCCATTCATTTTTTAATTTTTTAAAATTATATTTCCATGAAAGAATAGATTATTCAATGCTCATTTTTTAAAATTGACCTATGGTCTTCATTTTAAACTAATTAGTTGCAAACGAACATATCCTAACTCTTCTCAACTGCAGTTTCGAGACATGAAGTAAGTAAAATAGCACAGATTTTACCAGGTCTAACCTGGCACTTTGAGCTAGCTTGACTCAATTGAGATACTATGAGGCTAAGTGGAACTCCGCAGTGGAAACCCTTATTAAAAATCTAATATCTTTATAGTAAACACCCTCTAAAGTTTACGAGAGAATAAGAATTAGACCCACCATAAGATTGACAATTTCAATTTGGTAGAAACATGATTATTGAGACTTGTAAAATTATATTGTTTACGATTTTTATCAAAAGATCAATCCAACAGTGTGACCAACTCCCCAGCAATGTAAAAGCTGATATCCCAAAATATTAGATTTATGTCTTGTATTCTAGATTTATCGGAGTGGTCTATTGGACTGTGTTCAGGGTCAGGGGTATTTTGGTTATTGTACTGGGGTTTTTTTGGGGACAAAAAAAGAAGAGATTATATATATATGGTGTAATCTTTAGTCTTTAATTTTGAAGAGAGTCGAGATGTGATTCTATGCTCTTTTTTTTGTAGAGGTAGGCATTTATCAAACTATGTTAAAACTTCATCTCTCTCTTTTATGATATGATTGATCGATTGCAGGTTTGGTACTTCCGTCGCTAATAACATAATATAACAATTGCACCTTTTAATTCAGGAAGGCTCGTAATTTTCAACAGTCTCATTCTAAACATACTTTTTAATAGTCTCATTCCAACTAAGGATCTTGCCAAGTCAGAGCCTTGGAGGAGGAGTGAGCACTGAACAAGGTATATGTGGCAGAGAGAGAGAGAGAGAGAGAGCGTATTAAGGTGGTGGGTTTTGGCTAAGCACTGTCACAATCTTCAACTGTACCGTAATTGACATTATGGCAAGTGCGTTTATAGGAACATCTGCACCCCGTCTTCCTTTTCCATGTCCCAGGTTTTGTTACAGAAGAGCAACTCTCTCCATGAGCTTTTCCATCGCCATCAACCACAAGAAGTACCCAAATTTCCTTCTTTTCTTACATATGATCACTGATATCTCTCATCTCAAACAACAATAAAGAAAGAGAGCATTCCCCACCAAACCCTTTCACCCAAATCAACAGAAAGAAAAAAAAAAATCTAAAGAAGAAGAAACACACGATGTGGGATCTCAACGACTCCCCCAACCAGAGAAGAGAAGACCCAGATGTCTGCTTCTACGAGAAGAACACCTCTCTCGACGCAGACGACGACATGGACAAAAGGGTTTGTCTTGGATCCTCCTCCAACGACAATTCAATCTCCTCTGTTGTCGTCTTGGAAGCCTCTGACGAAGACGACAGAGAACGAAAGAGTAGCAGCTGCAAGATCTTCGGCTTCTCCGTCAACGGCGACGGAGAAGAAGACTTGGGGGAGGCCGTCGTCACCCGGCAGTTCTTTCCGGCGGAGAACGACGGCATCCCACTTCCCCTCCCACACTGGGCAGGCGTGAAATTCTGCCAGTCGGAGCCGGCCGCGGCCGGAAAGTCGGCCGCCGACTTGGCGCAGCCGATCAAGAAGACCCGCCGGGGACCCAGGTCGAGAAGCTCTCAGTATCGAGGCGTCACCTTCTACAGGAGAACCGGTCGATGGGAGTCCCATATATGGTTTGTAATTTCTAGTCTTCCATTTCAAAGCTTCCACCTTTTACTTCAATTCTCTCCAATCTTCTTCTCAACAGCTTTTTCTTCCTTTTTGTTACAGGGATTGTGGAAAGCAGGTTTATTTGGGTGGGTATTATGGTGTAATGTCAGATGGGTCTTTGTCTTTTTTTTTAATGGGTTTTTGTAATGCAAGCTCTCTCTCAATTACTGATCTTTTCAACTGTGTCTCTCATATGATTTGTTTAGGTGGATTTGACACAGCACATTTAGCTGCTCGGTAATCTTCATCTCCTAACCATACCTTGTTATGCTTTTTCAATGGGGGATTAAGATCCCTTGATTTAATTCCTTTCTCTATGGATGTTGATGGGTTTGAAAATGAGAAATTTCTTGTTTCAGTGCTTATGACAGGGCTGCAATCAAGTTCCGGGGAGTAGGTGCCGACATCAATTTCACTCTCGATGATTATGAGGATGATCTGAAACAGGTGAGAGACAGATAGAAATGAAGACTTTTATTTTATGATCTGTAAGTAAACTAGCAATTAAACTAAAACATTGGGTATGTGGGGTTGTGACAGATGAGCAGTCTAACCAAGGAGGAATTTGTTCATGTTCTTCGTCGACAAAGTACCGGATTTCCAAGGGGAAGCTCTAAATTTAGAGGGGTGACCTTGCACAAGTGTGGCAGATGGGAAGCTAGAATGGGCCAGTTATTGGGGAAGAAGTACTCTCTCTCCCTCTCTCTATCTCTGTTTATTTTCTTATTGCCTCTCCTTTTTTTTTTTTTTTAATGATCCAATTAGTATTTCTTTATTCTTAAAGCATAGTTCCCTCTACTACAGTTGCTTTATCTTCATATGCATTTAGTTCTCCTGGTTTTAGTCACTTTGATGAGTTCTAGTCACTTTTGATTGTTCTTTGTTGCAAGTGTTTGATTTCACCGAATTACTTCCATGTGTTCATTGAACAGATACGTCTACTTGGGCCTTTTTGATTCCGAAACTGAGGCAGCCAGGTATTGCTTGGCAGAATTTAATCATACCCTTTCCTAATTCTGGCTCATTTGGGTATAATTAACATTCAACTTTTATATGACCTTCTGCAGAGCTTATGATAAGGCAGCAATTAAACACAATGGAAGAGATGCAGTTACCAATTTCAATCCCAGTATGTATGAGAATGAGTCGAATATGAGTAAGTAAAGGGGTTTCAGCTGTGAATTCTGAAAAAAATGGTATTTCTTTTGTACAAACTTGTATGTAAAAGTGTCTGCTTTTCCTGTTCTTATACTACCATCATCAGGTGGCAATGCAGACCACAACCTGGACTTGAGCCTTGGGAGTTTGGCCTCCAAATCCAACAATTTCAAGTCGGTGGATGGGGAGAGATTGAGCTGGTCGAATCAGCGACCACAAGTGGCAATGGAGCTCGATTTGAGGATGGGTGGCCAGCCAATCAAACCAAGGGTATAGCACTCGCAACAAAATTATTCCTATCCATGCTAATTCAATTTTTACTGAAACCAGCACTGAATGCTCCAATTCTTCTTTCCATCTCAGTTTGATGAGAAATTACAACTGCTCAGCAGCAATTCTCCCAGACAGGATCCAGAGTGGTGGGGTGAGACTAACAATCCTCAACCCTTTGGTCACACCACCACGTTGCAGCAACTCAATCCTTCCAGTTATCCAGTAGGCAGGCCAATAGCACCCATTTGGCCTTCGGCGGTGACCTTCTCGCATCAAAACCTGCAAACCCAATTTCACAATTCCAACCAGGTTCCACAGTCTACAGGAAACATTGGTTCTGTACAGTTGCTGGCAGGCGACGATCCAGCAAGAAATGGAGGGGGTGGAGGGTTACCACTAACCACAGGAGAACAAATTTCAACACAACAAAGGCAATTGAATTGGGGTAGGAGCAGTAGTAATTGGGCTGCTTCTGCTGCTCCGACTCCCCAGCTGTTTGTGACCTCTGCAGCATCATCAGGATTCCCATCCCACATAATGAAACAGCCCAGTTGGCTGCAGCAGAAGGGGTTGCATTCTCTCATGAGACCTACCTGACCCTTGATTATTATTATTATTATTTGGGTTCTGCTTTACCATGTAATCAATTGATTCATCTATAGTCTCAATTGTTTCTTTCCTTTTTTCTGCAACTATTTTGCTATCTGTCAGTGTATCGTAACAGTTGTATATATAACCAGAAAGGCAGCTGCAACAACTGCAAATTTTGTTTTACCAAATCCCCATCTTTCCTATTTCCTCATCTGGGATTCTCTCAAAAAGGAGTAGGGAAAGTAAAGGACAAACACTGAATCTTGTTTGTACTGACGGCCTTTTCTTATGTTTATTGGTGAGTTGTAGGTTTTCAGGTGACCCCATTTGGGAGCGATTCTTCAGCTTCTTGCTGTTATCTATTCCTACGATATTTTTATAACCATTTCAAACATGAGTGATGGTTGTTACCCCAATCACCATACACCAACTCCTGAAACATATTACATAGTAATATGGTAAAATGGTGATTTGTAGTATCTCAACGTAAGGCTCTTATTATACTGAGGATCTTTTGCTTTACTCATCAACTGGACCCACCCAAAAAGAGTGCACCCTGGTCAACCCATCACCACTTCCTTGCCAATTCTAGCTATAAATAGAGTCATTGGCCGATGTATATGTTCTTTCTATTCTAGACTCCAGACCAACTTCAATTCAACAAACCACAACCAAAACGTTCAAAGTTTCAAGCCACCCTATTTGAACTTGAGACATTATTAGTAAGAAATTGACATTGTCGTACTTGTACGTGCATCTATAACAATCCAAAACAGGGCTTTTTCCATTTTCCACACCCATGAACCCTATAAAAGGAAGTGATTCTACATTAGTTTTTGACTGCCACAGTTAGATTCGGTGAAATTTTCTGAACAGTAGAATGGCAAGAGGCAGAAAGTAGCAGTGCAGATTTTTATCAGTGATGCATGTGGATGTGGGTCTTTTATTCTATCAAGTGGAAGTGAGGATAGATGGATATAGATACATTTAATAAGGTTGGAATTGAAACGAAACAAGCACTTTGTAACGTTACTTTTAGACACAGTCGTCGTGTCTTGAAAATATCTATGGAAGGATGTCGTGTCACTTTCCCATGGGCCCATTTTTAGAATCAACATAACGAAAAGAAGTATTACCAGAAAAACAAATCATACCCAAACAAAGGCTGTGACCGTCACGAAAGGGAGACTCTGGAAAACCTTCTGTTCTTCGGTTTCATATGACAGCCTTTCGTGAAAGCCAAAAAAAGCATCAAGTTGGTCAATGAGTCTTGCTGTTTGTTATAGATTGTTACTGCTTTCATGCATAAGCTCTTATGAGGGGTTTTGATTTCCTGTTTTTCTTTTTAATGAGTTCTTGTACAAGGGTTACTGTTTAGAAACACTGTCCATTGTATGCGGGTTGCAAAGGGCACCACCCAATTATCCGAGTATCCAAAGGCTTCCGGCTTTAAATAAAGTGCGTATAAAACCTACTTTCAGATTCAGAAGAAACTTGGGTCAGGATCAGAATTTGGAACCATGCATACAAAATTCGGAACATTTAGATTTGGAATCGGATATTGTATGTTTCAGTTTGTGTATTACATTCACATATTAAAAGTATATATGGGTTTTAAGGGTCTAAATAGTTTCAGTTATATTCATATTTGATAGTCTATTAAGCCTTAATCATGTATAATTAAATTGTCCAACTTGTATATATAATTTTTTAAAGCTGTTTTATCTTATTATACTAATGCACTTTACATCTTATTTTAGATTTGAATTCGAAATCGGATTAGTTCTTTTAGGTTAATGTCGGATCAAGATACAGCACATAAGTTTTGTGATGGATCCGGAATTGGATTTATAAAAATGGATACATGTTCGGATCCACCATGGTTTTGCCCCTAATTCTAGTTGTTTGCATCCCTAAAGCCATTTGTTACATAAAATGTTTTAGTCTCGTTTGTGCAATGAGAAGACTTTACAAAAGAGAGGAAACATTATGTTTAAAATAGAATGTTTTTCTAATATCATAAAATTTCTTTCAAGCATTAATGCCAACCAGTACGCCTTGTACCTGTCAAGAGGGCAGGTTTGCATCTCATATCAGCAGGTTGGTTTGAGTATGAGATGAGTCATGTGTGCAATGAAGCAGGTATGTATATTTACAAAAAGTCTACTCACCCCGGCCTGGGGTGGAGCACGACTTTCCGTGGGGAGCCGTTGGATCCCAGGCGCCTGGGATCCAACGGCTCCCCACGGAAAGTCGTGCGCCTGGGATCCAACGGCTCCCCACGGGGAGTCGTGCTCCATCCGGGGGTTTGCCCCGGGGTGAGTAGCATGGCTGATGTATTTATTAACTGACGTGTGTATCCAATTCCAACCCATTGACATCCTATGACGTGTGTATCCAATTCCAACCCATTGACATCCTATTTTCAAACCTCTAATTAACTTTTTAATTGTAATTCAGTTGACCTATAACCACGGTTTGCATCCAAAGACTATAGATTCGAAACTGCATTATCATACAGAGGAGTTTACCCTGTTTCCCTCTAAGTCCAGAGGGATTAGTCCAGCCCTAAGAGATGAAATCCTCCTATAGTTAAAAAAAAATTTGTCATGCTCTACATTTTTAACTGTTTGTCCGTAGTTTCTTCACATTTCACGTACATGAAACATTTGAGATACCTCTATTGGATCTGACAAACAATAAAAAGAAGGTCCATTGAATGCCACCAACATTATCATTGGTGAGTGAGTGGGGACAAACCAGAGTTATTAAGATTTTAATTTGATCCTACCCCACTTGAGACCACATGTTAAAAAGTACAGTGACTCTTTATTTTTGTAGATATACAGCTAAACGTCAAATCTCTTTTATTTGATAGACCGGACTCATGGGCTTAACTTGTCCAATCTGAAAGCTGCCCCTGCCTATCCTTGTTTTTGAAATAAATGGTTATTTAGACCTCAACAACCATGCCTTCTACAGTTAGGAATTGCCTTGAAATTTCTTCCATTGAAATTTCCTGCTTCTTGAATAATGAAAGAGCATTGACTCAAATTAAATGCCCCACTACACCATGTTGACAAAAGTTCTTACTAAATGCTTCAAGCTTCCTAAATCCTAACAGTGTCACATAAACATTACACAATGTATTGGTACCATTGGTAAGTAAGTCTTCATGGCACTTCAATCTGATCGATACAAGAAGGGTGGATTGGGTTTTATGGCTTATCTCCTCATTGGTAAAAGGAAGAGAGAGGCATCTGTAGTACTCTTTGTTCTGTCATATTGCAGTGTCTCATGAATCACACTCACTATAGTGAGATTGCTGATCAGCTCTATGCTGAATCCTGACGTACACTTTACTGTGGAAATAATAGAGGGTTACTGGAAGGAACCATCAATGGAATAAATATGCTTTTGGTTTCCACTCTTTCTGCCCTTTATTACCCAGGAATTCTGGTTTTGCTGAAAGTGTTTTTGCATTTCACGGCCAGTTTTCTGTGGATCGCACAATAATTGGTTCGTTTTTCTGATTTTCTCGTGGAAAAGTGGCAACACCAACACATGATATTTATTATAGTGAAGAAAACATCTTTTCATGCCTTATACACAAACATGCATGTAGGGTTTGTTTGTTTGCATTAAAATACGTTTAAAATCATGATGAATTGACCGAACTGAAGGATTATAAGAGGGGGGCACTGAAGGATTATAGGGGGGTGGGGGTGGGGGTGGGGGTGGTATAATCTTCACTTTCCTATATATTAAATTGCGAGGGCGGTGGCTGCTCACTTTCCTACGGTGGCTGCTCACTTTCCTATATATTAAATTGCTAGGGCGGTGGCTGCATGTTCATTTCTAATATTCTTTTGATTTCATTTCCTTAATGAATGGTTAATTGATGCTTATTATTGAAAATCTACCTTTCATCTTCATTTTTAACCACTCAAGGTATGAAACATATGTATTTAGTTCCTATGAATTCCAATGTAAACAAACAACTAAGATCTGCTATTTATACCTTACCATCCCATCTAGGGCCATAAAAGTCTAATAGATTACTGAGTTGTGCTAATGAGAGCCACATACTTAACATTTATTTTATTTGAAAAGTTGGAGGGAGTGATGTAATCCAGAAGCAGGAGAGGACGAGGATCCATTTTACACTCAATGCTTCCCATTTTAAAGAATTGTTACGAGGTCTGAATTATGGAAGAGCACATTAAACAACACTTAAAAATAAACGTCACATTAAACAACACTTAAAAATAAAAGTCCATCTCTTGTTGGGCCCACCCAGATGCATGAAATTCAAGGGAGGCAAGAGGATGGGTAGTTTTTTATGTGGCTTTGCTTGCCCTTAAGTATAGATCAACAACTAGAGGTGCTCGTAAGAATGACTCCTTACCCGAGTGAGAAGTAGCATCAGTTCTTATCTATCTGCTTGAGGTACGTCACCTCTTCCCACTTGTGTAGGCTTTCTTTCCGAGTGTGTGAGCTTCTTCCTTACTTGAGTGGGCTGCTTTCCCGTATCTATGCGGGCTCTCTCTTGGGTCCTAGGCCCCTTGACTGGGGTGCCTTAGAAAAAAAAAAAAAAAAAACACTAGAGGTGCTCATAGGCCTGGTTAACCCGAGCCCAACTCAGGCCTAACCTGCATATAGGGTTGGACTTGGGCACTATTTTTGGGCAATGAGCTGTAAATGGGTCTAATTTTCTTGCTTGGTTGCTAAGTGTACGAGCTTGGACCTATATCTACTTAAAACAATATGATTTTCATGTTTTTGTTGAGGGGGTAGAGGCTTGGCATGATTTCCTATCCCTAGGGCTATTTGAGCCTCAATTTAGGCCTGATAACTAAATGGGCCGGACTTGATTAAAGCTTTGAACTGGCCCGATCTGGTCATGGACAGGACACCCCTGTCAGCAAAGTTTAGTGGCTATTGTAAAAAAGTGCAACCATGACTAGTTAGATTGATCATAGGTGGGGCATCCATATGAAACTACAAATTAGGCATCAATGAGGGAAGCATTACTTAACAACAAAATGCCTGTTTGAAAGATATTTCAAAAATCTAGAAATCTTTTGATATTATCAGTTTATTGAACTCTTCTCTGTTAATAGGATTTATTTTGAAAACTTTTAACTTACTAAGAATTCTTTCTCCTTAAAGTTGAATAAAAGTTGGTAAGATATGGAAAATTCTAAATGTAAATTGTTCTTCAATTCAACCACATCAGGATATGGGGACCAATCGCATCATCTAAGAATTATCTTTAGTTTGTCCCTCTTCATACTACACACATTGAAAAATGACACTTCTCCCTCTTCCTCAAGCCTCAAGAACTCAAACAGTGGCAGACCTATGATTTTTATTTAGGTGGGGCTAAATTTTTGCTCAACTTTGCTAACTTTTTTCACATTAAGAATATCAGAAAATATATTGCATTTAAATAGACACAAAAAAAAATTTTCATGCTCAGATCTCTTACCTAATTGAAGGGTGTTACTACTACCTCTCTCAAATTCAAATGATCATCAATTCATCGTCATTAAAACATAATATTTCCTTTAATCCTAGGTGTTTAGATGCCTTGAAACGATGATTTGGGTGAGCATCCAATTACCCAATTTGGATTCCTAAAGGGGTTTTATTTCAATCTAAGGAATTTGGTCGCTTGCACTTACCTAGCTGTAAGAATAATTCCCTATAATTGATCATGGGCTCATGGCAAAGAAGAAAAATTGTCACTTCAATATAACTCAAGTTATCCAAACATATGAATCCTAAGGTGCCTGATTTATGTATGAATTGAAGATTAAAGTTTGCCCAATGGTGACTATGTAGATATGCTCAGATTATGTGATTTAGGGCTTAGGATTTGGATTTCAATTTGGGGATTTAGGATTTGAAATTAGAATTTGAAGATTAATGGCACATATTTAGATATGGAGTGATTATGATTATACTACATCTGAGGAATGAGGAAGATTGTTTTGTTTAGGTTTATTTGGTGAGAGAGAGACTAACCATGAAAGGATCGGCAATGAAAAGCTTGATTGGTGCAATGAGAATCTCGAACTATCGGTAAACAGAAAATGCCCAAAGAGAATGGCATGAAGAGGATCTAGTACTTTCGGTAATCAAGATTTTGTGATGTGGGGCGATCACAAGATTTAGACACGGGGCGATTGTTTATTAAATATATGTGGGATACCTCACGCGCATTTAAATCTCTATTAATTTCAAAATCAACATGGGGCAACCGCCCCATATTAAGTATGTGTAGGTCCGCCACTGAACTCAAATCCACTCTTACTTAGTAAAACCCCCTCACCATATTCCTCTTCCTCTTATGTGCCCCTTTCTATCTATTTGAGTAGTATGGTTTCTGGTTCCCTCTTCCTCTTCCTCTTCCTCTTTCTCCGCGCCCATTTTTTCTCTCTATGTCAATGCCTACCAAGATATGGTTTATTATGGTTCCAATGCTCTGCAATTTTCATACTTCTTATGTCAATTTGTTAAAAAAATATCAATAGGAAGTGTTTGTAATTGGTTTTTCTTTTATTTCAAGAAATGAAATAATTATTTTTTTTTATATTTGTGGTGATTCATTTAATTTATTAATGAGTTTGCATGAGATTAACCTGCTGGTTGCTGGCTTATAGTCATTTGCCAGATAAAAGCCATGAAAAGGTGTACATGGAAAAACTGGTTGTTCATGAGCTATGACCTCTCCTTTTGTCCGAATTAGTCAGGAGATAAATTGGAATCCCAGTAGTTTTATGACAATTGTATCTGCAGGCTGTAGTAGTTATACACATTTAAAAGGCTGTTCGATTCCAAGGGACTTTTACATGAATCTTATCTGGGGAAGGGTAATAAGTACCTGTCAGATGCAGATGCAGATGCAGATGCAGTGGAGTGAAAATTGCAATGGGTGGGACGAATCCCAAAGAAGGCAGGATTTTATTGGGGGCCTTTGTTGGATGTTTCCTAAAGTCTCCTAGGAAATTTTCAGTTAATTTATTAAGGAAGGTTCGCCTAAGCTCAAGCTTAAAATAAAATCTTGTAAGCTCATGTTTGTAGGGCTTATCTTTGGTCCATCCAAATGGACCAAAGACATGACCCTCTTAAATTACACATGTCCACCAACTTCGGTCAAATCTGAATTTACTGGACCGTTGGATTGACTATGTATCGATCCAAATGGATTGTTGACCATTAAACTTTTGGGCCCATATGGAGATGATAGAAATTATGGTTGAGGCTGATTTTTTGCAAAGAGGAAGATAACAGGGAGTCCTTGAAATCCCCCCCAACCCCATCTCCAGTGGGGCCCCACCACTCACTTGAGCTTACCTTATCCTAAGCTTGAGCTTATGAGAGCCCTGCTCTAACTTTTTTATTCTATTGGGAAGAGGCACATTAAGTAAAACACCTTTTTTCATAAAAACTAGTTATTTCTAAAGAGTGTGTTGGTAAACATTCCTTCGTTTAAATGATCTATGTTATATACATATTTTGTGAAAGGGTTTGAGTTGTAACCCTTCAAGTCTGTTGAAGACAATCATTCATGTTCTATATGAGTAGATTCCTTCCCTTTTTTTTTTTTTTTTTTTTTTTTTCTATCAGAAGGTTTTCAACCCTTTGAGCTGAACTAATCTCTCCGGACCCAGAAGAAAGCCTTGTAAACTCCCATGTAGCTCTACTGTGGTAGTACAATTTCGAACTTACAACCTCCGTGTAAACCGTGGTCTTAGGCCGATTGAGCTACCCCTTGGGGTTGAGTAGATTTCATTTGATTTCTCAGCGTGGAACAAAGTATAAAAAATATGAGAACGGCTCGTTAAAGTAATATCTCTCTCTTGGATCCCAACTCCCTTGGCTTGGTTAAAAAAAAAAAAAAGAAAAAAAAAAAACCTATAAAGAATTTGATTTCTACCAATCTCCCTTTGTGCGTTTAGTCTTTGCATTTGGAAAGCTTTGTGAGAGTGTCTCCTTAGTGTACATGTTAGAGGCATTGCATCTTGGGGACAGGATTTCCAACAAGTCCACTTGCATTGTGTGAGATCTACTGTCCCTTACCTCACTCTTATTTCTCAATTATTAATTTTCATTGAGTATTTATTTCTCCTGTTGCACTTTTTTTTTTTTTTTTTAGCATTTCCCAAAAGTTGACTTGAACCCATCTCCAATTGGAAAAAAAATTAAAAAAAAAAAAAAAAAAGTTCCTAAACTCCTAAGTTTGGACCATAGACCTTTTCTTTTCAATTTTGGAGGCGAGAGACCTTTCATCCCAAGCACCCAGAGCAATGTCTATACATTGGTTGGAGATTCCTGACTTAGTAGGCCTCACCTGACACCAAGATTATATTCACCTGGCACCAAGCACCCAGGTCTGTACATTGGTTTCCCTTTCATTTCGATCCCATTTTCTGGCCACCCAATCAAAAGGGTCAGCATTGAATATCTAGAAAACCCAAATGGAGTTCTCTTTCCTCCTTTTATTGGCCTTCCATTTTTGTGGGAATGTGTTAGGTTGGGGTGTGGGATTTTTCATTGACAAACAGTTTGTTAATACATAATTACTTGAAATGGGTCAACATAGACTATTTCTGTTTATCCCACCTTCTAAGTTCTAACCTTTCCATTTCTAGTCATGTGATGTTAATATGTTATAGAATACATGAAATTGGAATATCATCTAATTTCTTCAAGTTAAATAATTAGAAACTTAGATAATTTAAATGGTGCTATCACAGTTTTGAAAAACTACTAAATTGATTACATATATAGTGAGTCACCATTGCAAGGACTTTTTTAAAAAATTCTTTTCTCTTATAATTAATTACTCACTAACACACTCACCCAAGTCCCACTCCCACAACATCAGTGATATAGACAGTCAGGGGTGAACCTAAGTATTCTGACGTGGGATTATTTGAGAAACTTCTTAAATAAGACTTAAAAAAAAAATTATATTGTACTATTTGACTTCTTAACTTGATCATTACCTGCACCACCCAGATGAAAACCTTGGGTCCGCCAGTGTAGATGGTGCGTTCTTCCTTAGGAAAAGGGAGTGTTAGGGAAATTTTATTAATTGCTGCTTTTTCCAAACCTTTAGGGGAAAAGCATGCTAAAAACAAGCTCGAATGGGCTATCGGCCTATCACTCATTCTTAAAGCAATCATTTTTAAGACCAAAGAGTGAGGTGGAAAAAAGAGAAAGAGCTCCCCATTCCCAGTTGAAGTGTAGCTCATTATCCTCCAGAACCCCAAGAATCCTTAGAAATGGGATTGAAAAATTAGGAGGTCAAGTTATGGGGCCATTTTTTTTTAGAAGACTTTTTGGAAGTAATAGTTGGTGCGTGTGTAGGAATTCCAAATGCTAGAGTTTTCAAATCCTTTGAATTCCATCATTTCTGAATTCCTTATTTCATTCATGTTCATGTCTAAAAATTTCATGCATGTTAAATTTTATAATGACGACACTATGGAACCACATTTAGGAATTGCAATGTGGGTCCACCTTTAAAAGTTGTATATAAAGCCTCTAGGAATTACAACGAGGGAACCATCTTTAGAATTACAATATGGGACCACATTTAGTAATTACAAAATGGGCCACCTAGGGAATATAGGCTGAAACCATAGTGGACCCAGGACGAAATTTGTTTTTATAGATTTGGATTCAGGCCCGACATAAAATCTATGTATTGTATCTAAATCCAACATCAACTCAAAAGTTCAGATTCGGATCTGAAATAAGATATGAAGTGCATTATTATAATAAACCTGTTACACATATATAAGTATGGCTATTAAATGGTATATAATTAAAGTTAAATAATAGACCTCTCAAATACAAATATGCCTCAAGCCATGCAGATGTAGGTAGGCCCTTGAAACCTATATATATATTTTAAATTTGTGAATGTAATGGTCCAATATCTGGATCCTTAAGTTGGAACATATAGTGGTCTAGTTTTGGATCCCATATGCTTGATCCAAATCAGGATTTCTCTCAGATTCAATAACAGATTTCATACCCGCTTTATTGGAAACCAAACACTTCATAAACTTAGATAATCAGATCTCCTTTGCAACCCCAGGCCCACCTTTCAAAATTACCAATGTGGACCCACCTTTAGGAATTGTTGTATACGAGGCCCACCTTTAGAAATAAAAATATGGAGCCCACCTTTTATAATTCTTCTAACCTAATGTTCATCTTTAGAAATTACAACCTGGATGGCACCTTTAAAAACTACAACTTCAGACAGACCTTTGAAACTATGATACTTGGAGCCAACTTTTTTAGAATTACAATGTTGGACCCACCTTTTGGGAATCACAATGTGGACCCCACCTTTAGAAATCATGGTATGTGGGACCCACTTTTAGAAATTCAGACCTACAGAGAAAAGGATTTCTATTTTCCATAAAGTCATAGAAAACACGCATTTAGATATTGTAAATCCCCGAAATCAGAGCTAAGCAGTCTTGCAAAAAAAAAAAAAAAAAAAAATGTTATTGTGAATATTTGTAAATAAGAAAAATTTTATAAGTATGAAATTAAAAATGAATTAAGAAATTAAAACTCAACCCAAAGATAATTCATCATTGGTTTGTGCTTATTGGAATTATGTCACTGGATAGGACCTATTCGATTCCATATCAGGCCACCACCAAGATAAGTGATATAATCACCTACTACATGCATGTCAGCAAAACCTTTGCTCTCAACAAAGGGGCTCACCAATCAAAGCTTGGGGGGCCATCCTAGATAAAATAGTCATTACAAAAGAACTCCTATATGTTAATAAGCCTGTTTGAATTCTCAACCACCTCCCTGTTAAGTTACAGAAACTAACAACAGGAGAGAAATCATAAGGCTTAAAATTAAGTTCAACAGGTAATCTAGTATGCTCTTGAATATCAAGATGGGGTGGGTGAGGGGGAGAAAGTGGTCAAAATGGGCCCCACCTCAGCTCATGATGGTCTCTACTCTCTTGCCCCTAGTTAAAGGCCATTTTGGCTAAAATCTGATCATGATACCTATGCAACCAACTGCCATGATCGTTCTCAAGAGACCCACATTCAAAGTAAGATGCTCAGCAGTGCATTTCCATTTCAAGAGAGCTATTCCCCTCGGTCTACTTTGGAAATGAAAGTCAGATGTAAAGGGGAAAAATATGTGAAAGAGATTAAATGGATGCATGCAAAGATTGTGACCGCCCTCAAAACACACCCACCCACCGTCATTCTTTGGGACCTGATTAAGACAACCATAAAAAATCAAATGGACGGTTCATATAAAAACTTTTCCCCTATGTATTGATTTTCTATTTTGTGGTCAACAATTTCTCTCTTTTAACTGATAAGGCCTGTGGTGCCACAATATCTTTCCCATTTCCTAGTTGAGAAGCAGAAAAATTTGTGTGCCATGGATTCCTAGATGATCCGGATCCTAAAATAACTTCCCCAACATGTGAGTTCAAATCCTCTTCTAAGGGTGTGTTTGTGCATTACGGGTTTAAAAATACTTGACGATATAGCGCCAGATTTTCCAACACCTTACTTGGTGTGTATCTCAACTAAGCGGGCTAGGACCTAAGAGACTCGCACACGCAGAAGAGAGAGAACTTGAACTTGCTGGGGTCAAACTTTTGTCATCCGGGTGAGAGACAGGGTTACCTCAAACAACTCCAATTAAAGTAAATTTCACTACTGTTCTAATACAAGGTGGGGACATAATTTTAATCTTTGTGTTTAGATGCGCACCAATGTTGGATTTTTTTTTTAGGATGGACTAATTGTAGGAACGTCCTCTGATGTGGACTTGATGATGGGTATACGTCTGAAGGAATGAGTCATCAATAGGCAGTGGTTTAGGAAAAGTGAGTGGTTTTGGGGGTGGTTAGATAATAATAATGCGTCAAACTAAAGATAGGATAAAAGGATGAAGGATCTGACACAAGTGTGAGGTTAACCCTCATCCTTTTTGGTGTTAACCATGAAGATAATAATGCTAGCCCAAGCCCATTTGATTTTATAAGCAACAGTCAACATTCAGAACAATCTCAATCCTAATAGTATTTTTAATGCTTGCCTAGAGATATAGGCTCAGGCTTGATCCAATCCAAGTTGACACCTCTAAATAGGCATTGGTCCCTCTCCACTTCACTCATGTCACCAAAAAAGAGAAGATATCAACCAACAAATCCCTCTTCTTTTCTTTTCTTTTTTTTTTCTGTTCTTTTGGTGTCTACCAACAACTCCATCCTTACCTTACCTTTTGATCTCTCTACAGTGCCCAGATAAGAAGAGAATCTAACAACATTCAATGATTCTGGAAAAACCGACAGTAGATATGCCAATGCAAGTAGCTGCAGTGATATTCCTTTATATTTTGTGCTCAACTTTCGCATGTTGTGGGGGTGTTTTGGGCCATGTTATGAGTGGTTGCCTCAACAACTTTGCATTGCTGTTTAATTGACCCAACCTGGGCACCAACTACTTTCCAAATTGGGCATTCGGCTTTCACCTGGACAATTCCTAGTTGAATTAGACATGAGTAGTTGGGGGTGCCAAAAGCTACTTTTTTCTCTCTTTTAAGGAAATGTCCTCATCCACATCATAAAGATTCTCACCTATCACCTTCCTTTGCTGTAATTATTTCCCTCCTATCAAGTCATGTTAATGAAAGGGATTTTTTTTTTTTTGGGGGGGTGGGGGGGTGGGGGTTGGTTGTGTATGGGTAGAGGTTCATGTTAATGAGTGGTTTGGAAAGTTTAAAAACCGGGGACTCGCCCTGACTCGACTTCAAATGTTGTTGCTGAGCCAAGTATAACTCGAGGTGAGTATAGCCAAGTATGACTCAGTTAGATTCAGTCAGACTCTTTTGACTTGCTCGTCTCATTGACTAATAGAGAGCTGACTTGAGAGTAACGGCGGATTAGATTGAGTTTTTGAACATGATATATAAATATAGTAGTGTTATGCTAACCTTGCCTTGGACCTGCTAAGGTTAGTTTTTCTCTCACATAGATTAGGTGGGCTTAAAGGTTCGACTGTAGGGACCAATTGTTAGTTGGGTCCTTGATGAAAGTTGGGTCATCATAAAGAAACAGCATAAATGTTAAGTCTGCCATTCCCCGACCAATTGGGCCACCAGCTGTCAGGGGAGAGGGGAAATAGTAATGTTCAAGCGCTGGTTGGACATGATATAATTTAAGGAATAGAAACTAGACTTAACAAAACAAATCTCTCTTTAATTTTTGGATACGGTGCCGAGTCTTTAGATGCCAGTGATTCGTGGTCAACACTAAACTCTTAGTCAGCCTAACGACTATCAATACCCTTTCTACGAACCCAAGAGATCAACAAGATACCCGTAGTGGTTTTTTTTTTTTTTTTATTATTATTATCTAAATGATCTTAAAGGATTTCAAGTCCTCGTTGTAAATGTCCTCAAAGAAACGTTTCACTTGTAAACTGTCATGGAGCCCAAAGACGGAGAGAAGACCATCCAAAGGGTCACAAAACCAAGGCCTAAGATCCCTATTGAACAGAGCACATATGCCCAAAAATGTATCTAAGAATAGGTCTTAGGACTGCAAAGAGGGGGTAGAATATTTGAGAGCCAAGAAGGCTATAGCGCCAAGGCAATGATCGAGATGGATGAGGCAGCCTCATCCCAAGAGGTCTCAAGACTATTGCAAGAGACCACCAAGGGAGGAGGGTTATTATCGAATCTGTGTGTCTACAAGAGCCAAGAGGGATTACTAACCCCGGGTTTCCACATAAGCCAAGGACCCAGAAAGAGGAACTCAAGAGACTATGACTCTTAAAACATATAGCCTCAGACAATTGAATTTCAAGTGCTTATAACTTTTGATCTAACCGTCTGATTTTGGCATTTTATTTACACTGGAGAGTTCTTTTCGAGTAGATACTCGTAGAATCCAAGCTTTCTTAATCGAAGATATATCAAAGGAGATATGGGTTGTTGAAGTTGACTGATGCATTGCTTAGGAAGGACACATCGCCCAGTCTTCGCTTTTTTATGAAAATCTCTTGGAAGAAGGGGTGTGCTCCTTAATTATGAGTGGGGGGCTGCTGCGTGTCATTGGAGAGTTTGCGGTGGGGTGTCTCTGGGTCGGGTTCAGTCAGCTGAACTTCAAATGCTTATAATTGTTAATCTATTCATTGGATTTTTGCCTTCAGTATGCCATTGGAAAGGTCTTTTTAAGTAGATGTTCGTGAATTCATGTTATCCTGATCCAAATAGTATTGAGGGGGATATAGCCTTGGGAATGTTTTTCATTCATTCATTTTTTTATTTTTTTTTTGGTGGGTGGGGTAAATTGCGTTGCGCTTTGGGAAAAGTCCTCAAAGTTTGGGCCTTTGGGATTTTTTGGGGCGTGCGGGTGGGTGCGTGCCCATGCCCAATCCAACAATTTTGTCGGTTTGTACTAATTTTGAAATTTTGACCGGGAGTGCCACACTTGTGTCGGAGTGTGGCATTTTTTTCTGCCCGATCCAGTATTTCGAACTCTAATTTTGATGTAACTTAAGCTATTTTCTTTGTTTCAAAATCCTAAACCTTCTCGATGGTTTCTTTACTTCGGAAGTCACTTTCCATGATTCTTCATTTTCCATGGAATCTTTGACGTTTTGCGAATAGTCTTTCCTATGCTTTTGGCAAGTCTCTTCTTGCTTCCTTTCTATGGCAAATTTGTGTGTCGGGCTCTTTCCATGAGCTAATATCTCTTTATAAATATGAACACCCCAACAGGAAACAAAATCTTAATTTGCTGAAAAACAAGAGAGAGAAAGATGCTACTAAAATAAAGAGACCTACTCATAAAAATATCAAAGCAAGTCCATTGTCCCATGTGTGATTGATTGATGTAGCCTGGCTCAACTGGGCTTGGTTTTCGCCTTCTGGGTTAAGATCTAGGGCCATGCTGGTTGGACCTAGATCCAGGTGAGTAAGAAGCAATCTGTCTCCTAGCATGCTTAATGCTCTTGGCAATTGGATGAATGCAGTATATCAGAAACCATCCATCATCTGTTGTTTCGGAACTAATCACTTGTTTTTACATGACGCCCATGATTTGGGGGTTCTAGCAGTTATTAATCAGTCGGGACATCGATTAGATCGGCCTAAATGAGATCTTAACCATTTGAGATTCAAATCAGCCCAACCTCCTGCATACCTAATTTGGCCTGTATCACAGATGGAGCTAGGGATGATAATGGGCCTCCGATTACCCAGTTACCCTGAAAGAACTCACATGAAAAATCTGGTTCTGGACCCTCTTCATGGACCCGATTAACAGCTATAATCCAGTTCCAATCAGGTACATACCCATGATATTTGTATATATGATTACAACAAATATACTCTTTTAAGCATTTCTGCCAAGGCAGAATCTGTGTGCTGATGGAAAACTTCAGGATTTGAGTTTGATTCTTGTACCCACTCTATGTTTTTTTCTTGGGTCACTCACTTGTATATGTGATTCAAACCAGGACAGGGTCTGGACCCAGGGATTTAAACTAAATTGGAGCCGTGTTTGGGTCCACCAGTGACCCATACAATGAGAATGGATTTCAATTTCTTACGGGAAAGAGGTAGAAATGTAGAGTTCCTCTCAATCCTGATAATGGAAATCCGCAGGGTGCAGAATCCTCTCATTGCACACCACCCCGTCTATAATTTCACTATACTATTCTATAACAATGAAGAGTTCAAATCAGACCACTTGACTCTGGGTAGGCCTGTCAATGGGACGGGATGAAATGGGTAAAAAGCCAAGCCAAGCCCGGCCCGGCCCGGCCCAAGCCCTAAAATACAGGGCTTTTAAAAGAGATTTGAGCCCAGTGGGCTGGGTTTGGACAATACATTTTAAAGCGCGGCCAAAATGGGACTGGGACTGGGCAGAGGATGCCCAACCTGTTCAAGCCAGGCCCGTCCCGAGCCCTAAAATACTGGGCTTTTAAAAAAAAATGAGCCCAGTGGGTTGGGTTTGGACAATACATTTCTGTTCATTTCTTTTTTAAATTACTTGACCCATATAAGAAAATAAGATACTCATTCTCATTCATTTTATTGATTTTTTGATTTTCCACTTTCACTGTAAAAAAAAAAAAAGTTTTTAACTGATCCTACATTACTTTAACTTGACTCATATATGATACTCATTCATTTCTTGACCCATATAGCCTATAGAATACTCATTCATTTCTATTGATTTTCTGATTTCTATTGTCACTGGCAAAAAAAAAAAAGTTTTTAACTCCGCCATGTTGCTTGTTGCATTGTATTGCCGGTCCTAAGCCTGAAAAAAAGGAGGAGGGTTAAAGTCCGGTTCACACCAGGTGTCTGGTGACAGCAGAAATAATTAGAGAATGTTTTGCTTCTATCTAGGATCGGGCTAAGCCCAAGCCTGGCTCTGTCCCAGCTCGGGCCCATACGGGACGAGATTTGATGTAGGCCCATTCAATTTAGGGTCGGGATTTGACAACACCTGGCAAGCCCGTCCTATTTTCGGGACAGGATTGGAAAACCTAAGCCCAGGCCCGGCCCATCACATTGACAGGCCTAACTCTGGGTCACAACCTGCCACTTGGTGGTTAGGCATAATTCTTGGACTACCCACCCAGCACAGCCCATTCCATTAAAAGCCATGGTTCCTTTTGCTCCTTTTTAAATTGACTTGATGAATTTGATTATGAGCGTTTTGTATATAACCCCCAAAGGTTTGTCGGATTTGTAAATAGGCCCCTGAGGTTTTTAATATTTGTAAATAAGTCCCTATATTTTCAATTTAATTTCTTCTGTGTTCCCAAAATCAATAGTCTTCCAACCACCATAGGTTTTTATAGTAAAATGATACTTTTTTCCATCTCTTTTATCCTTATATGCATAATTTCAAAAGCTTGAACTCAATTTTTTTTTATAAAGTATATAACATTGACAATTATACTATATTAAGCTAAGAGATTTTCAATCTAATTTTGTCCTTCACTTCTGATTTTGACTGTCAATTATTCCCTTCTCCCTTATCTCTTGTAACTGCCCACTTCTTATCCCATGCAACACTAATCATCTCATATAACTACCCATGTCTCTTGTAACTTCCCCATTTTTCCATTTTAGTTTCTACAAAAGTTTCTTTCTACTCACATCTCTTATTCCCATTTCTACATATTTTTCTATTTTTTTACTTCATTTCTCATATTTTCTTTCTATTCTACCTCTCTTAATTGTGAAAATAGGTACAATAATAAATATTCTTCTTTTATTTTCTTTCAAAAAACTTATTGTTGTGCAATTGTATTTGGTTTGAATTGTATGGATAGACTCGTACTCAGCACGGATTCTTATGCTAGTTGTACTTAGTGGGAGAGAATAACCCTATATAAATTTATTTATTTTTATTAATACGAGGCTCATTTCATTAAATCCACATTGATCATGACGACAATAACACATGTATTTATAACTAGTTATAATTTTTCAAACCATACATGACCCACCTTTTGATTGATGAGAGTTTCAAAAAACAAGATTATGCTTCATGTATAGGGGGTGGGGTGTAAAAGAAATATTGGGGGAATGAGCAAATGTAAAAAAATATTAAATTTTAGAATTTGGAGGGGGGGATCTTAAATTTTTCTCAAATATGGGTAAGGGCTTAAGTGCCTAGGCCCCTGTACCTGGGTCCACCTCCGGTCATGTGCATGAGAGGGTTATTATTGAGAGAAACCATTGGGACTTAAGATAAAACAATAGTATTTTTCCAAATAAAAGTATACTCATTTTTATTTAATGGATGTAAGGGTAAAGCTGTCATTTATATAAAAATCCAACACAAATCTCATGGTGGATACCCATTCTTGTTAGGAATATTGATTCTGGGGACATGAAAGGTAATAAAAAAAAGGCAGGAGCCTATTAACAAATACTAAATCCTCATGGGCTTATTTACAAATCCTACAAACCTTGGGGGGTTCTACACAAAAAGCTCTCTGATTATTCATATGGTTTCTGTTTTCTTTTTATTTCAGTGTCAGAATTGTAGTGCAAGCACTGGGAATTAGATCACCAACACGGGAGCCATCACAGATTTAGAAGAACTGAGAACCAAGGGTCACAAGAGATGCAGTAAGTAGACTCACTTTCAAGATTTAAATGGTTCTTTTTTAATTGCATTTCGAAATCAATCATAGGATAATAATCACACCTATAAGAGTCACTAAAGTGCACTTAAAAATACACTAGGGCATGTTTGTTTGGATAGTAGAATACATAAGAATTAAAAACATAGGTATTCATGTCATCAATCAATAAAAATGAACGTCAAAGGTGAATGAACAAAAATAACCATTAAATAACCTCCCTCTTAATGGAAAGTGAATTAAGGAAAGATAAAAAATGAATATCCAGCCATCACCCCAGTAACTCAAATCCTAAAAAAGTGAAGGTCGTATGTGCTATCTTATATCCGCCACCCTTGCCTCATTTCATTCACACCTCACCTCTTTAATAATCTTTTAGTAGAGCCCTTTTGACCATGAACTCCCTATCAATTCAATTCACATGCAATCTAATGCAAACATGCCCTAGCAGAGAATGACAATACAAAGGGATTGGATTTAAAGACGTGATTCTTGTATCTTGAATCTTGGATATCTTGTTGACTTGATCCTTTCCAAACAGGATTCGAGACACCCCCAACTTCACACTTTTTCTAATTGGGTTTAAAGACATGTGAATGAGTTACATTTCTGTCTTGGCGACTTTGATGGATTGGGGACTTAAAAGTGAAACTAAATAAACAAGGTTCACTGGTAATTCTTTAACTGGACAGAATAGAAACCATCATCAAAGGTAAATATAAGAGAAGTAAAGTAATCATTTTTCAGATTTGAGCAACTCAAAAGTTCAAAAAGGTAAGCCTAAAATCTTAATTTAGATGTTGCCTACCAACTTGTTTTCTATCAGTTCGAAGTTAGAGCACTCGTTCAAAGCCGTTTGGTGTCAACCTTTTCATCCTCTCAATAGAGGCAAACCCTACCATCTTATACCTGAGGTAGTGCTCATTGGATCAAAGCTGTTTCTTAAGCATCTATGTACACACAAAGTAATTACATACAAAACCATCACTCTTATTTCTACTGGGGAAACTCACCATGGCACAGACACAAGAGGCCTCAAACAATCCTGTTAACTCTTCAACCAGTAAATAACAAAACAGCCACTCCCTTCATTGTTTCCTTCATCTTCTTCCATTTGTTTGCTAGACACCAATGGTGTGGGGCGCTTTCTTGCTGCTTTCCTTCTTTTTTCTCATTAGAAGCCTCCTCAACAAGCCACTGCCCCCGCTTTGTCTCTTAGGCACAATGGCAAGAGACCCTCCAGCAGTCTCAGCCTTGTCTTTGGTTTCACTAAAACAAAAAAACCTTCTAGGAATCTTGATAGGGGAACCCTGAAAAACAGTGATTGCGGTATTGTTGGCACTGCGGAGAGAGGAGAGATTTTGACCATAAAACAAACCGAAATTGGGATTATTTATTTTTGGAGGGTCTCCTGTGCATATGATTTCTTTGGTCTTTGGGGACTTGGGTTCCTCAGATCTGGCGTCATTGTCGGCTAGCATCTGGTCAAGTAGGGAGGTGCGGTGATTGATCTTGGCGGGGGCAGGGGTGGTGACCACCTTTTCGAAAGAAGTGACATCCCTTGGTGAAGCTAAGGCCTTCAACTGTTTTCCCAAACTCAGGATGGTTTCTTGGCACTCCGCCAGCTTTTCTGATGCCGTTGAGATCTGCCAGTCCTGTAAAAGGAACTCAAATGAATGTCAGAGTTTGAATACTCAAGTGGACAAATGTATAACTCATGTTCAAGTTCCAATGGAAACATATATTAAAAAAAAAAAAACAGCATTGATATACTGTCGTGCAAAATAAGGAAGAAACTACATGGTTCTACTAGGCATCTGGTTTTTGTGAAGAGATAAAAACCAGAGTGGAAGTATGCCCCATACCGAGGCTTTCTCTGCCTGGAATGCAGGGGGAAGCCTGCAGTATGAGTACTTTGCAGGAGGAAACATTCAGCATGAGACACCTTTGTCCGTGGAGTTTTGAGGAACAAAAGAAGTTCATCTCTCATTTTACGAAACATAGACTATGAGATAAAAATTCAATACTGTAGGCACGTTTGCCTACTCAGCACTCAATTCCTAGGATTTATACTGACAGGGTTTTACTGGAATATCAAAGAGGTGAGGTTAGTGGGGAGATGTAGATGGGGCCTTCACTTCCTTGGAATTTAATTTACTAGAGTAATGGGTGGTATCATTTCTTATTGAAGGATTGATTTTGTGGCAGCCTCTCCATGTTCACCTTCGATTTTTTTTAAAGGCGTTGCTTAATTATCCTGGGAATTCAAGCACTATGTGATGACATCAAAAACTCATGTCCAATGTCATATGGAGAAAGGATTTCAAGTTTTCCCTGAAAACAGGTATGAGAAATCAAATGGCATCTATGAAGATCGCAACTGGGGAGGATTCTTTGGCAAAAATGGTTGGCCGAATAAAGACATGACAACATTCCTGACACTCCAATGGGAGTAATATCAATCATTGGAATGCTCACATGTGAAATATAATCAATCTAACGACAGATGGCACTTGTTTTTAGTGACATTTGAGACGTTTCCTATATGGAAGGGTCGACATGATATAGGGAAGCTTTTGTTGGAGAGTTTGCGAACAGCATGCCAAGAAACATTTAACAGAAGCATGTACAACCGTTATCTGTAAATTGTACTGAAGATTTTCAAAGCTTGTTAATAATCAATCACTAAAAGCACATGTTCATTAGTAGCCAAGAAATGGGTTCTCATTTTAATTTCAGAAGAATTTTGCTTTACAACTTACAGTTCTGAGTTGGTTATGCTCTAGATCCACATTGTGACTGGAAATTCCTTTACTTGCCACACTGTAAACCACATATTACGTAACGAAAAATGTCAGATTACTTTGCAATGAATGAACACATGTTCACTATAAATAAAATGACACAAATAACTCAAAATGACAACACGCATGCCTGTGCAAACAAAATACCTTTCCAACTGGAGTTGTAGTTCAAGACATTTCACTTCTAATTCTTCACAGCAGTGACTTTTATGCTCGAACTCCACTTCCAGATATGAAAACTTCTGGCGAGCCTCTTTTAATTCAATCCTGGCTAGTGTGAGCTGGGTATCAAGATCTTCATTCATTACCTTGAGACTTTCAATTTGATCCTCAATCAAACCGTCCAATTCATTGAATTTTTCTAGTTCAACTTGTAAGCTTGCAATGCTTCGTTCTGATTCCTGAAGTCCAATCACCAAGGCCTCATTTCTGTTATTGGTTAACTCAAGCCTCTCTTCCAATTCTTTCCTTGTGGATTCCATTTTAATGATCTGATCTTTCAATCTCCTAATTTCGTCTATCAGTTTTAACTCATATGTTCTCTCAGTTTGAAGCAGAGCACTATGTCCTTTTGAATAAGGAGATAGTAGAAGTGATGCCCCATTTTTATGTTTACATTCTTCACATGCATGTAATTTTTCTGTTTCTGAATGTGGACTGTTCACCCCAACTTCAAGCTCACTTTCACTATGCATGTCATCCAATTCAAAATGCTTCTTGATTGTATCTTTCATGCTCGAAACGTCTTGAAGGGAAAAGCAATGGTTCATAATCCAATCCAGAGTTGAAGTCAGTGCTCCAGCAAAAATTTCGAGACCAGCCTTTCCATGTAAAAGATCATTGCAAATGTGGACAAAATTCTGTAGAACATTACTAAGTTCAGAGCTTTTCCATTGGAAGACACGCACCATGTAGCCTGTAGGTGTTGTTGAGTCCTTATATAAAGTAGAATTTCCACCATTTTCAGATAAGAAATTCTGGTTTCTGTAATCTGCTAACGATGGTTTAATACCTTCAATAAGTTCGATCACTTTAGAGATAGATTTATTTAGATTTGAATGGCACTGCCGGTTCCTTATTCCCATTGACGATGTGTTCATACTATGTGTTACATGTGAAGGATCTGAAGCACTGGATATATTGGGAATTTTCCTTGCATCAGTGACTTCACTCTGGGGTGAAACTCTCATATTTGTTAAAGCAATTTGAACCTCCTCAATAATTTCTTCAATGCTTCTCTGTGTTATGCAACTCTGCTGCAAGATCACCACCCAAATATTCTGAATCCAACTAGGAGAATTTTCGGCGGTTTGATATTTTGACTCCATTTCCTGGTTTGATTCACCGAAACCGGAACGGCTGCCTGGAATTGGGACAAGCTCCTTACCCATTGTGCTTGACACACAGCCTCTTAAATCAGGTTCCATGCGGACCAAAGTACTGTATTCATCTGAAGAGGTACGTGAGCTGTCCACCGGTTTATCCATGGCAACAATTGCTAATCTTTCCATCTCAACAAAGTCATCCATCAGACTTAGGTCTGAAGCTCCGCTGCTTTTACATGATTGCCCCTTTGGTTTTCCATTTCTAAAATGGTCTAGTTCTGAAAGTAAAGCAGAAGCCCAAGATTCTGCACAGCCAATTTCATCCTCATTGCTGCCGTCTCCATATATTGAAGCAAGAGCGTCATTCAACATGGGCACACTCCTTGCCAATTCTAAGCTGGTCTGACCTTTTGACATTTCCGCAAGTTGTGCCTCGACTTGTGATAGTTTGGAAGCCATAGATGAATACATGGTCCTTAAAGATTGAAGATCACTGTTTTTCTTCATTAATTTTTCCTTGAGAACTTTGTTTTCTTCTTCCATGCCACATAACTGTTCAATTAGAAGATCGGACCTCTTACTGGGGGAGTCATGAAAATTATCTGACATAGAGTCTTTCACTATCCTACCTGCAATCGCAGGATTCGATTTCCTTCCTGTATCAGCTGCCTCTTTTCTCAGGATTGAAACTTCATTTCTCATTTTTGCCAAAGCAGCAGGGCCAGGCAACCGCTTCTGAACCAAGAGACGTAATTTGTGGCATTCCGTTTCCAACTTGGCAGTCTTTTTCATGCTCTCCAAGTGTTGCTTGTGAGATACATCAATTGATTTACGGTTATATTCTCTCTCGTCATTCCTTATTTCAAGCTCCTTTTCAAACATGCAAACCTCATATCTCAGAGAAGCATTTTCTCTTTCTGAGGAATTCAATCTCACATTTAATGCATCAAAATCTGCTTCAACCTGGGACTTGCTCTCTTTTAAATCTTCATTCAGGTTTTCTTTTATCTGAAGAAGCTTACTAATATGAGCATTGTCAGCACCTAATTTAGCATGCCTCTTACTTGTTTCAGCCAACTTCTCCTCCAAATTTAACCGCACATTATCAAATTCCTTGGTTGTCTTCATAACAGCATCATGAATCCGTTTCTCTTGTTCCTCACGAACCAAGCGTAGTTGCTGCATACATTCCTTTAAGGCTGCTTCCAAGTGAACTGCCCTTTCTTCGGCAGCTGCTCTCTGCCGCAAAGCATCATTTATTCCCAGCTTATAACATTCTGCTTCTGCTTCTGCCTTCTCCCAGCCTGCATAAAATAGTTTATTAGTGGATGTGACTTCCATGAATAAGTCTTTTGACAAGATGAGCAAAATATCAACTTGGTAAAAAGATTTACAGCAAAATGCTTGTCAAACAATAATCTACAATAATTCCAATGAGAGATTCATATCAAAAAGACTGTAGGAACAATATTATTAGAATTAAGAACCTGCAATGGCTTCTTCTGCTACCTTCATGTGGTTTATCACAAGATCGTCTTTGGCATTACACTCACTGAGGGCAGAAGATAACTTTTCATTGAGATTCTGTACCGATATCTCCAATTCTTGTGCTTTATCTGCCACATACATCTGCATCCAATCAGCAATGCACTAATGATGAGTGACAAGAGACACGCTAGATTACTTCATTAGGGAGAAAACATTCATCGGAAGCATTGAAAACTTTTTTTTTTTTTTTTTCTGAAAGCAATCATCAAAAGAGGAAGGGGAGTCCTTAAATAGATGGTTAGGATTGCCAAAACAAGTTAGCTTTGACCCAAAGCTACTCAACACTGAGACCTTCCTATCCAACCATATCCCCATGAGTGACATGAATCTAGGTGAGATCCACAAAATGGTTCTCAATTTGAAATTGCCAGTAACCCGATTTGACTCTCATCTGACCTATATCCGTTGTTGGATTTAACTTAAATTCCATTGAACTTTGAGGCCATTAAATCAAGGGTTAAGATAATAACAAGGAGCTGATCATTTTGGCCAACCCTCCATAATGAAGCCTTTTCATCTTCCCCTGTCCCATGATTGTCGTATATCCAAGAGGGTCCATAAGGGAGGTGCTTAGATAACTGATGTGTGAATAGTTAGTTTGATGCGTGAATAGTTTTCATTTGACCATAGCTCAATTAAATTTGCATGAGTCTGAAACTGGATTTGGTGCTAAGTTTTGGGGGTAATGGGTGTTAGGGAGGGAGATTGGAATCATAAGTGGCCTCCCCCACATGGACTATATCTCACAATAACATCGTGAACTATGTATCTCACCTGATAATTTACAAGTGTATGTATGAAGTCTACCAGAATAACATCGTGAACTATGTATCTCACAATAACATCTTGAACTATGTATCTCACCTGATAATTTACAAGTGTATGTATGAAGTCTACCAGAAACATCTAATGATAACATTGTGTTTTGTAACATATGGGTATTTCAACATGTAAAAAACCACTTTCCTTGCAGAAAATAGTTACGCTAATAAAAAGGTTTCCCCAGCTTGTCCTTTTAATTATTCAATAGTGGACGCTGTGTGAATTATCTTTTCCTACACAACCATGGCAACAACTTGGTGGCGAGATAGCAGAAGGATGAGACCAACAAACTCCTTATTGAAGCCCCAAGCAATACCTGTCCAATCTATCAACTGCCCATAAAGATTTGTTGAGTTCTCAAAGATTCACTTATTTCTTTCTTTCCCCATCTTGCACATGATAACAAGAGGAAGCGACCAGAAAATCAATCCTTTTTTGTTAAATGACACCAACCAATTATACAACTATATCTTCATCAAGTTTTATGGAGTATGTCGTAACTTGAATACATATACTTATTCTCATGCATGGTGAAGAGGAATGCATTTGTTCTGTTTTGGGCATTAGGAAAACCAACAAGAAAAATGTTTATAAATTTTGTGGAAACTTCAATTTATCTTGATCATCAAGTGTCAATTTATAAGAAAGTATGCACTTGTTTTACATATATCATCGCTTATGTCTGAAAATACTATATTATACCCTATTCAAGACAGAAACTGAACTACAGTTGCATTAATAGAGGCAAAAATCTAAGAAAGTTCTGATGAACATCCACCAAACCACTTGGAAAGGATTGTCTGCCAATACTTCCATTTCACAATCACTCAATGGTTATTACACAAAATGAAATTAGTTAAATGACCCTAACACCATCAAAATTTGAAAGTAAATGTTTGGATAGTACAATTTGAAAGGATTGTTCACTTAAGCTTTTATATCAATGCCTACTACAAGAAAAGGGAAGATAGAAGTAGATTAAAATATAAACAATCCCAAGTACGCAATAGGAAAATTGGCATGATTATAGTAAGTAGCATCAATTACCTCCTGTTCACTACCCCTTGATGAGAAATTGCCTCTCTCACTTTCAACAATTGTCTTTTCAGATGATTTTTTCTTCCAAAGCCACGTCTTGTGCTCCATGTGTTTTTTTGTTGACTCTTACTATCAACATCAACAGGAAAGTGATGAAGAAAGGCCATATAAAATATGTTCCAAGTCATGCAGATTATCATAGACCATCTAGATAAATAGGGACCACTAACTATGATAATCACATACTACAGTACAAATTTGTGAGAAGCCAAAAACTACGCCTTCAAAGAAGAAATGTGCAATTAATGTATAGCCAAGTACTTGAGGTCAAAGGGATGGCCAAGTTATCATAAGGATGAAGAGTTAATACAAGCATGAAACAGTTGGAAGTTAGCATTTTAGATGCAGTCACTCTTTCCCAGTGTGCACTTCCTGCAGTCCAAATATGTAAAGCCATCTACCAAGTAAATGATCTCTCTGCTGTTGTTGTCGTCGTGTTTTTTTTTTTTTTTTTTTTTGTGTGGGTGGGGGGGGTTGAGGATTAAGGTCTGGGAACTCCAGAAGAGTCAATGAAATTTATGCTTGTCTTCCGTTCTGTAACAGATACTTTCTAATTTTTCAATTAGTAATGTCATCAACTTGAAATAACATATAAATGCCAACAGTGCCTCACTTGTTGGTTAGGGATGTCCTCCTCTATAGAGGAGGTTTAGGGTTCCAAATCTGGTATTGCAACCCTGATAAACTTAACACTCCTCTCATCTACTCTGGTGACCTGTGGCCAACTAAAAAGACGATGTAATTTTATTTTATTTTATTTTTGTTGGGGTAGGGGGGATAGAAATCAACCCAACCCAACCGTGCCCACCACCCCCCCCAACACACACAAAAGTGCTTGCTTTTCCTGATTATGAAAAACCCTGATGAATCAGCCATTGAAAAGCCAAATTGTTTTTTGTTGAAATATAAAAACCAAAGTATCACACATGGGGCTCACTGACAACTCACCATCACCGTCCATCCTTCCAGAACAGTTGACCAGCTGTCTGATCTGCCATGGACAGTGACGACGAGTTTTGGGTGGCCCCACTGTGTTGAGATAATTTTACCATTTTTGGAGCGCTCCATCAAATTTGGATCATTTGGGGGTGTAAATCTTAATTGAAGCACTGCAACTAGCCTTTGGAATAGAAGAGCAAATAGTATGACCAATATATACCAAAAATTGACAGATGACCCCACAAGACCTTGTACTAAGAACAAAAGAAGTGGAAATAGGTACTGAAGACACATAGATCAAATAGATCCTTTCTTTGTTCTTGAAGTTCCTGGAATTAAAAACTTTGGATCTACATGATCTGTACAGAAATATAGGATTTGATGATAAATGGTTGGGAAGGTCACACCCATATTTTTTATCCCCTTCTTAAAAGAGGCTACCATAAAGCACAAAAGAATTCTTCAAAGCTTAGAAATATTCACTCTCTCTCTCTCTCTCTCATATCATTCACAAAATGCATGAGTCCATGACAAATTCCACAAATATCTTTTGTTTTAGATAGAACTACATGTTTTGACACCAAAGTAACAAAAGGGTTTCCACAGCAAGTCACAGAATAAGTCTACCCTTATGAACATACTAGCCCATCAACAACACCACACCAAACACGGTTCATGCTTTGGTATGAGCTCAGTTGAATCCTCAAAACTTCCCATTTCGGAAGCCAAAAAGATCTCGATCCTCAATGTTTGCGCATTCCCCTAAAAAGTTTGAGAATTATTTTTCTCAGCTCCCAAAACATGAAGAACTAAATGCAGCCTTAAATTAATCAGCACAGGCAGATCAGGTCACTGATTTCAGAATCCTGCAACAGTCCAACTGGTGCAGTACATCAAACTTCAGTTAAAGATATCACTATTCCAAAAGCAATGTCAAATGCATCCATCCATGCCAATCAAAAGCTATCATCACTTAAAAGAAGATCCCCACATTAATAAACTACAAAACAATTCATTCAATCACACCAAACCAAACCAAACCAAACCGATGCGATCAAGAAAACAACAAAACAGATCTAATCATGACAATGCAACATACAAAGACAAAAAAAAGGAAAACAAACAGAGATCTCAGAGATCTCCACACAAAAACAGAGAAAAGACAAATCCATTATCTATCATGCATTAAAACTTCCTTTCATCTTCGTCAACAATCTGTCACTGTCATTCCAATATCGCATGCAAATGCGGAAAACCCAAACCCCCAAATCGGAAAGAGCAGAGCTAAAACAGGAATGTAGCAAAAGATAACCGAGATAATGTACTGTTTCATTAGGGTTTAAAGGGGCTAAAGCTGCTCTCACCTGGATGTTTTAGCAGTTTTCTAGTGGTTTCTTTCCTCAAAACATCAATAGCAGCAGATGAAAGAAGAGCAGAAACCACACAGATAACATAATGATGAGAAGAAGAAGAAGAAGAAGAAGAAGAAGAAGAAGGGAGAGAGAGGGTGGTGAGATGACAGTGTGGGTGGGGGGGACTGCAAAAGGGAGAGTCAGAATGGAGGAAAGAGAAAAAAGTATGAGGAAGGAAGAAGGGGGAAGAAAAGGAAAATGTCGTATGATGCAGGAAAAAGGAGGAAGTTGGTGAGTGGAGACTGAAGACTGGAGAGTGTTAAAGAGTGTTAAAAGAGTGTCGGCCGAGTATCAGTGTCACTCTTGTTCTCCTGAAACTGATAAGAGTATTGAGTCATTTTCAAGTCTGGAGGTTCTTTTTTTTTTTTTTTTTTTTTTTTTAAGGCGAGCAAGATATATAACATTAAATGAGGGAAACAAATAACAGAAATAAAACTATAGATAATGCCACACTTCAACAATGCAAAATAAATAAGACATGAAGGAAAACTATTTATCCCAAGCCCAAATGAAGTTTAATCCATCTTGTCCTCACTTTGCAAGGTAATGAACCATGTTAAGATTCATAGGAATGTTGATGTCTTTCAAAATCTCTTCCTCTTGCCTTAATATCTCTAATGATAGAATGAATGAGCCTGTTTGGATTGCCACTTTAACAACATCCAATGCATCCAAACACAGAATTATTGATGGCTGGCGACTGCTAGTGATAGAATTTAATGAAAAAGAGAGTCGCCCCTCACTTTGGCACCTTTAACGGATATTGTTCTAGCAATTCTCTTGATAATAGGGCGAAACCAAAAGTCGACTGGTCATTTGATGCATTATACGCTGCATCACTAACTAGGATAGGAGTGTGATCTAGTTTCCAATTCTCATCCCATGTGAATTTAGGGGGGGAATAGGACTTTAGTTGCAATGCATCAGCATTAGAGTGGATTCTCATTCTATTAGCCAGGGTTAAAGCCCACATGGGGTTTGGAGTTTTCTCTTTAAAAATAAATTCATTTCTCATCTTCCAAATTGCCCACCATATTGCTAAGAAAAGGCTTAGGAATCGTGATCTAAAGGTTGACTGTGACTTGGAGAGTCACTTTTGGTCCAATGCCTCCACCACTCTAAAATAGTATTACACGATACTTTATTAGTCAAAATACCAAATTGTGAATCAAACCAAACGACATGAGCAAAGTCACATTGGAACATAGTGTGCTTAATAGTTTCCTCCATCCTTTTCACATAGAGGGCATACCGAGGGGAAACTACCATTGCCTTTTTTTTTTAAAAAAAAAAAAATAGATCTTACCTGAGATTGCTCTTCTAAGACACTTTCATCCAAACAATAAGGATTCTTTGTGTAAGTGAGATTTTTTCAAAAGATTTTCCAATTAATGGATGAAATCATGGAATCCAGTTCCTCTTTAACAATGCAATTGTAAGCTGATTTTGTGGTTAGAATCTCATATTTAGTAGTAGGCCATATTCTCGAGTTTTTTTTTTTATCTCTTGAGATAATATAATATTATGATTATTAGTAAATAAATCATATAGGCATGGATTTGAATCTAGATCCGAATGTCTCCTTGATCTAAAATAGGTTTGATGCTGACTAAAATCGGAATAAGAGGCTTTGGATTATTAAAATGTTTGGATACCCATTTGCAACCCTACTTGCTCATGAGGTCTCTCTTTCCCTAACACTTTTGAGATGGTGATAATATTCAATTAAGAAATTAAAAAATGAATAAAAATGCATGCTCATATCAAAAAGTTTAGTACCATGCAAAAATTCAAAAGAGATTGGAAATGTAGGACCTTTCACCAAAAGAAAAAAAGAAAAAATGGCAAATGTGCTTTTGCTTTTAGAATTCCTTTATTGATTTATTATCTTTTCTTAAAGTATAACTTTGACAATTTTCGTCATATTTAGGTTGTATTAAGTTCTATCAGACATTTGCATTTGATTTTGTGGCTTTCCATTGGGGTTTCCTATTGAGGATATGTGGTCTCCTTTGGTCCATGCATGCTAGGTTCTCTTTGTGAGTTGATTGTGGCCTATTTGGAAGAAAATAAATGACAAAGATTCTTAATAGAATTTTGTGAATTGCTAAATGGGCTCTTTCTAGAAAGGAGTTTGATAGTATGTGTTTGGATAACACTATTCTTAATAGAAAAAAAGTTGCTTATATTGTGATCCTACTAAGTTTTACGTCGCCAAATCGGAGCCCTCTTAGGTTGGTTTACTAAAATTAAATAGGGCACAAGTGTTTTTGTTAGTACTCCTTGAAGATTCCACTACTAATACCTCAATGAGATTAAGGCTCTATCTTCTTTACGCTAGATATCTTTTTGGTACTATGTTATAAAGTCTCCAGTACACAGCATTAATGTTTAAGGCCTATAGTCCCTTGCGCATGGAATTAATTCAAGCAGTGGTCACTAAGTATGTGACATTAGATTTTGTATGACTCATTTGCCCTTCTAACCATTTAAATGGGCGGTAGTCCATAAGCATGTGACATCCAAATTTTTTATGACTCATTTGTCCTTCTAATCACTTAAATGAGTGTCCTGCAATTCAAATATGGGTTTTAACTCCAACTCACCATCTTTCCCAGATTATATTTCCAATTTAAATGTAGTAAGATGAGTTTTTGATCAAATTTTAAGTTTTATATTAGAAGGAACGACAATTGATGGAATTTTGCCTAGAGTGGCTTGCTTGGTGCTGCTTTTTTTGTATCATCTTCCCTCCTTTTGGTGCTTTTGGCTGTCAACATACATATACAACTCATATAAATTTGATATCAAACTCATCACAATCCAAAGCAAAGTCAAATAAAATCATAACAAATTTATTTAAATTCACTTCAAACACAGATAATTTCATATTAGATTCTGATAATTTTTTATCAAAGCTAGATAAATTCAAACTAAATCTAGTCATACCAAACCAAAAATAATTAGATAATCTCATATCGAAGTGACATAACTTGTTTTCAAACTGGTCATGATTTCAAACACAGATAAATTCATATAAACTCACGCCAAAGTTAGATAAGTTCCCATTAAAGTAATATAAATTCTCAGCAAACTCAGATAAATTCACTTAATTCGTATCGAATTCAGATTAATTCAAAGCAAACACAAATAAATTCATATCAAACTTAAAAAAATTCATATCAAATACAGATAACATCATGCCAAAGTCAAATAACATCATGCCAAAGTCAGATAACACATAGGAAACACTTGTTTTCAAATTGGCTATGATTTCAAACACAGATAAATTCATATAAACTCACGTCAAAGTTAAATAAGTTCCCATCAAAGTTAGATAAATTCACAGAAAATTCAGATAAATTCACTTAATTCGTATTAAACTTAGATTAATTCAAAGCAAACACAAATAAATTCATATCAAACTTAAAAAAATTCATACCAAACACAGATAACATCATGCCAAAGTCAGATAACACATGCAAAACACTTGTTTTCAAACTGGCTATGATTTCAAACACAGATAAATTCATATAAACTCACGCCAAAGTTAAATAAGTTCCCATCAAAGTTAGATAAATTCACAGCAAACTCAGATAAATCCACTTAATTTGTATCAAACTCAGATTAATTCAAAGTAAACACAAATAAATTCATATCAAACTTAGAAAAATTCATACCAAACACAGATAACATTATGCCAAAGTCAAATAATATTATGCCAAAGTCAGATAACACATGTAAAACACTTGTTTTCAAACTGGCTATGATTTCAAACACAGATAAATTCATATAAACTAACGCCAAAGTTAGATAAATTTACAGCAAACTCAGATAAATCCACTTAATTCGTATCAAACTCAGATTAATTCAAAGTAAACACAAATAAATTCATATCAAACTTAGAAAAATTCATACTAAACACAGATAACATCATGCAAAAGTTAGATAACATTATGCCAAAGTCAGATAACACATACAAAGCTTAGATAAATTCACAACAAACTCAAAAAATCTGATTTAAAACCAATTTGAATACATTTTAAAGTCAAATAAAATCATGTGAAATCTAGTTAATTTCATACCAAACTCATTAATTCATAAGAAACTCAGATAAACTCAGTAAAAACTAAGAGAAAATCATTTCAAAGTCACATAACTTCAATTGAAATCTTGTTTATTTGATAACAAACATTGTTAAATTGAAATCAAACTCAGAAAAATCATGTAATATACAGATAAATTCATTTAAAGTCCTATTTAATTGATCATAGACTAAGATAACTTCACATAAAGCTTAGATAAATACATGTCAAAGTCAAATAATTTCATATCAAGCTCAGATAAATTCAAACCAAAACTTAGATAAACCTATGTCAAACTCAATTAAGTTTAAGTCAAGAGGATTCGATTGCTCGAGGTCACCGATGAGTTGATTTTGCTTCTTTCTACAGTTTCCTTCATCTTCGCTTTTAGAATATTTATTTTACTTGGATTTCGAAATGTATGACAGAATATGTTAAAGCGGTGCGTGTTTGGTAACATATAGAGTATATAAAGAGAGAGTGTTTTTGTCTTTTTGACTCATTTAATGTTAAAAGGGGACCGCTGCCTCTATGAGAAAATGACTTGGACCACAGGCTATGAAACATATTGTTAAGGGACCTGCTACCAAATGCCCCTATCTTTTTCTCATTTTCCTCGGGCCACCAATGGAATGGAAGTTGTTTTGGATAGTAGGCTATTGGTTCCTGTTTGTATCTCTTTCCTTTGTTTATCAAATTTTTATACTTACATAAAAAAAATCTTAATATGGGAATGTTTTTAAATATCGCCAATGCATGACCTAAAGTAATCCCACACGAGCGCCATTGACTCATGTTGAAGGAAAAGGGTGAAGGGACTACTAGCATGTGGCAGCTTGGCTGTTGCTTTGCTTTGATGGAGTATAAAAGAGGACTCTCTCATTCATTATTAAATATGAAATACTTTGCGTAAACTAAATTAATCGAGTAGAAAGCGAAAGAAAAGAGACCCCTTGCTCATTTATCAAATGTTTGCATTTATTGCTAAGAAAAATCAAAGGCGCATTTAATTAAGGAGAATTCTACTTTTGTGACCGCGGTCTGCCACTTTGAGAGTCCCCACGTAGATAGGAAAATTTGCACAGGGCAAAACTCCCCTTATTCTGCATTAGTACCACATTCTTTTCCACTCTTTTGTTTTTACAGTTGCATGATGCACCTTTGGTGATATTTAAAGGGGGTTAACGGCCAAGTCGAGCCAACCTCAGGCAGATTCGGGCTCGACCTAACTTTAGAAGTGCAGCCCATGCCTAGCCCAAGCCAGAAAAGGGTTGTAAATGCATAGCCGGATCTTCAATCACCGGGCAAATTAATCACAGCAAGTACTGCTTTCGGCCAAGCTTTCAGCATTTTCCTCCAACTTAATCCAAGCTTTGCCCAAATATTAAACGGCCTATATTTTAGATTCAGACATGATCCAAATATATGTTGAGGCCATGTTAGAATTGATTATATAAAAACACATGAATAGAAAATTATAACAAAAGTTTAACAAAGTTCTTATATGTGAAACATGGTCGCTCAAACGTTGAACACATATTAGAGTTAAATTTGGCAAGATTTTATACGATAAAGTGTCAATATATTTATAATAGGTGAGCCCCACTATGGACCTCACAAATTAACTAAAAAAACTCAACCATAAGGATCAGACTGAAATAAGAAAAGGTGGATATAAAAAAATGGGCCGGGTTGGGATCTTTATTTATAGAATGCTATTTAACTGTATTGCTTGTTTAGATTGTTATTTACACATTGGGTAATGATATCCTATTGGCATTTAGCACTCCTTTTGACTTTCCTTGGCACCCAAATCTCCAAAACATTGATAAGCAAAAGATGCACTTGTCACTCTTTCCTTTTCTTTATATGAATTTGCATCATTGTGTGTGAATACAATGATTAGTTGCCCCAACTCTACCTATCTTTTTATGAAGTTTTCCCGTTTCTATAGTGAATGCCAACAAATTGACCGTTTGGATTTTACTTTTGTATTGCAAGTGACTTGGTTCTGTCAAAGCTATCTTTAAAGATACATGGATGCTCAGAGTCATTTTATTACAAATTGTATTCCTTCTTCATCTTTCTTGGTCCTACTTTTTTGCTTAAATAGGAGAGATAAAAGCTTGAATTGAGTGTAATATTATACACTAACACCAATCACATGTATCATTCTTTTTTTTTTTATAGTAAAAATGTACTTTACTTTACTTTCATTTAACCCAAATAAGTAAAGTTCAAGAGAATATAAATAGTCAATATGCCACTGCAATGTATGAATATAAGAGGTTTAGAGGCTACATGGACATGGATCAGCTGAGTTAATTACTCATTAGTGACAGTGGGTTTGTTATTGCCATGACTAATTACAGGTTGTATAGATTGCCCAGTGGGTTAGTAACGGACGTACAAGTCCTGCATGAGAGATAATACAATTGATCGTAAAGGAAGGCATTGGCCAAATCCAAGTTATTGATTGATCAAGGCCTTATTGTAGTAGGAAGGCATTGGCCAATTGCTCTCTTAAGAATAATACAAGTTATATAAAAAAATAATTTACGGATAATGATTATTAGGCAAATAAGTTCTTTTCGTGTTGGGTTATTGTCTTCCATTCTGGGTTAGCCGGATTAATCAATTTGGATTAATCTGGGTGTAATGGGGTTTAAGAGCATTTTAGCGATTGGGACGGGGCTTTACTAGGGGCTTAAGAAAGACTTTTTTGGAGCCAAGAAAGACTTTCTTTGTGGGATTATATAATGATGTAATATATAACCCTAAAATTTGTGTTAAACAACAAGGAGGGAGGAATTTAAACAACAAGGGTTAGCCAAACCATTTAAAATTGGGTTGTTTTGTATTAATGCTAGCCAAATCTTAGCACAACCAAAGGTTTTTTTTTTTTTAACTCAGCGAAAGGGCTGAGACCCTAAGACTCATGACACAACTCACACATGTGAGGTGATGAAAATTCACACATGATAGAAGAGATACACACAATTCACACATGCGAGGAGATATAGAGAAAACTCACACATGTGAGGTGATGTAATCTCACAATGATAATTGCCACTCAGCACAACCAAAGTGGGTGTTGGACTAATGGACTCTCTCAAATTTATCCCATATATTTATAAACTACGTGGTTTAAATGTAATCGGCTTTCTTCAAAAGTATTTTGAAGGTTAACAAGGTGCTAGTTGCCCAAATCATTGTTAAAAGAGAGATTGAATGCCATTTAATTTAGAAGATGATCATGTGATGGATTATAAGTCTGCCCATTAATCTGTGTCTTTGTTTTTACAAAAAGTCTACTTGGACAAACTTTTTGGATAGAATTTTGGACAAACCCTATAGTATGCCTTGAATATCACCTATGAAATTCAAGGCATACCATAGGATTTGTCCAAAATTCTGTCCAAAAAGTTTGTCCAAGTAGCATTACTCTTGTTTTTATGGTTGGATCTTCCACGTCTGTCTTGGAGTACAACTCCCCACACTTTATCCTTGGATCTTGACACCACATTTCGTAGTGTCAGTAGTCACCACCCAGGTCTGAAAATGACCCATGAATGTGTCAGCCGGCTAAATTCGTGGGAATCCGGATCACACGCAGGATTCCTCAATTTCCAAGTAAAACCCAACCAAGAAGAGTCCACTAGATTATTAGCCAAACGGATAGTATGCTTGAACAGTTGAACTCCACCTAAATAGAAGAAGACAGACTTTTTAGAGGAATTTACGGGAAAAGTCACCGTAGGATCGCATACGTCTTACTAGGTTCCCGTATCATGTTGGACACGAGAGGAGTCCTCATGTGGCCCTTTTCATTTTATTTTTGTCATTTAGCAATATGGTTGATATCGACCATTATATGGTGGTTGCTCTCGATTTGCAAAACCCAAATAGAAATTAAGTTTTTTTTTCTCTTGGTTGCTAGTGCTGCTCTGGAGCGGTGGATGGGGTCAGGGGAGGCAGGGAGAGGGAGAATACAAAGGAATGGAGGGTGGTGAGCATGGGTCATCTTTGTTGTCGTCGGAGGGAGGATCGCAATGGAGGGAGGGGAGGAGAGAGAGGAGGGGAGGGGAGACGGAGGCGAGGTTGTAGGCAGAGATGAGGAAGAGCGCTGGGCTTGCAAGTAGTGGGGGAGGGAGGGGATGGGGGCCAAGGACCTGCAGACCCAAGGGGAGTGAAAGGAGGCATGTGTCATCTTTTTCTGTTATTTCGCGATATGGTTGATATCGACCATTCTGTTGGTTTTAACAAATAAGATAGTTGCATGTTGAAGAAAATCTGACTAACAAAATGGTCGATTATCGACCATATCGTAAAACAACAAAAAAAAAAATTTAATTAAACGGACCACATGAGGACCCCTCCCGTGTCCAACATGATATGAAGACCTAGTAAAACGTATGTGGTCCTATGGGGACTTTTCCCATAAATTCCTCAACCTTTTAAGAAGGTATTGAAATTTCTAAGGGGGCACCACATTCCTCAAAACCCAAAAGGTTGCATTGGACGAACCACTTTCCACAATCAACCTTTATTATATGAATCAGATAAATTATCTATGTCTTTAAAATTGCTTCAATAGGAGTTGGTCCGCCATAATATTGACCATATGATGAAGGACATAATTAATAATCCATGAGATTGTGGTAATCACCTAATTCAGATATGGACAATCTTGCAACGGGACCAACTCTTAATATAGTAAAATTGGAGAAAATTGTATATGCTGGTAGATTGTTCATTCTGCATTATTTATTTTGAACGGTTTAGATTTTCAATAGATGGGGTCCCACTGTAAAATTCCACTCTTTTAACTCGAGATTCTCCGAGAGTTCCAGGACTCTATGGGTGGAGTCGTCTGCAGAGAAATGCCCCCATTAAGAATTGCCTGGATTCCTCATTATCCTCTTGGACGTGGTCCACCTTCTGAAATCAAAATGGCTTAAATTCACTCTCCAACATCTTAGAATCTGTCCTGCATAAAACATATGTTTTGACTTTTACATTTTAAACAGGTTCCAGACATGAACGATCCACATAATAGACATAGCTCTCATTGGGACTGAAATTTTATAAAAAGATAAAACAAGGTCAACTGATTTTAATCCATTTGGATTTTAAAGGTGGGCAGCGATGACGGATTTAGATCGCATACTAGACATACCTTTCTTATGCCAGTCTTTTGTGTTTCCTTAATATCTTTCTTCTCGAAAATTGGCCATTTTGATTTTGATGATCATAACCATTAAATAAAGGTAAAAAATTTTAGTAATTTGAAATCCCGTCTTGTTAACTTAACCATTCATTTATAAAGGTAGTCTAAGTGGGCCCCATTAGGTCATTTGGATTGGATTCGATCATTTCTCTTAAATGTTTTACTAAAGGGGAAATCTGAAAAATGAATAAGGGTATTTTTTGTCATTTCTCAGATTTTTTTTTATGGAGATGACTTGATTGAGAAGAATTGCGGAAAACTTTTTTACTTTTTTTAAAATATTCAAATCTTTATGTACTTTTTAAAAAATAAGCCAAATTTTTATAATTTTTTAAAATTTCCCCCCTTTTCCTTTCAATTTTTTTTTTTTTTTGTTTGTTCTTAATCCAATTGGAGTTAGAATTGTAAGAGTTGCGCTGGTTGGATAGGCATTTTCTCTCCACAAGAGAGGTTTGTAGTTTTAGCTCTTGTAAGAAGCTCTGTTGATGATTTTGAAATGCTTCACTTAGAGTGTGGTGGCCAATTGAGAAAAAAAGCAGGGTGACTTGAGTTTGAAATCAGAGTTAATGCTTCTCAGTGTATATGGAATTCTCTTTTTGAAGAGCTCATGATCATGTGTCTACGGATAGAATTAGGAAGTTGGGTCATACACTGTTTGTCACACTATCTGTATTTGCCAACCACATCTTCATGCCACTGTTCAAACCAAAAATCATTAAAACTCTCAACACAGTTTGGAGTTTGGACTCAATCCAGCCAAAAAAAAAACAACCCATGGCCCATTTTATCATGATCATACCTTTTTGGCAAAACACAACTATCAGATTCCAATGCAACAGATAAAAAGAATTCGGATTTTACACATAAGACATGCAATACACACAGGAACAAAGCTAAAATGAACAGAGTATATGGCGTGGGAATAATCAACTCCAAAACTTCACTAAATACCGACCAGAAATAAAGCTAAGAATAGAACATAGATTTTTGCATTGATGCTTGGTCATTGGCTTCTTGTCTATGACTGCAGCCCAATTCCACAACCTTATTCAGGATAGGCTATACCATGCCTGCAGACCGCCTCCCTCTTTTTGAAATATACCCTCTACGATTGTCTTCCACTCTGTATCTCTTCCGTTTGTCAAAATCAGAAGAAAGTGGTTCTATTACTTGTAAATCAGCTTCAGGTACCAAGTCACATGGGCGCTTCTTGTCATCCATTTTCCTGAAGGTGATCGATATCCTAAAGACGATAATGCACGACATGATTAGAAAACCAATACTAACAAAATTTCACAACCATAATATAGATATTATACATTACCTTTTAGCAGGGACCGCTGGTACGCAATGCTTGGCAACATCAGCTCCATTTCCTTTCAAGACAAGCACTGACCTGCATGACATGAACATAAACAATTCAACTTACAAGAATGTGAGATGATTCTAATGAACACCAGCAAAGCTGTTCCTACTAGTGAAAAGAAATAAAGTTTGCATTACTGAAAGCGAAGCAAACGACAAAGGAGCAGTAAGAAAGGAGTTCTGAATATACTCAAGAGGGAAAAGTACAACTGGATGTGTAAATGAGAGAAGTTTACAAAAAGGTAAAGAGAGACTCCAATCAAGACCACCATCTGAGGTTTATATCCGATGGTTATGATTACATAAGATGGTTTTGTAATAATTCTATAAAGATGGTTCAAAGTGAATTAAGTCTGCAATTTCTTTATCTCAATGCAGCTTCCACTAATCTTGTTGCCCTGATTCCGGTAAAATCATAACTGATTTAAGTAAAAGTCTAGAAATCTTTGAACCACAAACTTCTTCTAGTTGGACAAATGTGAGCAATAATTAGGTGGTAAAATTAAAAATTGAAAACATCTTGCTAAGTCTCTGCTTAGTGTTGACAAAATTACTTCTACAATACTTTCTTCTTTTTACTCCTCAAGCCTCTGACTTTCTTGTCCTATTGTATGCCCATTTCATGATAAAAACCCAAAACATTAATTTCTCCTATTGTATGCCCATTTCAACCAAATGCTAAGAAAAAATTGCAAGACATATACATACATACATACATACATGTCTACTACACTGCATGACTTGTCAACAACATATTTTCTATTGGAGTGTCCAAAGAAGAAAAAGATGATGAATTCAGTATTCTGAACAGACTTACCCCACAGGCAAAGAGATGGCAGATGAACCAGAAAACTCGCCTGGCCCTACAATCTTTAAGCTTGATCCAAAGAGCATATCGCACTCGCTGAGAAATGAAACAGTACAAAACGGGCGGACGAAATCATGGTTGTCTATATGCGGCGGGATACAGTCCCCTTCTTCATAAATATTGATGATACAACTATCAGGTACACATGATGGAGGAAGCACATGCCATCTAACTAGCCTCCTTATGATCACCTTGAGAAGATGAGGTATTGGATCAACAACCTGCCGGCGTAGGATACCTGGGGGATTCCCCTTCTTGTCCTGTTTTTGCAGATCAAAAAGAAAAAGGAAAGGTGATGATGTGTTGTTTCAATTTCTGAAACTTCCTTACTAGAAAGGGAAAAGAAAAAAGAAAAACAGTTTACCGTTGCATAGTTGTAGCAACAACCAAATTGGATGGTCACCCGCCCTTTTCCCCGCATCCACTTTGTTGGTTCACAATATGTACGCTCTGCAAGAAGAATAGAAAGATCAGATCCTACTCTCAATAAATAGGCAGTGGAATGATAGATAAAAGGAAGAATAGAAAAGAAGGAACAGAGAGACAGGAGAGGACTTTTGAGTAGAAACAAGAATTTCTGGTCAAATGGTATTGAGATTGTGTGTCAAAACTCTTATGAATATGAACCATCCATGGGCTCCATTCTCAATTTAGTCATTTTAAATTGAAAAGGGTCTTGTTAACAATTAGCTTTCCTAATGTGAAAAATAGTTTGTTTTCCTAATGAGCAATGGAGGTCCCCATCTTCAAATCCTAACCCATAGCCATTTTCAACATAGAACAGAGCTTCTTGAAGAAAAGGCAAAAGAGCAAGTGTTGGGACTTTGTTTATTAGATTTGTTGGGTATGGGCACCTGAGTCCTGATGCCCAAACAAGAATTTCATCTGAATTCCATGTAGGTAGGTTTCAAACTAGGTCCAAGCACAGTCCAAAAGTCCACTTTTGGTGCAAACCCAGCCAGACCCGGCATGACACATAATAACAATCAAAATTCAAAAGGATAAAACTCACAGCATCAATAAAACATACATACCCATCAGTTGGCCTCTCTTCCCCATCTTCTGAAGCGAATAAACAAAATCCACAATCGTCCTCTGTTCAGCAGAACTGAAAACACCATTGTGTAGTTCAAGCCCTTCAAGAATATTCACAGTCTTCCCTCTGATTCTCTCCAAGCAGACGAAATTCTTCTTCCTCCGCACGTCCATGAACCGACTGTATTCCATCTCCATCTCCATCTCCATCTCATCATCACCCAACATCGCACGCGGCCGCTTATGCACTTTCACATCGACCCTAGAGTCCGACCACCTTCTCGAATCCCTTATTTCTCCCTCTTCAAGCTCCTCTTCTGTTGCCATAACGCCATCTTTCAAGCTTCCAAGAGAGTTCTCGCCGCAACTTTCGTGATTTTCATGCGATTGTGAATCGTTATGGCACATCTTCAAGAAATTCACAGCATGCAATGGGTCTTCATCTCGGGTAGAATCTACAACAAAGATGGATAAAAAAAAAAAAAGACAATAAGAAAGAAACGCTCGACTGTAATTCTTGGAGCAAAGAAAGACCAAAGATTCTAATGCGATGATACCTGCATGGAGAGATCGGATGCGATTGGACACGGTTTTCATACAATCTCCACATAGACCTTGAGTGAGGAATTGCATGAATTTCACTGAGGTAATCAGAGAATCCGCCATCTCTCTTAAAAGCGTCTCTCTTGACTCTTGACTTTGACTGTTGACTCTGAGAGATGAGATGAAGTGGTAACTCAACTGATTTACTGAACTGAATTTGTTGATGTTAAAAGCAAGAGAAGGAATGGAAGATGCGAGTTATATAATATAGCAATCCACTATCGTCTGACTGATGATTTTTAGAAAGTATTGACCGTGTAAAGTTCAAGCCAAATTTGGAAACTATTCTTGTTGATCTTTCTAATTTTTTTTATCTAAATCCAACCGGAATGCGAAAACCTTAAAAGCCCAAAAATAATCAAACCCAAATCATAATAAGTACCCTTTTTTTGTAATTATGAAAGGGGAATTTTCTAATAAGATCTTAAATTTGTACCTTATTTTAAAAAAGAATACCAGTTTTAAAACTTTTCAAATTAGTTCGTAAGTTTTTTAGTAAGTTTTCGATTGAGAACATCCAGTCATTTATAGGTATTTCCGGTGACTTTTTCTATTAGTATTTTAGAATTACCCAAATTACCCTTTTTATAAAGCCATGACAGTTTCGACCGCCACTACATGCAATCGATTTTTGTGGGAGCACCGGTCGTCCTCGATTCCGCCAATTGGAACAACAGAAAATCCAATTTTTCTGATTTTCAGTGGAAGTTGAATTTTTCTAATTTTCCGCCAATTGGACCAGTGGAAAACCCAATTGTTCTGGTTTTTCGCCAATTGGACCGGTGGAAAAACCAATTTTTCTGCTTTTCCGCCGGTTGGATCAATGGAAAACCAAATTTTCCGCTTTTTCAATTAGTGGAAAAACCCAATTTTTCAACTTTTCCACCAAATGGACAAGTGGAAAACCCACATTTTGCACATATATATATATATTTTTTGGGTATTGCTGTAAAACAAAGTTTTTTTTTTTTTTTTTTTTTTTTTTTAAAGGTTTGGTCCACACAATGATGCATGAGCAGGTATGATTAACATTTAAATGTGATGACATGAAACCAGAACGAAAATACGCAACAAATCTAAGCCATTATTGAGTGAGAAGTGACCAAATAGGGGGTGGGGTGGTTCCAGCCGTCATTAAAATCTTATGATAAAATTTTTTTTAACATAATATAGGTTTTTGGGATGGACTCCTTACATTTACATGGAAAGCGGGTTTCATTATACATTAGGTAGGGGTGGAACTGGCACTTTCAAACCATGTACCATACGGGCTCAACATAAAAGATCTGACCAATTACATGCCCGCGCACCTTGATTTAGGCTCAGTGTGGGTGAGCCTCATTGATCGGGTCCTAACTCGACCACTCACCATCTCTAGGATAGGCATGTCTCTAGGCCAGTAATTGGGCACATTATGCCCCTACCCTCGAGCATTCCTGATCGTAGGACTTCAATACTCTGATGGTCCGATACCCATTTGCATGCAACCCTACTTGATTCAGACCCAACTCCTAAGCTCTATTTCTAATATCCTTATCCGAGGCTTAATAACAAGTTCGGTCCATACCAATTCTTTACCCAACAATTAAATAGCCCAAATTACATGTTTGTAAGCTGCGGCAGGCCCAAGTGGGAGCTTGAGACCAATTCCAAATGATATAGTAGATATAATTATATCTTAGCATTGTATATACATGTAATTTGGGCAGGCCTGAGCTCAAATCCTGTTTGGATGTTACCTGGGCATGAGTATATGCCCAGATTTGGGTTTTCTTGCAAGCAAAGACATATGGGCTTGACCTTCGCTTTCCTAACTTCACCAGCAACAACAATATGATGTGAGCAGCTGTACCTATCTTTTAACTGGTTAAGGATAATGTCATACCATGATGGGGTAGTCCTCAATGGTAAACACCTCTTTGGTCTAGCCAAGATCCTCAATGGCTAACCAATAAGGGCCCAGTGGTGGGTAGACAGGGTCCATATGCCTGCCTGCGGAATAAGGCCCGAGTAGCTCTGTTTCAACTAAACACCAGCATCTTTTTTTTTTTTTTTTCTTGCGCAATGATTAATTTAAAAATGTTTATCGCTTCAATTTAAAAGAGATTAGCGCTAATTGGCCCATAATTATTTAACAACATGTGTGGGATCTTAATGGTTTTGATCGGGCATATATGGGCCGCACATGGGTCGACGAAGGACAGGTCGCAAATTGGAAGGAATTCATGAGACCTAATGGCCCCATTTGGATCCTTTGAACTCGGTTACCATGGAGACATAAGGCAGTCAGCGGCTCGATTCGGCTAGACCTACATGGGCCTTAGTTTGAGCCCAACAAAGATTAAGAGTCCCATGTCAGACAAGGACTTTGAATCCCAGGCTCGACCCTACTAGTTTGATGCCAGGGTCTGATGAAGGCCCATGTCCAATTAAAGCATGAGTCTTTTGAAGAATCATTTCACTCAAAGAGCTCTCTTCATACCATTCAACCAATTTCTTTAAAAAGTGTAACATATTTGTAAGGATCAGATCCAGAAAACCCAAATGATATTGGTTTTTGACCCTAGGGCCTCTATCACCAGTGGACCTCGCTCTAGGGCTTTTCCTTAGAATAGAAGCCCTCATTTTAAGGGCTTTTTCAGGGTTAGGTTGGGCCCCCTTCTCTTAGGGCCGGATTAACAGGCCTACTCGTGGGCTCCAAGCTGGGGCCCACCTCTGTAAAATCTAAACCATAAATAAATTATTTTCTATTTGTACAGCTTTTATTAGATTTTGAGCCTATCATAAAATTTAATAAAGGCCTCCTCTCCCTGTACGAACGAATGGGACTTTATGTCTGCCAAACGAGTGGGTCCCACCTCTAACTCCACCTGGGGATTAGACGGGTGGAAAGATCTCACCCCTACCTACCTGTGTACGGCAATTGGGGCTCAAACGATCATCCTAACCCCATGTAAGGTGGGGCTCACATTATAATTTCTAAACGTATGCCTGCGTCGTAATTCATGTAGGTGGGCCCCATGCGTGGGCTACTATTATAATTCCTTTAATTGTGGGCCCCATGTTCTAGATCCCAAATTTGGGTCCCTTGCCATTACTTCTAAGGTGGGCCCATCTAGAACCATTCCTAAAGATAGGCCCCACATAATAATTCCTAGTGTGGCTGCATTATAATTCCTAAAAGGTGAGTCCCCTAGGTGGGCTCACATTATAATTCCTGAAATGGTGGGCCTCATATTCTAAATCCTAAGTTCTTTGTTCCATGTTGTAATTTCTAAGTTGAACCCATGTACAACAATTTCTATAAGTGGGCCACATGATAGCTCTTGTTAAAAAATTTTCTAAATATGGGGCCCATGTTGTAACTTTAAAGGTGAACCCCCCATGTTCAATGATTCCAAGGCTATGATTATCTCATGGTGTGAGATTTGACCCACCCTCATCCTTGAGTTTGGGTTACTCTTATGGACCCGACCTTGCAAGAAGAAAACATCCACCGAATGATTATTGTAGCTGTATTTACAAAAAAAAAAAAAGGAATAACTATCGTAACCCAAATAAACTAGAGGATTTTATTAGAAAAAACAGATTAGGTGATCACCATATCGAAATGGTGATTTTAGGTGCCCTTGCACCAAATTGAAAACGTTTTTTCTTTTTTTGTAAACATTCTCTACTAGGTCCCTATCGACTTTTTTTTTTTAATGTTAAGGGTCCCTAGGGACCTTGCGTTCGACCCGTTCATACATTTTAGGACTTAGAAACTGGATTTTCTCTCTTATTTGTTTCCTTCTTCTTTTTCAGCATTGACTGCGACTCCACATCAGTTGCCGGTCGTATTCACAGTGGTTCCCAGCGGTTATTCGTTGAGCCATGGTGACATGGAACTGGGAAATTATGAAAATGGTTTAAGTAAAAAATCATATTTTAGGGCAAATTACAAACTTCACATTTCCATTTGTATGCCCCAAATAATAGCACATGCACTTTAATGTTCTCCACCAAACAACGACATGTGGCCTTAATGGTCTTCAAATGTGAGGATATCTTACGGAGGGGAAGCAAATCGAGCATGGTCGTTTTTTTTCCTATAATAGGAAATGATGGATGAGTTTTGTGCATTTATAAGCGTACACCGCATGGTCGATAGAGACCCTTAACGTTACAAATAAAGGTCGATTGAGACCCCACAAACAAAGTAAATGGGAGTTTTGTGAAGGTTATGATGGACCGTAATGTCTCAATCTACCCTTAACATTGTAAATGAAAGTTGATAGAGACCCTAGTAAAGAATGTAAAAAAAAATATATATATATATATATATATATTTTTTCGGGCAAAATGATTGATTTGGTACAAGGGCACTTAAAATTGCCTATTCGGTATGGTGGCCACTTAATCTGCTTTTTCCGGTTAAGTAACAAAAAATTTAGAGGGTTTTACAGGAAATAACAAATTATGTGACTATTATTGAAAAAGGGTAATTTTAAGTGTCCTTACACCAAACCAGTCATATTGCCCATATTTTTTTTTTCTTTTCTAGGGTCGACGCCGACCTTCATTTGCAATGTTAAGGGTTGATTGTGACCCTACGGTTCATATTAACCTTCATAGAACCCCCATTTACTTTATTTGTAGGGTCTTAGTCGACTTTTATTTCTTAAGTCTTGTGTACAATGATTCCAAAATCAAGATCATGGGCCTATTTGTTTACCAGAATTCATGACGAGCATTTGTCATGTTGGGAGTCTTTTACATTGATAGTGCAGATGTTCCCTTTGTATTTTAAAATACCACATTTCTTTATTAGAATTCTAAATTCCAACCGCATGAAAAGTCACAAATTCATGTGTGGGTTGTAACAAAATTTGACACCGTCAGCCTACCTACTAGAACCCTCTTTATTTATATGAGTCTGGGACCGGCATTAAAAACTAGATAGATCAAAATGGAGAAATAAAATTCATATAATCAACTTCAACATAATTAGAATAATGCTTTGATTATGATGATGATGACGACGATGACAATGAAAAGTCACAGATATCATTTTTGAATTCTTTGAATTCCAATCTTTTTAATACTTAGGGCATGTTTGTGTAACATTTTTCCGCGGAAAAGTTGACGGTTTTCCACTAAAAAAACTCATTTTTCCGGCGTTTGGTGCGGAACATTTCCGTGGAAATGCTTTCCTACCTCGTCAGCATTTTCCTTGATAATTGTGGAAATGAGTTTTCCATGGGGGGTATGGGAAATGATTTCCTCGAAAAACTTCTCCCTCTTTTCCTTACTCTTGTCCATTTCAACCAAAAAACCCTATAACTCTTTCATTTTTTTTATTTCTTTATATAAATTATTATTTAATTTTAAATAAATAATATATATGTTATGTTATTTTTCTTCAAAAAATTATATCACTAAATAAGAAAATTTGATTTTCTATAAGGAATTTATAGCCGCACCAAACAATATCTGCACCAATTCAATGAGGAAACTCTTTTTGCACCAAACATGAATTTCTAAATTCTACGGAAATCATTTTCCGAGGTTTTCATTTATATGGAATTTACTGACGTGGCAATTTCCTCTTTCCGTAGAAAGGGTGTGTACACAAATGTGCCCTTAAGGTATGTTCTCTTTGAAGGATTCCTAGTAGGAATTCACACGGTAAATGATTTCTAACAGCCAACCAAAAGTCCTCCCCTAAAATTCCTAGATGCAATGTTCCTATGGAAGAATCTTGAGATCCAGTCATCCAGCTCCCTGAATGGTTTGGTTTAATCCTTTAACCATCGAAATTTATATAATTTCAACCTCTTTACATTTTGCCGAGACTTTTACATGAGGAGGATTGAAGAATTTTTACATGCCATAAGGTGGAGAATTTAAGATTTTTCACCTTATGGCATAAATGGTAGCAAGATTCCAAGATTTCTCATTTTAAAGCATTTGGAGAATTTCCAACAGTGTCCCTCCACATGAAATTCTAAAATGCTCACGGCCAACTAGCATTCAAAAAAGTATACATAAAATACTTTTACACGGCAAAATCGTAATATGTAATGCCCACTTCAACAAGTTCTTCTCAATCAAACAAGTCATTTAGAATTGCTGGGAGCTAACAACTAACACAAATGCTTCTCTGCCCAAAATTTTTTTATAAAATGCGTCTTTTTTCTCTCCCTCTATTTGTGAAGTCCTTAAAAAAAAAAAAAAAAAAACTCAAAAGGGATAGCTCAATTGGCATAGGACTACGATTTGCATCCGGAGGTTGTAGATTTGAAATTACACTACCACACTTGGGCTATAGGTGAATTTATCCGACTTTTCTCGGGGCCAGAGGGATTAGTCGAGTCCAGAAGATTGGAAATCCTCCCTTAGAATAAAAAAAAAAAAAAAAGTCCTTAAAAAATGAATAAAGAGGCTATGTATTTATTTCTCATCCTCCCTCACCCACCCTTAGCCCCCATGAGAAGTCCAATTGGCTCACTGCTCAGTCTGGACCTGAACCTCCCATCGAACCACGGACGGACGGAAATATACCATCAGCATCTCCTCCCTCTCTCTCTCTCTCTCTCTCTCTCTCTCTTCTGCTTCTTCCCTCTCTTTCCCTTCTCCATCCCAGTAAATACATACACAGAGAGAAAGATGATGAGATAGAAGAGGGCATAACAAAAGGGCCTCATCCATCCATCCATGGAGATCGGTTCGTCCTCATCCGCATCCAACGACGATCGAAGTTCCAACAACACCGCAACCACCTCCATCGAATCGGCTCAAGGATCCTCATCTTCGTCTTCTCTGGCGCCGATCTCCAACAATTATGAGGAGGAGGAGGAGGAAGAAGACGTCTGCAGGATCTGCCGCAACACCGGCGACGCAGACAACCCCCTTCGATACCCCTGCGCCTGCAGCGGCAGCATCAAGTTCGTCCACCAGGAATGCCTTCTCCAGTGGATCAACCACAGCAACGCTCGCCAGTGCGAGGTATCTTCTTCTTTTTCTAGGGTTTTGTTGTGGAATCTGCCATTTAGGGTGTTTGTATGTATTGGGGGTGGTTTTGTTCCTGATGGAATTGGAGTTTGAATTGGACTTGGGTGTGTGTGATTTGAGCTGCTGTGAGTTTTGTGGGTGATTTTGAAATGCTTCTGCTAGAGAGTTTAGGTGGGTAATTGGGGAAAAGGGTGGGCGAGTTTGTAGTCAGAATTAGCGCTTCTCTGGGGATGTGGGATTCCTTTTTTGGTGAGCTGATGATCATGTAGGTGGATAGGATTTGGAGGATTGGTTGTACTTTTCTTTGGTTTTGATGATAGAACCTTAAACCCGGATTGATGGAAATGAGGATCAGTTGTTGATTGTGATGATTGGTTTGTGTTTCTTGCTGGGGAACACTTCTATTTCTGAATTTTTAGGGGTGCTTGTTTGCTGTGGCATTAAGAGAATTCCTTGGGGGAGAATTATGAATTTCTTCAAAGCTGTTCCTTGCAGGTTTTCCAAATCTTCCCATTTTGGAAGGTCTAAAGAGTAAAGAGACATTCCAAAATTCTGGATCTTTGGAATTTGGCTAATCAAATAAGGAATTCCATGACAGTAACTGGCATCGCTTTTGAATTCCCAACACATACGAATTCCCTTCAGAAATTACTGTAAACGAACCCCCACTCAGTGCCTGTTTGGATGAGGAGAAAAGGAATGTTCTTTCCACCTGTTTTCTCTACATTCAAAGGGGTACATTGAGGAACCAATGAAACATCCTTGTTATTTTTTAAGCACATATTTTCTTACTTAATCATCTTTTATTTTCCACATATTGTAATCATCAGTTCTCATGCTAGTCATGCTGATGCTGTGTCTTTAATTTATTTATGTTCTGGTTTCAACAAATTGAGTATTTGACAACCAATTGATTTATATTTTTTCACTTATCTGATATGAAGAAGAAATTACGGATTATTATTTTAATGCAAGTGTCTGAGGCTTTTGCATCTTTTGCAGGTGTGCAAACATGCATTTTCCTTTTCTCCAGTTTATGCCGATAATGCTCCAGCAAGGCTGCCTTTCCAAGAGTTTGTGGTTGGGATGGCAATGAAAGCATGCCATATCCTGCAGTTGCTACTGCGCCTTGCTTTTGTACTTTCTGTCTGGCTGCTTATAATACCCTTCATCACGTTTTGGATATGGCGATTGACATTTGTGAGAGGTTTTGGAGAAGCCCAGAGGTTGTTCTTGAGCCACATGTCTGCTACTCTAATTTTTACTGACTGCCTGCATGGGTTCCTTCTCTCTGCAAGCATTGTCTTTATATTTCTTGGTGCGACATCGTTGAGGGATTACTTAAGACATATGAGAGAGCTTGGGGGTCAGGATGCTGAAAGAGAAGATGAAGGTCATGACAGACATGGGGCTCGTGCAGTAAGAAGACCTCATGGGCCTGCTAATAGGGTGCAGGGCGGTGATGGGCAAGAAGATGCTGGTGGTGGCCAAGGAATTGCTGAGTTTAGACGAAATGCTGAAAATGTTGCTGCTCGATTGGAGATGCAGGCCGCACGTCTTGAGGCACATGTCGAGCAGATGTTTGATGGCCTGGATGACGCAGATGGTGCAGAAGATGTGCCTTTTGATGAGCTTGTGGGCATGCAAGGCCCAGTATTTCACCTAGTTGAAAACGCAATTACTGTGAGTGCTGTTCATCTTCTGTTAAATTTGCTTTACATTCTCCAGTTATTTGTGTCTGCATTTACCAGTTGCCAGCCTATTTTTGCAATAAGGCAATACAGTGAAGGTTGTTATCAGATTACAATATATTTAAGCTAATAAAAGATGTTGGGCTTTCAACTTTGAGCATCAATGTTAGAGCTTGAAGGAATTGCCTCGATTTGAGAAATGAAATATATATATATATATATATGGGAGATGCTCCTATGAGAGCATCTCTCACCTTACTATGAAAGATAAGGTGGGGGCCCTCACATCTATATTCAATGCCAACAACTTAAATGTGAGGATCCCCATCTTTATCTCTCATAGTAAGATGAGAGATGCTCTCATAGGAGCATCTCCCTATATATATATATATATAGTTGCCACTAGAATGCAAACCACTACTTTAACTTGATAGCCGCTAAAGAAAAACTACTTTAAGTAGATTTTTTTTTTCATGGCTTATATAATTATACTTTTGACATAAAGTGAACAAATAAAAAAAAAATTGGGTTGACCATCACACACGTAGACATATATATATATATATATATATATTGCTCTAGTAAATACATACAATCCACACATAGGCTACCCGAGTCCCTGACCATCAGCACTACAACCAGGGGTTGTTTCTGTGGAGGGGAGGTTCCTCACGACTGAACTACAAGTGGATTATCCCACGTATTATTGAATTGTTAACAATCACAAACTGGGAACAATTCTAGATCGTGAATATTCTGGAACATGGATTTTGTTGAGACTTATGTTTTATATGTGCTGTTCATTTTAAAAATATTGTTTTTATTTGGCATGTTCCATAGACAACACACTACAGCTGTTGATTGCTTCTCATTGATGCTACCATGTGGATAGTCTCAATATTAATGTTGAATTATCACAATTATGCAATGCTGATGTGCTAGCAAGTTATGTTGTACCATACATGGTGCTGGATATTGAGTTTTGAACAACTTTCTTTTCCTACAGGTTCTGGCAAGCAATGCAATTTTCCTTGGTGTTGTGATTTTCCTGCCCTTCTCACTTGGGCGACTTGTCCTCTATTACTTGTCTTGGTTCTTCTCAACTTCCAGTCCAGTGCTGTCAACAGTCATGCCACTCACAGAATCGGCCCTTTCTTTAGCCAACATTACACTGAAAAGTGCATTAACTGCTGTAACGAACTTATCATCTGGAGGCGACGAGGATCTCCTTGGCCATGCTGCAGATGTGGTTGCAGAGGCCTTGAAAGCAAATGCCACTGGACAAGATGAGGTCTCAAGCAGTGTTAGCAGGTCTATACCAGCAGATCTATTGAAGGGTGGGACCTCACGACTCTCTGATGTCACTACTCTTGCAATTGGATACATGTTCATATTTTGTCTGGTCTTCTTATACCTTGGGGTTATTGCTTTAATACGCTACTCTAGAGGTGAGCCTTTGACGATGGGAAGGCTTTATGGGATTGCCTCAATAGCAGAGACTATTCCATCTCTTACTAGACAATTCCTGGCTGGAATGAAACATCTAATGACTATGGTAAAGGTTGCTTTTCTTCTGGTCATTGAACTTGGGGTCTTCCCTTTGATGTGTGGTTGGTGGCTGGATGTTTGTACCATACGGATGCTTGGGACAACAATTACCCGAAGGCTCGAATTTTTTTCAGTCTCACCCTTGGCAAGCTCCCTGATACATTGGCTTGTAGGAATTGTGTACATGCTGCAAATTAGCATTTTTGTCAGCCTTCTTCGAGGGGTATTATTCTTTAGAATTTTGAATTACTTTTTTTTTTTCCAGATTAATATTCATCTTGTTTGCCTTTCTATGATGGTCTAATTCATCTGTTGTGATAGGTTCTGCGTAATGGAGTCCTATATTTTCTCCGGGACCCAGCTGATCCAAACTATAATCCATTCCGTGATCTAATTGATGATCCCGTACACAAGCATGCTCGACGTGTTCTTTTGTCCGTGGCAGTGTATGGGAGTTTGATTGTAATGCTTGTGTTCTTACCTGTTAAACTTGCTATGCGGTTGGCACCTTCAGTGTTTCCATTGGATATTTCGTAAGTTGTAGGATCCACATTCAAAGGATTGATCTTGTTGATCATCTTTGTCCTACATTTAAATTTTTTTTGCATATGTTTCTTTGCCTGCTAATGTTTTTTGGACATTTGCACACGGCAGTGTCTCTGATCCCTTTACTGAGATTCCAGCGGACATGCTTCTATTTCAAATCTGCATACCGTTTGCAATTGAGCATTTTAAGCCACGAACAACAATTAAAGCTGTCCTTCGCAATTGGTTTGCTGTAGTTGGTTGGGCCCTTGGCCTAACTGATTTCTTGCTGCCTAGACCTGAGGATAGTGGTGGGCCGGAAAATGGCAATGCAGAGCCAGCAAGGCAAGACAGGTTGCGTGATGCGCACAGAGGTGTAGGGCAGGATGATAGGGCCTTGGTGGCACTTGTGCCTGCTGATGAAGGTAGACGAATTCATGTGGCAGGAAACATGGATGCTGCAGAAGAAGCCGATGTTGATGATCAGGCTGATGCTGAGTAAGTTTTTTTTTTTAAATGTCATGTTCAATTATCTTATTAGAAATGTTCCTTTAAACTTCATAAAAGACACTATACTTGTTGCTGCCATGATTGGTTCAGCGGAGCTTCTCATCTGCCAAATGGCAACGTGGATTAGATTTTGTGTGCATCACTTGTCCTTGCATTGCAGTCTTATTAGTGTAGGCTTTCTATGCAGTTATAGCAGGCCAAATACCCAAAGAACTTAAACCGAAAAACTGGGTCGCGTCTGGGAATTGGATCTGTTTCAAGTTTGGGTCTAGGTCCATGTCATGGTATATCGCTACGTAGCTGCTGTTAAATCGGCTGTAGCGGTGGATAGCGCCACGCTAAATGTGATTTATCGACGCTCACATCTGTAGCGGCCCATAGCAGCCGCTACACATGCTACAGACTGGCGGCGCTGGATTGGAAAAAAGAAGAAGAAAGAAACCCTATCCCTATTGTCTTTCAGGTGGAGGAAAAAGGAAAAGGAGGAGGAGTTGACCTTGGAGAAGCGGTCGCCGAGCACTGACCTTGGAGGAGCCACTGTCTACCAGCAACAGCAGCATGCATGCGATGGCAACAGCAAAAGCAGCAGGTAGGCAGCAAATCAATCCTCCTCCTCCTTCCCCCCGCCCCCAACCCCTTCTTTTTTTTCTTTTTCTCTCATCCTCCTCCTTCCCTTCTTCCTTGTTTCCTTCTCCTGTTCTGGTTTTCGATCCTTCACTTCCAGTGACGAAAAGGCAGCAAATGCCCTTTTTGATCCCTCCCTTTCTATTATTAAGAAGTTAAAGTGTTGCCCCACCTTCTTTCCTTCTATTAAAGGGCTAAAGTATGGCCCCATGGTTGGCCCACCTAATGAAAGGCCCTGAGATGGAAGAAACTGAGTTTTAGAAAAATAAAGAAAGAAAGAAGAAACTGGGCTGTTTTAAACATACAGCCCTTAATGATTGGTGGGCTCCATAATAAGGCCCAAGTATCAAAATAAATAGTCATACCCTGGTCAAATCTCACTCTAATTGAATTAGGGCCTCAATAAATTTTCACTCTAATTGAAAATAGGGACCTAGCCAAATTTCACTCTAATTGAAAAACAACGCCCTACCAAGTTTCATACTTACTGGGAAAAGGCCTCAGCCAAATGTTTCTTTAATTGGAAATAGGGCCCAACTAAATTTCACTCTAATTGAAAATAGAGCCCCGCCTAATTTCACACTAATTGGAAATAGGCCCCAACCAAATTTCACTTTAATAGAAAAATCTCTCTCTCTCTCTCTCTCTATATATATATATATATATCGAAATGTAACTTTACAATATTAATTTCTAAGCATAGTAGTGATGAGATTTTGATTATAAATATTTTATTATCTTTTAACTTAGTGTAGCTAACCAACATAAATAAATGTGGAAAAACAGATCAATATATTATTTTATAATCATACTGCGATACAGGACCTTCATGCAATAAGTGGACCGCTACAACCCTCTATCTTAGTTACTTTTGCAAAAGAACCATATTTTCCAATATTCTAGATTTTCTCGAATTTTTCAGATTTTTTTTACTATTTTTTCAAAATGCACTGCTATGCAGCTACGTAGCGCCTGCTTCGTAGTGTTTTGGCAGCGGGCTGCTACCACTATTTTCATCCTCGGTCCAGGTTCAGTAGCATGTATCTGAATAACTTTGGGTTCGGGTTTGGGTATACATTTTTTTTATACCCAAGGATCTAAAATCATATAAGTCACTTGTGAAATGTAAGGAAATATCAAGGACAACTTACTACTGTTTCATTGAGAATATAAATTCTCTTTATCCCAAAAAAGCTCCATCTCTCTTCGTCCTGAGTGCCATCATGGCAGCCATGTGTGAGGTGCGAAGTAATAGGCAAGCGATGGCCAGTGGCCAGTGAGTCTCTCTATCCATCTAGATGCCTTTTTAACAGTGATGCAGTTTGAAAAGGGAAGAGAAAGTGATCAGGGCTTGATGTGAATGGGCTACAAGATTTGTCCAAGGATCTCTTTTTTGAGAAGTCTTTCTCCCTTTCTGAATAAATTCTGTGGTTTGTAAAGGTGAGAGAAGGCGGTTGGAGTTCATGATAGATTATGGTGGGGATCTTGCTTCTAAAAGCTTTCTCTTTCTGTCTCTCAATAGTTTTAGGGTCTAGAAGGAGATCAGAATGTGCAGAGGGCAGAGAAGGGAGATAGATTGGGATTGAAAGAGACTTTCTAGTTTTGGGTCCAAATTCCAAAACAGGATACGAGTGTGGGTATGGTATGGTGGCTTATACTGGTATGGGTATGTGTGCTTTGATTATGGTATATTTCCACTATGGACCTGCCCCAGGCTTGACCCATTTTCATCTGTATCAGGAAAGGTGCAGCACTTAACAAATATTTCTATTTTTCGAGCATTTATTCTCTCCTTCCATCTTTTTTTACCCTCATTTTAAATAAAACATCTCTCTTTTTTCCTTTAAATAAAACCTTTTCTTGATCAGTAACACGAAGTTACTAGAAGATGTTAAAGAGTGGTTGTAAAACGTCAATATTAATCCGATGAAAGAGATTGATTGAGAGGACATCTTTTCTTATTTTATTTGATTATGTGGTTAGGAGAGGACACTTCGAATAAAAATATCGTTGAGGGAGAATTAGAGAACTTCAGTTGAAGCTCTTTTTTGTTTTTTACCACAATACCCCAAATAACATACTGCTCCTTCTAAGATTGTCTACTGTCGCCACCTTCCCTACAACCGCAAGCAAACAGAAGGCCTCCACCATGTGGGTAGCTAAGTCCCTCCAAATGAGAGAGTGAATTTCCCTGTCACCTGAAACAACCTTCCACTTCACAATAGAAAGATCTGGAAGAGAAAGCACCAGAAGAGCATGATTTCCAAATCTGAAGATCCTGATGCGGATGAATTTGATGATCAAGTGGATGATCAAGTGGTTAAGCAGGCTATGACATTCATGGAAGCATTTGATCGAACATATGGTATTCAAACCCATGTGTAGATGTTCCTTAAGAATAAGGAGCCCAAAACAGTCCATCAATACTAAGTTTTACTCATTCGGGGGTTGTTTTATTATTCATAAATAAGGCAGGGTGTTATTTGCAATTCTTAGTTTCAACTCAGAACATGCCTTTAAAGAGGGCTGTACGTGTGAGATTCTTGGGCTGCATGTTGCAGTTCCAGTTGAACCCAAAACCAACTGCAGTTATGCACCCTAGGGTTGCCCATGGGTGAACATCCAACACGCAAGACCCACTTCATCATCAGGTGGACCATGTGGGTCCTACGATGAATCTTGTGGAAAGTGTTTGAAATGGCACTGTTTTGGGAAGTTGCTGATTTCTTTCAATTCCTTTGCAATTTAATGTTTTCTTTCCTTGAATTAGATTCTATGAGTTGTTATTTAATAATTATTGGCAAGATTTAGGGATTGCTTTGGCTGCCATTTGGATTTTCTTTGACTATATGTAAATGATGGGGGTCGACTGTGTAGTTCAGTTTTAAAAAATTGTTTGTGTTTAATGGGAGAAGGCACTGTCGAAGCCTTTACTTCTTTTTTCTTCTCTTCTGTGAAACTTCTATCAAAACCTCTTGTCTATTGGTGTTTGTTGGTGGTTTGAGCATCCAGAGGAAGTCGATCACTATTCTTTGCATTGTCAAGTATGAAAGAAGCATGACAAATCTCTAAATACTGCTGTAACAGTAGGATTGGACGTTGTAACGCTGTCTACGGGTTCCATTTACACCCGTGACTGTGTCACTCAACATCCTTTCAGATTAAAACGTTAGAAAGAGGACTCAACAAAGACTACTACCCAGACCTCTTACATGAACGCACAATCCCTCTGAACGACAACTCCCAAGATACCCCGTAGCACTATACCACTCTTTGACAGATGACTCTGTCTCACACCACTCAGAAATAAAAGGCACAAAGGACCCACCCCGAGCCAATCATCACCACAAAAACAGACCCTACCCCCCTACCCCACTTCTAAAACCCCACCCTCAAAATGTTACCCCACAGACTTGACACCCTATACCTAGAGACACTAATAGGACACCATCCCCACCCACCCTCCCATATTTTAGAGCAAGGATCCTCCTCACCCCAACATCTCCTACATGAAAATGATAAGGAACAGGTCATGATGCCTCCTTGACTGAAGTCAAATGAAATCCATATATCAAATGCATGGTATCTTGGACTGATCTAGCCATCACCACCCTCCTTAGATTTGTCCCATCAAACTGCACTGATCTGGCCAGATCTCTCAAAATCAAGGCATGCACATCTTGGTGCAATGCACTGCAACTTCCAAGATTGATGCAGACGGGATTAGGAAAATCATGCCAACTATGAGAGGAAAAACTCTTTTGTGATGCTTCTCATTATATCATGAGGTCTGGATAATATATCTTCATAGAATTATTATACTAACAACCAGAAATACTTGCATGGGTACTTTGCTGCGACTTGGGCCATGGTGTCCATCCTTCTTGACATGAAGAAAGAAGTCCAGTCACCTTGTGTCAGCTCGACATATGTCCTGGAGCTGAGTCATTACAGATCGTTATGGTTATTGTCATTTTCACATGGCTATGTTAGGCTGTCAAGAACTTTGACCATTTTGGTCCTTAGTGAAGTTCTGCTGCTGTAAATTCTGGCACCATACCGAAGAAGATCCACTGAAATTGTGAGACTGTAACCTTTGTGTACGCAGTTGTCAGACTAAGTGTTAAGTGTCTTGTCTTGAAGGCTTGTAATTGGAAGCATCATCATGTATTCTGGTCTTCCTGCTCTTTATATCGTTCTGCTACAACTGTAGTTTTGCCAGTGTATCATTTCTTCCATTTCCTTCAAATGGTTATCTCATCAGATTTACTGAAGGATCCATGGATTGCTTGGAGAGAACAAATAGGTGGATTCCGTACGTGAAGAGTGCATCTTGATAGCCCTGACTCCATGAACTCCAGTGACAGTAATAAGAGATTCACTAGGCACTAGGAGAGATCATAATTGCATTGTGAGTGTCTATTCTTCCTCAATTCCAAGGTATCTCTATGGATTTGATAGTGCACAGCTGAAGGGAGGTGGCTTTTCCACTCTTGGGAGCTTGATTTTTGTGGTCTGCCTTGTTTTTGAGGATCTAGAGGGAATCTTTGGGAGTAACACTAGGTAGTAGTAGAGATGTCACCCAAGTACCATAAACCAAGTTTTTGTATGCCAAATCTTTAGAAGGTGGTTTGCTTATATACTTCTGATATAAGTGCATTTTGTGGTGACTCAAAAGCTTTGAGTGTTGGCAGGGTAGGGTTTTCCTGGTATGAAAATATCTTACCACTGATAGAATACATGGAGATTGAGACGTGTCCTGGTTTTTATCATAGAAATGCTTGATCCAAGTTATCCCTGTGACCATGAATATTTTTTTATACGTTTCTCATCACCTTAAAATGCTCACATGGAAAAAAATAAAAAGTATGATACAATGAGAGCAGCAGAACATCCCAAGATGACGTCAGAAACCAGTGATCAACAATAGTATTGTGCCAGCATGTTACCCATCTTTGCCTGTTCTTCCCCCCTGAGTGTATCCTGATTCATTTAGCAACACCACGTAGATTTCTTCTGGTAAAAGAACAAAAAATAGGACAGAGTAATACACATCCTGGCATGTTTTAATGTCAAAATGAACATAAATAACATTTCTTGCCATGTTACTAAAAAAATTTCAGCTTCTTTAACATCTTTTTAAAACTCCTTTGAAGGATTTGCATCAACTCGAATTATTAATCTTTGTTGTAAAACAAAGACCTGAAATTTCTAAGCTGCATTCAGAAGCAAGAACCTCTTTCTTGATAGCATCATATTGTGCTTGTATGTGTTCCAGGTTGCTGAGGCAAATTGAACTATTTCTCTTTTTCCCTTTTTGGAAATTGGGAGTCTTAATTGCTTCTTGGATGTTTAGACAAATAAAAAACCTCAAGTGTAATGTAATGGTGGAAAAATGGAGTTTTAATCATAGTTGTCAATATCATTCTGTTTTGGCCGAAATCCCGAAATTTTCCATTTCGGACAGTGGACCGAAACAAAACGCCTTATCTAACTTTTTGGTCCAGATTTCAGGCGAAACTCCTGGATTTCACCAGAATCTATTTCATCCCTTTTGTTTTTAAAATAGATGCTGGTTCTACAAACTAACCCTAATCCCTGAGCAGAAAGAAAAATAAAGATGAGGAAAGCAGAGATGGTTACAGTGGGAAGAAAAAAAAAACAAAATAAACTAAAAGGGGAAGAAAGGGAAAAACACCAGTCACCTGAGATCCCTGGCGTTGCTGCTTGCTGCCCTGCCCACCGCTCGTCACCGTCAGCGGCCCGCTTCCGCTGTCAGCCACTGTCCTCCTCTGTCATCATCAGCTTCTTCTTCTTCTCTCTCGGTTTCTTGGTCTCAGAACTCGGAAGAATCCAGAACGAAAAGGGCATGTTGCCATCTCTGTCTCTCTTGAAGGTTCTTCTCAGTCTGGGGAATGAAAAAGGCATTTTGCATTTTTCAAATGAAAAGGGTTTTGCCCTTTTCTTTACTTCAAAAAAAGTCCTTCAGTTTTTTTTTTTTTTTTTTCATATAAGTCCTTTAGCCCGTTGCCTTTATGCATATTTTTTTAAGACCTCATTTATATCATATTATTTTATATATATTATTCTTTCTAGAAAGTTTTACCGAAATTCTGAAATACCAAAATATTTCATTTTGGAGGCCGGATCAAAATGGAGACAAAAGCGAAATTGACATCTATGGTTTTAATGTTTAAGGATATTAGGATAAAAGTAATGGCCACATCCAAAAATATCACGAATAGGACATTCTGCCATGGTTTAGTTTTTCTTTAATTGGAGGTAATTTTGTTTTTCTATGCTAGATTTTATATTCCAATTACATTTCTATACCTAAGGCTGGGACACTGAGGCGCCCCAATATCCTCCATATGTCATTTTAGTGAACAGTGTTGGCTACATATTTACTCTTTGACTTGACAATTAAGGAATTCAACTCTTGCAGGTATGGTTTTGTATTTCGCATTGTGCTATTGCTAGTACTGGCATGGATGACTCTGCTCATCTTCAACTCAGCCTTGATTGTTGTACCCATTTCACTTGGACGGGCAATGTTCAATTCCATTCCTCGCCTACCAATTACTCATGGCATCAAGTGTAACGGTACAATTTTAATGAAAAACAAGTATGCTTAATTCCTATTACCATGTTTGCATGGCATTGATATGTTTCTTGGCTTCGTTCATCAGATCTATATGCATTCAATATTGGATGCTACATGATTTGGACAGCTGTTGCTGGAGCCAGGTACTCAATTGAATATCTTAAAACAAGGAGAGCACGGGATCTACTTGCTCAGATCTGGAAGTGGTGTGCAATTGTTCTCAAGAGTTCTGCACTGTTGTCGTTATGGGTGAGCGATTCATTGTGTCCATCTCTGCAACATGATGGTCACTCTGGTTGCTGCATGACGTTTTGACCACTGTCATTTTCAAATTGCAGGTCTTTGTCATCCCTGTGCTAATTGGTTTGTTGTTCGAGCTATTGGTGATTGTTCCAATGCGGGTGCCTATAGATGAAAGCCCAGTTTTCCTGTTGTATCAGGACTGGGCATTGGGGCTTGTCTTTCTCAAGATCTGGACTAGACTGGTACTTTTTCTGTCATTCTCTTTGCTTTAAATTTTTGCTAAAGGTAAATTAAAAAAACGAAATAATAATAATAATACTAGAGGAATTTATGGGAAAAGTCCTCATAGGACCCCATACGTCTTACCAGGTCCCCGTATCTTGTTGGACACGGGAGGGGTCCTCATGTGGGTTCTCATGTGGCCCTTTTAATTAATTTATTTTTTATCATTTAGCGATATTGTCGATATTGACCATTCTATCAGTCAAATTTTCTTCGACATGTAATTATCTTATTTGCTGAACACAACAGAATGATCGATATAGACCATATCGCGAAATAACAAGAAAAAAGACGAATTTGCAGGTCCACCTACAAATTCTCTGCCCTCGCCTCCTCTCACTCCCCTTGGGTCTATAGGTCCTTGGCCCTCATCCCTCCCTCCCCCACTATCTGCAAGCCCAGCCCTCTTCTTTATCTCTGCCTACAACCTCCCCTCCATCTCCCCTCCCCTCCTCCATCCTCCTCCCCTCCCTCCTCCCTCCTCCCTTCCCTCCATGGCAATCCTCCCTCCGACGACGACGAAGATGACCCCATGCTCGCCGGCCTCCATTCCTTCAATTTCTATTTGGGTTCTGCAAATCGAGAGCAACCACCACAGAATGGTCAATATCGACCATATCATTAAATGACAAAAAAAAAATAAATAAATAAAATAAAATAAAATTAAAACACATGAGGACCCCTCCCGTGTCCAACATGATACGGGGACTTTGTAAGATGTATGGGGTCCTACGGGGACTTTTCCCATAATTCCTCATAATACTATGACAATTACCATATATTTGCAACATATCATCAGATCATTATGGTGAAAAATGATTTTTAGTGTCATTTTATATATCAAAAGTTTCCACAGATATAGTGAACCAAATTTACCCCTACTGTGCTCATACTAGTATTCCACCTATGATATGCAGCGGTCTACTTCGAAAATTCATACAATGGGCCCACCTATGGTATATCCAAGCTGCCCATACCATAGTACCATACGACCTGCCTCCCCACTCAGATGAGCTCCCGCTCCAAATTGAAGTGAATATTTTAATGCTGCACAATATTCATGATTGTGTGATGTGAGCAACTTGAAGTCATGAACAGTGGGCAGATTGGGTTTTGAAAAGGTGAAGCATACTCAAAGTTTCAAAAGTGGGAGCAACATATGCAGAGGCGGACCCAGGAAATTTTCCTTGGAGGGGCTCAATGTAAAAAAAGAAAAGAAAAGAAACGAAAGAAATCTTGGGAGAGGGCAAATGTAAAAAAAAAAAAAAAAAAACTATTAATTTTCAGAATTTGTAGGGGGTTTTGGACTTTTTTCAGGTTTGGGTGGGGGCTGCCCCCAGACCATTGTACTTGGGTCCGCCCCTGCATATATGGAACATTGGTAATTATCTGCCCGGAGGTCATGAGAAAAAGCTATTTCAGCCGAGGACCCACTTATCATCAATTGAACTCCTTGAACCTTACACCACCCGCCCACAAAGACATGCACAATTAATTGACGCTTGACACAATCTGGCACTCATTTGACCGGTACCCATCTTGGATTGAACTTGAAAAAAAATAAAATTGTGATGTAGTAAAATGACAAAAATTTGGATTCCTTGAAGGCTTAGGATGATGCAACCTGGTTGATTGTAGTCCAAATTTAATCCACGAAGAGACAGTTTTATCTGTCTACTCCATCATTGGCATAGATCTAAGTGAGCGATACAATGGTCTAAGATTGTTTCCTCTCATGTAAGGCATTAGAGGTATTATCTATCGGCAAAAGATTTACTGGTAGTTCCACCAGGTGCTTAGGATGGAAGCCGAAAATGAGAATGACAAATGGGAATACTTTGTTTGCCTCACCTGCCCTTTCAGAGTCAACACTCTAGACTTTTCAGGTCAAGCCGGAAATGTTCTAGTCTTCTAGATATTTCTTTTGGGTGAAAGGAATTCTACCTGCCCATAGTACCTTTTCTTCTGGTTTAATGGTCCTTCAATGCATTGATCTCGGGACCTGTAATAGGTCTCCCCTAGTAGGGTGATGTGTCTATACCATCACACCTGGCATGTGGTAGAAGTTTCATCCCCTAGGTAAAAGGATCAATTGAACAGTGAGTCACAGATCCATCAATCTTTGTAACAGTTCAGTGTCTTAATACCTGTACTGGAACAGGTTATGCTGGATCAGATGGCACCATTGGTAGATGAAAGTTGGAGAGTAAAGTTTGAGAGGGTGAGAGAGGATGGATTTTCGCGTTTGCGGGGGCTGTGGGTGCTGCGTGAGATAGAGATTCCGATCCTGATGAAACTATTGACAGCCTTGTGTGTGCCTTATGTATTTGCGAGAGGGGTATTCCCTGTGCTTGGATATCCTTTGATGGTGAACTCAGCTGTCTACCGGTTTGCCTGGCTGGGATGCCTCCTCTTCAGCATGATTTGCTTTTGTGCCAAGAGGTTCCATATCTGGTTCACCAACCTACACAATTCCATACGGGACGACCGGTATTTGATTGGCCGCAGACTGCACAACTTTGGGGAGGACACCGTTGAGAGGAACAACAGAACAGAGATTGCTGCAGGGCTTCAAGATGTTGGCATGCATGATGCAGGTCTGGTCAGAAACGAGCAAGAGGTTGATGTAGGGCTGCGGTTGAGGCGTGGTAATCGGCACAATCTTCAACAGCCGAGGCTGGCTGCATAGTCAGTGAGGTTGAAAGGGCTAGTGTTTGCCACTGCTTCATTAAGATCGTTGTGCAATAGCATTTTTAATTTTGAGGTGTGCCTCTCTTCCATTTTCAATGTGTAGATTCTAGAGAAAACTTCCCTGCATCCCAATGAAAGCTTGATACTGCGTATCTATAGCTTGGTCATAACAGCTATTCATCATTATGTACCTTAATGTTGTTAGGATTGACTCTGGATAATAATCCATTTGACAGTTAGATGATGAACTTATTACTCTCCAAAGCTTCACTTGGTTTCTGATGTGAAATTCATATAGATTGAATTGTTCTCAAGATTGAGCACTTGCAAATTGAATGTATAGAGTTGGAGCTTACCCTTAGCAAGTAGAACAACTTGTTTTTGCACACCCATTGTGTATCATCATCACCATAATTGAAGCCATTTTGGGGTGGGTCCCTTCAATGATTTACATGACAGTTGTGAAATGAACAGCAATTACAAAAGGCAGGGTGTTCCCTCTTGCCATCTGGAACAAATTTGGCCCTTGGTGCATGGAGGGCCTTGTGCAAGTGATGTATCCCAGTTGGGACAAACCATATGGTCTAATTGGATGATCTGAGCAGGCAGTAGATAGGGATGATGGTTGGCTGGGAATGAGGATCAAGAAGGTGGCTCCACTTTGCCTGCCGCAGCTTGATGTGGCAATGGGATGTTTTGTTTCTTCCTATTGAAACCTTTTATTATGACAGGCCCCAAGAGTGCATATTGATTGAACCATCTTTGGTGCACTGGTAACAGCTGCGAATTGATGGCTAAAGGTGGTTGGGTCAGGTCTGGCTGGAAGGTAAATGGTACTGGACAAGCAGAAATTAGGTTAATAAAGATGAGTTTCAAATGACTGCAGTTCAACAACTCACAACCCTCTCACACTTCATGATGTCCCTAATGCGACGTTTTACTTTGCAGTGTGTTTAGTGTTCATCAATATCCACTCAATAAGAGTTACGTATCATAGTTATATACATGGAAAGAAAGCATCTTTACACTTAAAAGGGCACTTTGTTTATGGTGACCGCATGGACAAAACATTCATTTGTGTTTATTTTTTTCAAGTTGGTTCTCTTTTTCATCTTTACTTGTGCCCTCCTGGATAACCTTGGTATCCTAGCACACAATTTGCTTGTAAATGAAATGTAATTACCTGTAACTGGTTGCAGGTTTCTCAGGTGGTTCAATCTCATGGGCCTTCATTTACGCGTAAATCAAGTTACCCGCAACTGATTTACTATGATCTGTATGGGCCCTTGTGTGTGAGAAACCTCGGTGGATACTCTTGGGGTTTTGCATCCATGTCATAGCAAGAGCCACGAGAAATGCTGAATTGTTTGTGGCTTGGAAACAACCTGAAATGAATGATATTAGCTGGTTGATGGAATCTGTTGGACAATTGTGCTGATCTTTCTAGTAGCTGTTTATCACGCCACATGCGATTGGATTGACGATATTCCTTCAAGTTTAGCCCATCTTTTGCTCTCAGGTGGGCCCACTAAGAGGGCCTTGTCATGATACAGTGATTGACTGTTTTGACCTTTATTTGGCTCAGGTGCATACATGTAGATATATATACTCCCATTCCATATGGATGTCACTCTCAAAAGGGGCAGTTTGGGTTAAGAGGAAGGAGAAGGTGGTGGTATGGGATTTGGGAACCTAGCACTTAAGTAACCTTGTACTTTCCATGGTGAGAAATGGATGATGAGGACAGTCACAAGCAAGTGGGGAATGCACGAATCTGCTCATCTTTGAGGATTTTATATGGCATTTAATGTATAACTAAGCACAATACTAAATGTGATAAGGAGAAGCCAGAAAATTGGGGCCTGTTTGAATGTAGAGAAAACTGGCAGAGAAAGAAGGGGCGAGAAAAAAAATCGAATTGCGGATAGTTTTGTTTCAATTTTTCTTTACATCTTAACAGTCTCTTTGAAAAAAAATAAAGTCAAGATCATCCTTATCCAGAGAAAAAAAAATGAAAATTAAAAAAAAAAATTCTTTGATGAAGTCAATGGATGTTATTATTTCAAGGGTTTTTTTGACAAATATATGAAAACTTCTTCCACACTTATATGTGGTAAATTAAGTTAAGTGTGATGGGGAATCTTCACCTTTCCAATTATCCCAACGGTCCAGATAAAGTATGTTAGGAATCCCTCCAAAAATGTCTTAACATACCAGGAAGTAACGGCTGTTTGGATTCTCATGTCTTATGTTCTACCTCTCAGCTCTGTCCTATCTTATAATTGATGCCTATGCATCATCTCCATCTCCAACTTCATTCAGTTTCACAAATTGAACCAAACCTATGTTATTTTATTTTATTGGTAAAACTATAACTTTCATTAAAAAGGAAAGAAATACAGAGACAATGACCCAACCACAAATGGAAGTATATCAACAGAATATAGATAATGCATAACAAGAAATATTAAGATATATTATATGTTTATTAATAAAAACATCACTCGGTTGTAGTCTAGTTGGTTAGGATACTCGGCTCTCACCCGAGAAACCCGGGTTCAAGTCCCGGCAACGGAAAATTATTTTTGATTTGGCCTTTTTTTCTCCTTCTTTGTTTCTTTTATAGTTTATAATCTATTTGCCTTAAAACTTTAGAGATAATATCAATTTTATGACTTGTCGTCTTCTTTTTTCTTCTTTGTGTTGGTGGTCAAATCAAGTGGAGAATGTTCCTTTTATAGTTCATGTACTTTAGAACTTTAGAGATAATCTCTCCTTTGATGGCCTTTATTAGATGGTCCCTTTGTCCAAGCAAATAATGGGTGAGCACTTTCTATTTTTAATTTTATATTTCGCTCTGATAAATTTACTCTCTCACACAAACACTATCCAATGTCTCTCACCATTAGCAGGACAACCATAGATCCATTCCTGATTATTTTTGCAGAATGGAGGTGCCTCGCCATTGAGCTAGCAATGGATGAGCACTCTTTGTTAGATGTACCTTTGTTTTGTCTGGGCTTTTTCTTTGGTGTCTTACAAATAATGGGTGAGCACTTTCTATTTTTAATTTTATATTTTGCTCTGATAAATTTACTCTCTCTCACACACACACTATCCAATGTCTCTCACCATTAGCAGGACAACCAGAGACCCATTCCTGATTATTTTTGTAGAGTGGAGGTGCCTCACCATTGAGCTAGCAATGGATGAGCACTTTTTGTTAGATTTACCTTTGTTTTGTCCAGGCTTTTTCTTCGGTGTCTTACATACATATATAGTTCATCGATCCAATTCGACGGTATAGCTTTGAAAGTTTTTCTTTAATAGAGGCCAGTTTGACAACTCTACTAATAGAGTCAAGTGCAGTAAAGTTGATTTTGAAGAAAGAATAAAATATAAGTGGGTTGTGATGGTATTTTATTTTTAGTTGTCTGCTATTGAATCTTTTTGACTTTTTGTATGAAAAAGTGAAATTTTTTTTGTATTTTAGTGGATAAAGGTGATTGTTTTTTTAAATTAAAGTGCTTTTGATGTGACATCTTGTCTGAAAAATGAAGGCTTTACTTGACTATTAATGTGCTAGTAAAGTGCCAAAATAGGGGAAAGGATTCTCTTTTAAGACTTAAAAGAATGGGTTTGTTAACAGAAGACTTTCTTTCTGATGATTCTCTTCTAAGACTAGCATTTTTTTTGTTATCCTCTTTCTTGAATAAGACACAGCAGCCCAATGTGAGGTGGTGTCAAATTTCACTTTCAAATAGCAGAGTCAAAGGAGGAGCCACCAGTTTAAAAGACCCCTATTTGATGAAATTCAACTTTTGTCTAATCTATCAACTTTTCAGAAGTCTTGCTTGCTTACCCCAATGTATACGGTTGTGCCAAATAAATGTCAGCCATACCCTGCTTATCATATACCAGAAAAAAAATCATATCTTCTGAACATAATCTGGCCAACTACCAATCAAACTACTTTTCAAAGACAAAAGTTTTAGTTGTAAATGGATGGAATGGTAAAGTGGGTCACAAGCCAGTCAAGTGAATGCCTGCGAAGCAGGAGCATATGATCCAGAAGCATTGCCTGACAAACTGCATAGAAACTACAAGCCTATGGAAGAAGGGAGCCACCCGCGTTAGTTATCAGTTATTACTAACAATCAACCTCTTGCCTGGCAAATTGCATAGAAACTACAAGCCTATGGAAGCAAGGAGTAAGGAGTAAGGAGCCACCGCCATCAGTTATCAGTTATCACTCACAATCAACCTCCAAGGCAAATGATGAACTGGTAGCACCCCATGTTGCATTCCTAGGCAATTGACATAAGCAAATCAGTATTGTTAAAGACCCCTCCAATCCCAATCACATGCGTAGAAAATACAAGGGGCATATGCACTCTGTGATGGAGCAAAATAGAGTAAAGAGCAAAACAACCAACAACAGTGCATTTGTTGGGCTGACAGTAACACGTTTCACTCATCCAACTTGGATTGATAGGACTCTCAATATTGAAAACACAACTCATGGAATATACCATTAAAGAAAAACAGCTCCTGCTATAGTAAATAAGTAAACAATCTCAAGTTTTTCTTTCTTGCCATTTATTTGCAAGGAATTCACTTAAAATACACAGTTGCTAAAAGGCATCAGAGCAAATTCAACTGCAACTAAATGATGGAACTTTTCTAAACTTGGCCTCCTAAGAAAAGGACCGAACTAAGCAAAATGATCTGCAAAAAAATCTCAAGAAACAACTGAACAAAAACTTAATGATATGCCATTCAAATTAGAGAAAGTTAATTATCTCCCATTTTCTCAGTTAGAAAAAGAATGCTATTGAGGCTTTGACCAAATTTATGCACTGAAATAAATATGCAAATTAACATAAATAACAGCCCCTGGCCATTTGATCTTTCTGTAGCATAATCGCCATTTAATCTTCATATAGGATGAATCTTGCCATGTCATGGAGTCCAGCCTCCTTGTAACATGCTGCAATCTGCTCTATAATGTCAGACCAAGTCCCTTCAACAGAAGCCAAGTCCAACAAAAATGCAGCTTGGTCCAAGGCCACCTATATAACCCAAACAGAATCAAACACCTAATGAAAACACAAAGGATATCTTAACAAGGACCTACTTAATCATGTACCTGAGGTGGTGCCTTTCCCTTCTTAAGATCTTCATTCTTACCCTCTTCTGATACTTTCTCCTTTATGTATTCGATTTGCTCGTCCTCCCACTCTGCAATATCAGCAACTTCCTGGATCAAACAGATGGAAAACCATTATTTCCAACATTACGATTAGAAACAAAGAAAAATAAACACCGTACAAATCCATACATGGTATCTGCAACCCAACGTCCACCATGGTGATTTAAGTGCACCCCTGGCAGCATCTTTTGCTTCTAGGTTACGCCCAACTCTACAATATGAATTAAAAGTCGCGTTAGTAGATCATAAAGGATTTTATCCACCAGCTGAAATTCACTTTTTTTTTTCCCAGTGTAACAAATAAAGTACATCCCCCAAAATAGTGAACAAAAAGATTTTTACGAACTTGAATAAAACCTCGGCATTACACACAAAAGGCCGTCCAAATCCTGGAAAGTGCCCATTTGCGTAGAACTCTCCAGCCACCATTGCAGAAACCTGTTATTCAAAGGAGAAAAATAATAAACAAGAGTAACCTTATAAAACCTGCAGAATAATAATTTCCCACAAGATGATTTGCCAATGTCTCACATGATCTCCTTTCTCCAGATGTTGCAGTACCCTACGCTCTAAAACATCTGGAAACAAACCAACCTGCAAGGAAATAATAAGGAATAAAAATTTATCCAGTATATTCATTATGTGATGCAATCTAGATAACCTTCTCTACCTTCTTCAAGAGATAGACATCAAGATTTGCAATCTGAGAATCTGCAAAGTCACCCCTTCTGTAGAGCTTCTTACCAGCCACAGATGAAGCATTGAACAGCTTCCCATTACTTTCCTGTGAGCCATTTGCATCTTCTTCCACCAGAATTCTATGAATATATTGATCAACCTACAATATCAAAGGATTTGAAACTTCATTTCAACATATTCAAAGTAAGAAGTTGATGTCTTCAAGAAATATACAACTTAAGATTCTATAGATGCTTGTGCTCGACAATAAACATCTTCCTACAATTTAAAGTCTCTTACGCTCTTTGCCAAAAGCCAAACTCCATACTTCCGAACTTCCACAACTGGCATCTCCATCCTGAACAGCACCAGATTATAAGATTTGAATAATGTCTGGTTGCACAGGTAAAGAAAGGATAAAAGAAAACTTAGATTAGGATCACCTACTCAGGGGGAGAGGTTGGCCATCTTAGCAATGCAGTCAAAGTACCTGCTACCAAAAAGGATAAAATATGGCAATGAAAGCAGTTCAATGATTAGAGAAGGGATGGACATCTCGGATTGTATTGATCTGAACCTGATTGGTTTTCTGATAGAGGAATAGCAAGTGGAATTAACCCTTTCCTGGCTCCAGGAGAGACCACAGTTTCACCTGCATAATGATAGTAAGGGTGTAGCTCTTAAAAAACACATGCAGTGTTAAAAATGATAAAACTCGATGATGAAAATCCAGCTGTGTTTCGATATGTAAACCAGACAATATAAGAGAGATGAGAACATGCAGGTTATTACACACAGCAGATATAGATACAGACATAGATATGGGGATTGGAGATGCAAATCTGCACTTTTGGAAGTCCAGGACATGGGAATGAATACAGTTATCTTATCCTTAACACGAAACTTGACATTTCTATTAATGTGTTTATATAAAGCATTAATTTCCTTCTTTAGAAAATTTCCAAAAAAATGATACCATCATCGTTCAATTCCCTTCAACATCTTTTGTAATAATGAAAAGTAAGAAAACTAATAGAACTAAATGAAAAGGCAGACTAAGTACATTAGTGATATGCCAAACTTGTACCCTACAAGTATCGGTGCGGCATCCAGTACTGGTGCGAGTATCATATTGGTCTGACATATGTAAGCTAGGCAATAGCCATAAATAAGTATCTGGGTATCATAGCTTTAAGAAGAAAACTTCATTAACAAGTTGTAAATTTGTATCTCCCCTTACACCCATATTTATAGCAACCAATTTTTTCCTAAAAACATCCAAATCCACCATAAAGAATAAGTCCTACTTACCATAAAATTAAACCTCCCTAACCTATTCTTTGAGATGTAATTCTAGCAAAAAAGACTTTTTAAAAACTGACTCCCAAGTCCTAACAAACTTCAAGATGAAAATATTACTCTCCTACAAAATTCAACTTGAATTTTTTCCATTATACATTTTCCATATATCGGTCTCATAACTAGCCTAGGCCTGAAAGGTAATTTAGAACCCTTCCACATAAGAACAGTTTTGCAGCTTTCAGATGTTGTAACTTGTAAAGTTCATTACTTAGGCCTCCATCTTGGATGACAGAGGTTCCGTTGTACCATACGTCCATACCTCCAGGTTTAAGAGAACACAAACTCAAGTTCAGTTTTCGTTGGTATTTTCCAGCACATTCTCTCTCCAATCTCCACCAAAATCAAATATCGTAGCATACCTTGTCAAACATCCAAACAGATGTCATAGATTTGGAGTTCTAAAAATATAATTTAGTTATAAATGATGCTTGGCACATACTACAGAAAATTGTACCTGTTGAATTAAATTGTCTCTTCAATTAACTGCTTGCATATAGAGTTTCAATCAGAAGAATGGATTGTACCAAGATTTTATTTCCTTCTCTTACTGGTAACATGACTCGAACTTGCAAACCCGTGGTTGTAACGATGATTAAGATCTTTTCCACTTCTATCTATCCCAATTCATGATTAAACAGTTGGAAGGCGCTCATTGTTACAACCACAACGTAGCATGTTCAAGTCATGTTATGATGTTACCATTTTGAAAAAGAAAAAAAAGGCAAATCCACTACTATGGTTGTGGGATCAATCAATTCAACTTCATCCACCTATATTATCTTGGTCAACCACTAAAAAGTTCATAATCTATAGTAGGATCTAAGTTCTTGTAAAGCTAGGTTGATTTCATTTTCAACAGTAGATAATAATTCTTGCACCCACCCTTTCCTTGTAAGATGAGATGAGTAGAAACCCACAACATCGTGGATGCAACAACGAGAAACTTCTAACTCTACTCCGGTTTTCCTCATATGGGATAGTAAGCACTTTCCAATCAATGTCATTTTCCACTATAGATAATGCTGGTCCCTTCCCCTTTCATCTTTTTACATCTTGACTGGTTCTCCTATAACCCCTTGATATTCTCTTTCTCCTAGTTTCCTTGGAACTTGTAGTTGTAACCGTTTAACACCTCATGGAAGGATTACTGCTGATCTTTTGTATATATGCCCAAACCATCTCAAATGGCATTCCTTGACTTTCACTTTTACTCTCCAATGACCTCATTCCTTATTCTATCCTTTCTTTTAACTCCACACATCCATCTCAATATTAGCATCTCACACTGCCCAACATGCAATTCCATGATACATATATATATATGGGGAATTCTCCAAAACTCCCCTTTTTCCGCCACTCTTTTTTTTTTTTTGTCATGGGGGCTATCTTGTGCCAATCTAGTCCCCCCCCCCCCCCCCCCCCAACCCAAATATTCACAAGTTCAAATTTGATACTCTTCCAACTTTTCCTCACCATTGGATTGAAATAATAATAAAATGATGCATCTAAACCATTAAATTTTACGGCCATGGATCAAAAGGTTAGGATGTTCTTATGGAGTCAAAATTTTGCATATAGGTAGGTCTCATATTAATCTTTCTATCCAATAAACTTCCATGATCATCATATATCCCAGTGGGCCCTACTAGAAGGGGCGTTTTTCTCCTAAAAAACACCCGGGCGTTGTCTAGCACTCCCCTGTGTGTGTATTACACAACTAATTGTCATCTTATAATTAGGAAAAAAAATGTTTCATTAAGCAGCACTCAATGATCACACGATACTCTACTAACTCATCCCCACTTTGCCCACTTGCAATGATCCTATTCGCAATATCCAGCACAAATATGTTTTCTTCTATAGTTACCCTTAGAAGTCAAAACCTCTCATGTTATACCAGGAAGTTATGTTCAATTTAACCAATTGATCTCCCTATTCTCGGATCCACTAAACTTGCAATGCATATGTTCTCTTTAATAGGTAAACTTCCAATCCAATTGACTCACAAGTCTTTCTCCAAAGTTCTAGTTTAACCTTTACTTGCATTCTTATTTGACCAAGGAGTACCACATCATCTACAAACAACGTACACTAAAGAGGTTTGTCTTGGAGATTTATCGTTGAGTTGTCCATAACCAAGGCAAACAAATAGGGAATCAACATCCCATGAAAATGCAGGGGCAGTGGCAGACCTACACGCACTGCCCCAGGTCGTTTTGAAGATGTTCGAGAACTGAATGAGCTTTGACCTGTCCCACTTATAATTAATAAATAGTCGCCCCATGTCTAAACCATGTGATCACCCCTTGTCACAAAACCTAGGTAAAAACACTCATTTCTTTTGACATTTTCTTCCCACCAGGAGTACCAGATCCTCTTCGCGCCATTCTCTTTAGACATTTTCTTGCTATTGAGAGTGTGAGGTCTTCTTCAAGGCAATCAAACTTTTCGTCACCAGCCCTCTCGTGGTTAGTCTCTCTCACACCAAATAACCCTAAATAAAGCAATCTCCCTCCCTCCTTAGATGTAGCATAATTCTAATCACTTTATACCTAAATTTGAACCCTTAATCTCCAAATCCTATTTTCAAATCCTAATCCAAACCTAAGCCCTAAATCACCAAATCTGAGCATATCTACAAGATGACCAAATCACCATTGGGCATACTTTAATCTTCAATTCATACAAAAATCGGTTCTTAGAGTTCATGGGTGAATAATAAGAGTTACATTTTAAGTGACAGTTTTTCTTTTTGACATGAGCCCAATGACTAAGATTAGAGAATTATTTTTACAGCTAAGGTAAGTACATGCAACCAAATTCTTTAAATCCAAATAAAATCCATTTGGGAACCCAAATTGGGTAATTGGGAGCTCAACCAAATCACCGTTGTAGGGCATTCAAACGCCTATGATTAAAGAAAATGTTATCTTAGGCTTATTTGATGATAATGAATCGATGATAACCTGAATTTGGGAGAGGTAGTGGGAAGACTCTTCAATTGGGCAAGAGCTCTGAGCACGAAAAAAAGTTTTATTTCTATTTACATGCAATAAATTTGCTCTTTTGGTATTATTCATGTGAAAGAAGTTAACAGACCGAGCAAAGGTTTAGCCCCACCCAAACAAAAATCCTAAGTCTGCCATTGTGCAGGCACAAAGATTTTAGACACAAATATGAAGTATCAAATACAATATATTTATGTTGAATATTTTACGAGTATCCATGAATATCTAGCGACTGTTATACTAGGTTGACAGCAAAAATTAATTATTTAGCCGACGATTTCTTGACAGCTGGTAGGCCTTTCCCAAAATTCGAAATGTTGGCTTCATTGATGTTGCCTCCTTTTGCAAAAAATCCTCTCGATGTGACTGCAATGTGAATTTAGCACTATAACTATGTGCAGTGTTGCTTGTCTAAAGAACATAACTTCAAGGCAATGTTGCTCCCATTCCACATTATTTAGTTATCGTCGCTGTCATGTATTTAAAATATAAAAAAAAAAAAAAAAGGATTAAGAAGAATGATTGTTGTGAATTGCTCCATCATTAAGAATAATGGCTATGCAAGTTCTGCATGCTCCAAAATTCTGCAATAGCATAAACTAAGCTATTGAGCTCTTCTCATGTGGCGCAGCCCCGGACCTTCGATCGAATAGACCAATCTCTTAGATGAGATTGATCGAATCCAACAAAGGGATTCCACACACAAAAGCACTCACAGCCATGAACACATGGAAAAAAACTCACGTTGGTTATTTGATTGAATAATGCATAACAGATAATAAGAGGTTCTTCTTTATATATAGAAGACAATTCCTAAACTAATCAAAACTCTAACGATAGGAAGTTACTTAATCCTACCCTAAATAGAATGTAGAAAGCAAATCATATTAGCAACTACTTAATATTACTAATTTAAATAGGATAGGGATCTCTGCCAATTTAGAGATCATGTGGATCCCATCAAGTGGGTCCATCAGGAGGGCCTGCGGGCCCTAGTCTTCTGTCGGGCTGCATCAACTCTCCCCGGCTTGAAAGAACTCGACTCCGGCGAGTTAATTGCTTGATAGCGCTCATAAAGATCTGGATTCAAGCGTTGAAAATCTGTTGCAGTGATCCATGAAGCATCAGAGAGAGGACGATTCTTCCAGCGGACATAGAACTTTTTGAAAACCTCCTTGACGAGTAGAAACAATTTGATCATCAAGCACATCAACAATCTCATCAACAGGTGGAAGATTCGAAGGGAGAGCAATAGTCTGCTCTTCAGTGTCACCATCATTGTCATGACCATGGTAGAGTGTAAGATCCTCTACGTTGAAAGTAGAATTGACACCGAAATCAGATGGAAGATCAAGCACATAAGCATTGGAACCAATCTTTTTGAGAATCTTGTATGGACCAGCATTCCGTGGATGCAACTTTTTATAAGCTCCTGGAGGCATACGCTCGGGACGGATCCGGACCATGACCATATCTCCTTCAGCAAATTCAATAAATCGACGATGCTTGTCTGCTTGCTGTTTATAAGTGGCATTACTGGCAGATATATGGCGGCGGACCTCATCATGTACTTGTTGCATATGGTGAAAGAAGTTTTCAGCATCAGCACTTACTCTGGCATCTACCGGCAAAGAGACAAGATCAACAGGTAGTCGTGGTCGAACTCCTGTAACAGCTTCAAATGGAGAAGTACCAGTAGACCGATTGACCGAATTATTGTATGCAAATTCAGCCATAGGCAATGCTTGATCCCAAGATGTGATGTGATCACGAACAAGGCATCGCAATAACTGTCCAAGACTTCTATTTACCACTTCCGTTTGGCCATCAGTCTGAGGATGGTAAGCAGTAGAGAATTTGAGCTTAGTATTGGACAGCATCCATAAAGTCTTCCAAAAGTAACTCATGAATTTGGTGTCTCGGTCCGAAACAATAGTCTTTGGAAGGCCATGTAGACGCACAACTTCTTTAAAAAAGAGCTTGGCAACCTTGTAGGCATCACTGGTAGAAGTACATGGAATAAAATGTGCCATCTTTGAAAAGCGATCAACAACCACAAAAACAGAATCAACTTTTCGTTGTGTCATTGGCAAACCTAGCACAAAATCCATGCTTATGTCTTCCCAAGGAGTATGAGGAACCGGTAAAGGCTGATAAAGTCCAGTGTTCTTCTTATTACCTTTGGATAGCTGACATGTCCGACAACGTTCGCAAATGCGAATAATGGTAGTCTTCATTCGGGGCCAATAATATCTATCGCTGACAAGAGCAAGAGTTTTATCACGTCCCAAATGACCACTACATCCTCCCGAATGCAACTCTTGGACAACATATTCACGAATGGATGTGGCAGGGAGGCAGAGTTGTGTACCTTTGAACAAGAAGTCATCATGAATGCTATAATGAGGATGCTTACCAAGATCACCATTGCTGATGTCTGCATAGATAGAACCAAAATCTGGATCTTCCGCATAAGCTAGCTTGAGTTGATCAAAACCTGGTACACTAACAGTCATGGTTGTCAACAAATGCTTTCGTCGACTAAGTGCATCAGCTATCAAATTATCTTTTCCTGCCGTGTGGCGAATACTGAAACTGAACTCCTGTATATATGCGCTCCACTTGGCACGGTTGGCACTGATCTTCTGCTGTGAATGTAGGTGTCGCAAAGCATCATTATCTGAATAAAGAACAAACTCGTTGCCAATCAAGTAATGTCTCCAATGACGAAGTGATTGTACCAAGGCATAGAATTCCAAATCATAAGAGGAGTACTTTTTCTTGGCATCAGAAAGTTTTTCGCTAAAAAATGCAATCGGGTGTCTCTCCTGACTTAGAACACCCCCAATGCCGACATTCGAAGCATCACAAGCAATTTCGAAGACTTTGTCAAAACTTGGAATTTGTAAAACTGGTGCCTCTGTGATTTTGCCCTTGATTTCTTGAAAGGCTCTAGTAGCAGAACTAGTCCACTTAAATTCACCCTTTTTCATGCACTCTGTGACAGGAGCCATAATACTGCTGAAGTTTCGAATGAACCTCTTATAAAAGTTTGCAAGACCATGAAAGCTTCGAACTTCAGTGAGTGTAGTAGGAATTGGCCAATCCAAAATTGCTTTGACCTTCTCAGGGTCCATTTTAATTCCTTGTGCCGTGACAACATAACCCAAGAAGACAACAGATGCACTCATAAAAGTGCACTTCTTGAGATTAATATAAAGTCGCTCCCGGCGAAGGAGTTGGCAAATTGTGTCCAGATGGTGAAGATGTTCTGCTTTTGTCCTGCTGTAGATTAGTATATCGTCGAAGTAAACGACGACAAACTTTCCAATATAAGGCTGCAGTAATTGTGTCATGACCCGCATAAAAGTACTAGGTGCATTGGTTAACCCGAAGGGCATAACCATCCATTCATAAAGACCATCTTTGATCTTAAAAGCAGTTTTCCATTCATCACCTGGCCTTATACGGATTTGATGATAACCACTTCGCAGATCAATTTTAGAGAAAATACATGCACCAGTCATCAAATCTAGCATATCATCTAATCTGGGGATTGGGAAGCGGTACTTTACCGTGATTTTATTGATGGCACGACTATCCACGCACATACGCCAACTTCCGTCTTTCTTTGGAGTGAGAAGTGCAGGTACTCCACAGGGACTGAGGCTTTCCCTGATATATCCCTTTTGTAAAAGATCATCAACTTGCCTTCTTAATTCTGTGTGCTCCATAGGACTCATCCGGTATGCAGGTAAATTTGGCAAGGAAGCACCTGGGACAAGGTCAATGGCATGTTGGATGTCACGTAATGGAGGAAGCTCATTTGGCAGTTCATCTGGAACTAGATCAGCGAATTTCTTCAAAAGTGGTTTTACTTCTTGTGGGACAGATGTAGCAGGAGATTCTTTTGGAACTTGTCTAGCAATCAGTGCATACATGACACCCTGTTCTTTGCTTTCATCTTCAAACTTCCTCATGGTCAATATAGGAAGTGCTGGAGCTATATCAGATGTGGAGGAAGATTTAGCGGGCAATGGAAGTAACCTAATCTTACTTCCTTTCCAGTTGAAAGAATAAGTATTGTGCTCATGATCTGTGATGACCTTCAGTTTCTTTAACCATGGTCGTCCAAAGAGGATATGTGTAACGTTCATTGGAATGACGTCACAACGAATTGTATCTTCATAATTACCGACTCTGACAGGGACGACACATTGCTTCCGAACAGGAATGGAATAATTATTGACCCATGCAACTTTATAAGGTCTTGGATGCGTCTCAGCTGGCAGCTTGAGTTTCTCGACTGCCTCTTGAGAAATAACATTTATCGCGCTGCCACCATCAATGATCATGTTACAAGACTTGCCCTTGCAATTGACTCGTGACCGGAAAATAGATGCATGATTCCAGTCGTCATTTTCTTCTATTGAATCAGCTACTAGGAGACGACGATCAAGGAAAAGCAGTGGGGTACCGTCATCAGCTTCTGTATCTTGGAATTGATCTATTGCAATTTCATTTTGAGGCTCTGCATTGAACAACTCTGCTTCTATTTCCTCATCATATTGTTCATCATCTTCTGGCTCATTAGTAGCATATAAATTTCTATGAGGACACTCGGCTGCATAATGTCCCTTTTGTTTACAAGCATAACAAACGATTTCTCTTTTATCTAACCTTCCGCGGCCACGATTATCATTCTGATTCTGCTGCACCCGCTGATTTGGCTGTGGCAAAGCTTGCCTCTGCTGGATGGCTTGCTGTGGCCTCGGTGGTGCTTGCTGGAATGGTCTAGGAGGAGGGGGAGGAGGAGGACGAAAACCTTGTGTCTGAGTACGGTTAAAAGTAGGTTCAGGTCCTCTTCTAGTGGAAGACTCCCCGACTTGAAAAGTGTTGCGTCTCCGCAACTGGAGTTCATGCTGAGCTTTCCTGGCTTTACAAAATAGCTCATCAACTCTGGTGTAATCAAACATAGCAACTTCCCGTCTGACATCATTGCGCAATCCATCTCTATATCGAGTGATAGTGAGGCGATCATCTGTTTTCAAATTACAACGAACAATATATTCTCGAAATTTGTTTGTATATTCTTCCACAGATAGATTGCCTTGCTGGAGAGTAAGATATTCTTGGTGCAGTGTGTCAATGTAATCAGAAGGAATGAAATTGTTCTTGAGCCTTTCTTTCATGTTGATCCATCTAATAATGGGCTGTCCCAAAGCAAGTTCATTATTTTCAACACCATACCACCAGATTCTAGCAGGACCCTTAAGTTTAACCTTCGTAAAGGCTATCCGCTGCTCATCATTCATGTTATACCACGTAAAATAATCTTCAAGGGAATTAAGCCAATCAACAAAAACTTTTGGACTGACATCTCCAGAGAAATCAGCAACATCAATTCTGACTTTCTTCGTGATATCATCAGTGCGTTGTGCAACCATGGGACCCTGGGTGTCTCGTTCAGCAATGAGACGCTGTACAAAGTCACGCATGGACTCACGCGGCTCAATCCTTTCTGTTTGGATGGGTGTGACTATTTGTGTGGAAGTGGATGACCCTTCCTTTGCAACCGACTTGGTATTTTGCAATTCAATAAGTGCAGTCTCTACGGTGTGTAGACGATCCATTACTTCGTCCATATCTTGGCCCAGTTTGAATAACTGTTCATCACGTTCTTTGTCCGTGAGCCAATGACTGAGATTGTCACCTCTTCTAGGCATGGCTGGAATTTTAATTTTTTTTTTTTTTTTTTTAATGGACTGGGTCGGATCCGGACTCAAATTGGGCCCAGATTAAAAGAAGGCCCAAAACTCAGGCCCAGTTCACAGAACACGTGTGAGAAGTAAAAGAGTCCTCCTCGGGCTCCGTGCGCAGGAGAAAAAAAATAAGAGAGGGCTTACTGTATCAATGAAACGAAGAAGGGGAGACCTTGCGATGGCGCTGGTGGAGACGAGGCTGGGGGACGGCTGCTGCGACTGGCTGCTGGAGACGACGACGGTGCTGGAGTCCTCGTCGGTGCCAGGTACGCCCTTTTTTTTTTTTTTTTTCGATGTCGTCTTTCTGCAGCAACTTCTCTCTCTCTCGACAGCTGATGCTGCTTCTTTTTTTTTTTTCACTTCTGGGAGGGCTTTCGAAAGGTTGGAAGGACGAAGGCAGAGCGTGGGGTTGTTTGGGTTTAGGGCTTGGGACGTGAGAGGGAGATGGTTTTTGGGCGTCAGGTGAAGGGTTGGGTTCGGCTTGGGTTCGGCTGGGGTTGTGGGGCTTCGGTTTGGGATTGGGGTTAGGGTGGAGGTTTGTGGGTGAAAGGGGTTTGGGATGGAGATGAAGAACGGTGATGCTGGGAGATGGAAGAGAGTGCGTTGGGGTTTTTGTTAGGGTTAGGGTTGGGTGGATTTTGACAGTGGGGATGGGTTGGGGTTTTGGTTTCGGGAGATGGCCGGAAGTGGGGATGGGTTGGGGTTTTGGTTTCGGGAGATGGCCGGAAGGGTTTTCTGGGTTCTGGGTTCGGGGTGGTGCTGGGGTCTTCGCAGTGGCTAGGTTGTAGAAGGTTGGATCGGCAGGGAGGGGAGTTGGGTTGGATGGCGTGGGATGATGTCGATGGGTGGACGATGATGAACCAGAGAAGACAGTTGTTTCTCCGGCGACCGGATCTGGGCTCTGATACCAATTTGGCGCAGCCCCGGACCTTCGATCGAATAGACCAATCTCTTAGATGAGATTGATCGAATCCAACAAAGGGATTCCACACACAAAAGCACTCACAGCCATGAACACATGGAAAAAAACTCACGTTGGTTATTTGATTGAATAATGCATAACAGATAATAAGAGGTTCTTCTTTATATATAGAAGACAATTCCTAAACTAATCAAAACTCTAACGATAGGAAGTTACTTAATCCTACCCTAAATAGAATGTAGAAAGCAAATCATATTAGCAACTACTTAATATTACTAATTTAAATAGGATAGGGATCTCTGCCAATTTAGAGATCATGTGGATCCCATCAAGTGGGTCCATCAGGAGGGCCTGCGGGCCCTAGTCTTCTGTCGGGCTGCATCATCATGTCACTATGTTTGGGGAGGAGCAATTCAATAACTGCTAATAAATAGCATAACTCAACATTAAAAAATGACAACATGAAAATCTAGAACCAAAAAACTAACAAAAAGGGTGTGCTAAACATCAAATATTACTAATAAAGAAAGAAGATAAAGATAGGAGAAGAAAATAAGAGATTAAGAGAGGAGGATGAAAAGATGAATTGGACTAGATGAGAAACAGATAAAGAAGAGAACCAGAGTGAAAGGTCGAATTAGGAGGAAGAGAGTATATAAAGATAGATAGCTTTGAGAATGAATAAGGAATAGAAAAGAACTCCTCCAGCAGGAGAAAGAGAGAAAATAGAGAAAGACAAAGTTGAGAATCAGGCACATTTGTGCAGGCTTTGCGGAAACGGAAAGGTAAGACCTCTTTATATTCCATGCAGCCTCTTTTTGTTGTTTGGTGAAAATGCCTATTTTTGTGGATTTTTCCTGTGCGAGATAAGAAACACGAGTCCGACCTCCCCCCCGTCAAAAAAGGCATTTCCACATAAGAGGAACCCATGTTTCCTCTTCTATGGCAATACACAAACTAGCCCTGAATAAGGAATAGAAGAAGAATTTCTCTAGGAGACATGTAAGAGAAGAAGATTTCACTAAATCACTTACAAGTGCCTAATGCCCCATGCATATCATATAAATGAGACCAGTTATATGGAAATTTGATAATCCACCAATTTACGCCTCGCATCTTTAAGGTGTAAAACACATATGCAGATGCAAGTAGACCCATTGATTGACTTCACATGCCACAAATCATCCACCATACACCATCATGCATGCACCCCGGCCAAGTCTTATCCAATTTGTAGAACCCATTGTGGTGGGACCATCAACCCCAAAAATCATATTGATCATAAGATCTTACCCAACTTATTATGTCCTTTCAATTTAGATTTTAGACCACTGTCCCTTTCATTTCAACCACTTATTTGATGGTCACTGATGATTAGTATCACTGGTTCAATAAATTTTTGGGTGATACTCACATCGGTGCTCGACTGGAATGCCATATATGTGTTGTATGGACCATTTACCAGCTAGTATTCCCATTAAATCATGTGTATTCAATTCCTATGTATTGTAATGCAAACAAACAGTCCCTAAGAATATTACATCTTTTTTTTCATAGAAAAACAAGCAGCATTTTGCATTTTACAAAGCCATGATAAATACCCACTAATCATCTTACTCACAAAACTCCGCCCTAGAGAGGAATTTAAAAAAAATTAAGGAGGATCCAACATGTAGATAGTTATAGATCTTGTACATATCAATATGCACAAAACTTACAAAGATGAGATAAAAAAGAAAAAGAAAAAAGAGTACCCTTTGCGCGAAGCATGTTCAAGAGATAATGGAGGTTTTCAGGAGGCCGAGTGGCGGCCACGTCTTTGATGAAGAGCACATGATCTGCATTTGATTCGAGGAACACTGTTAATCTCTACCAGTTCAATGTTTATGAAACAAAGAGGGGATTTGATTTCACAAGAACAAGGAGATTGCAATAAGATGCAGTTGGTGGTTACTTTTCTATTACTTACCAGAAGAAGAAGAAGAAGGTGATGATGGAATTGCAATGGAAGGGGATGAAAAGGAAGAGGAGCAGCGTATGGTGCTGCGGAGAAATATTGCTGGGAATGCGGAGGAGCACGAGAATCCGTGTGCCCTCATGCCTGTCTTCTTGCTGCTGCTGCTGCTGCTGCTGCTAGAGTTGTTGTTTGTGTTGCTGCTTGCCCTGGGCACTTAAATGCTTCCCCGCCACAGCCTCCTGCTTGACTCGGCGGAATTTTTATCCACAGGAGGTGGGCGGTATCGTACTGGCGCTATAGGCTTCTCACTAGTCACTACTGAGCTAATTATATATGGACAACATAATTACATGTGTTTACGGATATAAAAAAATATTAAATTGTATAGGATACATTTACGGGTCTAATAGCATATATTATTGCTCCAATTGAAATGAAATTAGAGATTTATTGATATATAAATATCTCATTTTAATCCATCATGACTAATCCACCGACTGTAAAATTGGAAGGGATTTAAACATAATATAAGACCTTGGGGAGCGAATTCATGCCTTATGCTGAAGGGCCAACACCTGGGGGTGTCTAATTCCTTCATATGTGGTGTTGCATGTATTCGATTATTAATTTATTATCCCCTTGCGTCAAAGGCACTTGTGTGGAGTGGAGTCGAGGAAAATTTAGTGTATCTTTTTTCTCTTTTCTGTTCTTTTTTTTTTTTTTTTTGAAGACAATAATAATACACCGAACAATTGTAAAATGATAAGCACGGAAAAGTTATTAAAAAAATTATAAGCACAAAAAATCGTAGGCTTTTCCATTGTATTAAGGATTACATGCCTTTGCTTCTGGCCTTTGAGATATAAGGAGATGTTTGTGCAATGCCTTTAGCTACAAAAATAGAGGGAGCACCTTCCTCATTCCTATTTGGCGCAACAACGATTCAAGGGATGAAAGTCAGATTTGGCCGTATCTTCCATACTAGAGGGAATCTAGAATTCCTACCTAGTAAGGTCGAACATTGGTGCCGTGGAAGAAGAAACCCCTTTTTCTCTTTCACGGCTCGTGCACAATCACACCCATAAGTGGATCATGTTAATGAGATGTTGGCCTTACTAGTGAAATTTTATTAAGTAGTTGTCATATCCATCATTTCGACAACCGCTCGATATTATTTCTAATGAGGCCTATTTGTTTACAATAATTCTAATATTTCTTGTTTGTAGAATGTTTGGATTTCTACAAATGTTATCCCCCGAGTATAATCTAAACACTCAAGTAAAGTATAGCATTCAGAAAGATGCAATTATAAAACCTAAAAGGTCAGAGGCCTATTTCTTTAGCACAATTATTGACGATAATTTATCATGATGGGAATTTCTAATATTAATAGTATAGTTATCTCCTTGGTATTTGGAAATGGTATGTTTATTTGCTGGAGTTATGAATTTTAACCAACTAAAAAAGTCAAAAATATCCTTTTGAATTCTCTAAATTTGATGCTCCTTATCATTTACAAATACATATTTGGCCACGAGGAATTTAGAATTCCATGTGGAGGATCACATTTAGAGAATTTGTTAAATTCTTCATATTCTTGCAAAATAACAAGCCCTAAAAGCAAGTATTTAGAAGGATGATATTTGTAATTCTAGTAACCAGGTTCGAAATTTCAACTATTGAGGGGACATAATTTTAGTATTTGACACCAGCATCAGAATTCTCATTAGAAATATCTCTAGACAAACAGGGCCTTGAGCAGTAATGGCTTAGACCATGAGACACACTTTCTAAACGTATCCAATACATAGAGGAAGAGGAGATTGGAAGATTCATATGTGACGTAGGTGTTCAAAATATGAGATTTTCTAACCGTGTTCACCTATAAATATTGAAGGCCTGTTTGTTTCATGTTATTGAATTCATAGGAACTCCAATTCTTGTAATTCTATAGTTGGTTAAAAATGGCAAATCAACTGTGCATATTTTAAAGGGACAATCAAATAACGACTCTTTTAATGAAATTTGAATAAAAGGAAGATGAAAAATGAATATTCAGTTGACACTATAGTTAAAATCTTGGGAAAGCCAAGATCCCTTCTACATCGCACCTTATATCTTACCTTAACCTCTTTTTATCATCCTTTGATGGAGCTCATTTGCCCATTCCTGCGTATTCTATGTGAACAATGTGGCCCTAAGAGAAATGTTCATGCGACGCCAAAGGCACCGATTTTGACTAATGATCTGGTTTAGTCTCTGTGGTGCCTACCTTTACTTCATCAATCCTGCTTCTATACTACATATCACTCTATCTATATGAGCCAAACTTCACTTTGATTGGAGCTTTTTACATTGTTTGGTGGATAACATGACTTCATGTATTCACTTTGAGCAAGGGGAGCGGAAGGAAATCTCCGGTGCATCGCATCGATTGAAATATCCGAATCGCTCAAAATGAATGCCTTTTTTGCAATAAATGCAGATAAATCTTATTAAAATAAGAGTTGGTCCCATTGCATGATTTAGTATATGATTAGCAAATGATTAATGTGCAATACAAATAATGTATAAAATTATGTTAAGTCATGTTATTAATCAAACTCTCAACATCATGGAGGGACCAACTTCTAGTAGAGTGATATTTTGGGCATATTCCGTTGCATGGGAGAGCTTTTATTTTGAGTGATTCTTATTTTCAATAAATTGGTCCCACCATGGATTTCACTCCTTTTCACTTGATGCTAATATGCTATTCAAACTCATTTGGCTGCCCATGATTATGACCCAACTTAACTTCCACACTAATAATAGGAAATCTGCTGAGAGTTTGTTAAAATCGTCACTAATGCCAATAATCTGCTAACGAGTAGATAATCATATTTGAGCTGATGATTGAACAGCTCTAATGACAATAATTGTAAGTGCAACAACAAAATATTCCAACTCCTCCGATGCATGTCTCCAAACCATTATCAATTATCGATGGCAATGGGTCACGATTAAAATAGCGACCCGTCCCAACCCACTCCTATTAAGGCTGAGTTTAGTAGTGAAATTTGTTGAGTTTATCAGTCCATATAGATTTTCAGGCTTTGATCCGAATCGGTTTTTGGGCGAGTTCGAGTTTTAAATATGCTTGACCCGCTTCGCTCCACCCCGCCCCAGTTTGTAACTTTATATAAACTTGCATAATATATATTTTTCTGCAGCACTATTATAAATTAGCAGCATGTTTTCTGCTTGAACAAAAAGTTTTATGTTTGAACCTTGCCCTAAAATGTTAATTTTCTTTTCTTTGAAAAAATGAATTTAAAAAACCAACTGGGCATCAAGCTTGACCCAACATATACTTCCCGCGGCGGGCCTTATTAAACCCATACCATTGCCATCCCTAGTAACAATGTGCCCCCTCTTGCAAGCTGCTTGTGTGAACAGGCTTTGGCCAACACTGCAAATGTAGCAACCACAAAGAATAGTCCAATTTTTCCAATTACAGTTGCCACTCCGTTGAGATCAAATTTCACTAGCTCTAATAACTTGTGCTTAGCACAGTATCTCCTGCATCGCAAAATAAATAATCACATATTAAAAAAAAATACTTTTTTTCACTAAGACAAGTTGGATAAAATAAAAATATAGAAATTGAAGCAAAAATTGTATAGTTACATAAAAGAACAACTGAAATATAAATGGATTGATGGAAAAATGAGTTGGTAATTGCACAAGTAGTCACATAACCGTTGGTCAAAATTATAACTGTTTGTCAAAATTGAAGTCAAGATCTTTTAGCTCAATATAGTATAATTGGTGTTTGGTTGCTCCCTGCTACTCAATTCTTATGCTAACTGTTCCCACCAACTTCCTCAACGTTCCAATTTGCACAATAGCAATAAACAAAAAAGAATAGCTTTCCTTGCATTTACAATGACAGGCTCACTTCACCTGTCAAACTTATGAATCGTTTATTAATACAGAAAAGATGGACAACCTATCACTTCACCTGGAAAGTTGACATTTCAAATAAACTCTTGTGAATGGGCATGTGGTGGTAGGGAAAAGGAAAGTCAAGCCATACTCGTTCAAACTTTTATGAGGAAGATGAAATGGGAAAGAGGTTCCGAGGAAAGATCTCAGTTGCAAACTCACGTAAACGACTTTTTTTTTTTTGAGAAACTTGTGAAATTTCATCGAAAGAAGGTTAAAAAAATATGGGTCAAAGCAGTCTGCAATCATTTACCAGAAATAAAAAAACATTATTTGGGCTTTGGGGTTGTTTTAAGGTATAAGGCATGTCTCCCCGTCCCATCGACTTATAGACGGAACGATTTCGGATCGGAACTATATTGGACTGGATTGGGTCCGCTTTAAATAATAATTTCAGTTTTAGGTTCAATTCCGAGTTGAAACCTGTTTTGTTGGTTCTAGGCCTGATTTCGATAAAAAAAATCCGAATTCGGTTCCAGGACTGAATCAACTTAGAGGACCAAAATCGGTTCAATTTTTTTTAATAAGTACATTATTCAACTTATAACAGTACAGAAAGTCTACTGCCTCCAGGATTAAACATAAAAAACATATTTAAAAATTTTAATTTTGAACTACAATTTACAACATCAAATACTCGTATGTCGAATCTCAAGTCAACAAGTCGGAACCTATATGTACTCAAGACCATACTTGTTTATCAATCGTAACATAAATTGGATTTCAGACCGATTCTTGTTTATGAACCGAAACCTAAAATAGGTTTCAAAACCCTTTTTTTTTTTTGTCGAAGCTTTTGGATAGAAGGAGAGTCCGATTCGATTCCTGATTGCAACCCTAGTACCCTTTTATAAGTTCTAAGTTTTTTGGGGAAATTTTAAGGAAACACCCCTTAACCCCTCATAAACGACAGATGGGCCAAACATTCCATATTGATGTCGAAGCCCGAACCAACTACACAGACAAACCACCCCCACCCCCACACCACCCCCACCCACTTTTTAACTCTATCTTGCGATGATTAGGGAATGTCGTGAATATCACATGATATATCGTGTTACACACGTCAGTACATACATAAAACCCTAATGCAAAACTCTTCCTCTTTGTTCTTTTGATATCTTGAGCTCTTCTTGATGGTCCGTAGTCTCAATCTTCTTCCACTAAATTTCTTTCACATCATAGCAAATCCAATGGTGTCAAGTGACATACCATTTTAGAAGAAATCCTTATTAATCATTGTTGATATCACGATTTATCACCAACTTCTCAACAAAAATTCAGGCAAAGAATACTATAAAACCTTACCAAGGACAAATGGACAAGACAAGGGATAAGTTTCAGTCACTACAGAGAAAAGGATGTTTTGCATGGAAGTTTTTGTTGGGAGATTAGAAGGACACGTCCTAAGACATTGTGGGATATGAAAAAAATAAATAAAAAAGAAAAGAGAAAAGCTGTCGGAAGGTTCTCCAACAATGATATGAAATGTTTGATCCATTTGCCATTTTTGGAGGACTTAAAAGAGGGTTTTTCCAGTAAAAAAATCCAAATAACAATAATATCAAAACAAAATTAGGAGCAATTATATTTAATGTTATTTTAGAATTATTTTGCATTTAACTAATATTTATATTTATCGAGATCATTTTATTTTCTTGAATTGTTATGGGTAATATTTCAGGGAAACCCTCAAATTGAGTTCATTTGGGAATTTTAAATATAATATTTATAACAAAATTTGTTGAACAGCCCGATATAAAACAAGAGGCTTAGTACTTTTTCATGCACTTACTTTCTATACGGTTTAGTTTGATATATATATATATTTTTTTGTTTTTATTTTATTTTGTGAGGGAAGAAAAGAACTGTTATTTTTCCATGTTTGTTTTTTTTTTTTTTTTTTTTTTCCTCTTTTGTATAAATACCACGATTTGAACCAAAAACTTCAAAGTTAGAAGGAAAGTTCCTCCTAAGAGGGTCTGCATGTTGATGTATGCCTTTAATTCGAAAGTCATCTTTAACTATCTGATTGAAATGCCCGCATGAAAATGTAATTGTAGAATAAATCTTTTTCAATTTAGAACTATTTTTCTCAAGGCAAAAAAACTTCGTGAGCTGACTCTTGACTCTCTCAAGCCACTCTTTTTAATGAATGACCAAGTTAAATACGAGGGAGACTTGACTGTGTCATCTCATTGTGATAAGTTGTTTGCATTCTAAATCATTTGATAAGTAAATTAGACTTTCAACAATTTAGGTTTAATTTTAAGCAATTATACTCAAGGGTTTTCTTGGAACCTGCATATGCGGGCCACTGAATCAACCATATCTATCCATCCATATTTGGAGTTCGGCTCCTCTCACAGGCATTCTATAAGCAGAATGAGCGGAACTCCATAGTGGCACGACCTATTGAAAACCTTAATACCCCCCCTCTACTCTACCTTCATATATCGTGCCTCTAAATTTTTACTGTAAGTCAGTCCCATTGTAAAATTAAGGATATAATTATTAAAAACACGAATAAATCCGATAAAGAATGTACAAAATCATGTAATAATCACATGCACCCTCAATATTACCATGGCAACAAATCATTCTAGAGTAAGATTTGAAAATATCTCATGGATGGCCAAGGATGTACCCCATACCTGCATATAAGGATGTGGTCCCAGTCACCCTCCCTAAACTTGGGTTTGCCCAAAAAGGCAACATGAAAATTTCGACTCCACCCCCAAAACTTACGTGAAAATTCATAATCTACCCAAAAAAACCTAACTAACCTATTGCCCCCCTCCCTCAAATAAATAAAAAATAAATTAACGGGTCAATCATGGCATGGGCATAGCGTATAATTTTTAGCATTGTCAATAGGTAAATATTGTGCCCTACCTGTGTAGCTGCACTCCTTCCACCTAGATGGACTACCTTAGAGCTTGTTTTTTTGCTGTAATCTCAGGAATTCTTGTTTGGGGAATTCCTAAATTCCCAAACAAAGTGAAATTCCTGAATGCCCCTTAGGGCTTGAGCATCTTGGAATTCCTCCAAGATGCATGGGGAGTGGAATTTCTGGATGCCCCTTTAGGCTTGAACATCCAGGGATTCCACCAAGATGCATAGGGAGTGGAATTCATGGATTCCTAAAGGTCAAAAGAGGCATTTCATTTGGCTGGAATTCAGAAATGCTAGTAAAGAAACATGAAATTCAGAAATTCCATCGGACAGCCTATCACGTAATGTTCATGGATTTCTGAACATGATAAATTCCTAGCAGAAATTACACTAAAGAAACATGACATTACAAGTTATTACAACCCTTGCACAAACCAAAAAAAAACCACCCCACCCCTGGAAAAAAAGAAGAAAAAGATGTAATTGGACAAAAACCATAGGCAATGCTGTCTTGACATGACAGGATGTTGTTGAGAGAGACAGAGGTAGTAGAAAGAGCACAAGTCCAGCAATCGTATATAGGTAGTAGGTAAAGCCAAAGGCAAAGGGCAAAGCCAAAGGCAAAGGCAATGGGCAAAGGTATAGCAATAGTAACTAGTAAGTAGTAAGTAGTAAGTATATAAAGATTTCAAAAAAGGCCGCGCCCTTCCCACCATTTTACGTCCTTTTTATAAGGGAACTTTCAACCCAACCCTCGCACGCGTCAATCTATTTTAAAACAACGCCCCCCAAAAAACCAGATGCGACGAGGGAGCAGGGGGGGCGGCCCCGGCCAAACAGCGATTCTAGGGTTTTAAATAAACCCGCCATCGTCCCCGTCCCCTCTTCGTCCCTTTCTCTCCTGCATTGCATTTTGCATCGGCATTACAATCACATACGAGATAGGAGAGGGGAATTGACGAATTGAGACGAGTAGATCGAATCGAGCCTTCGAAGATGGCTTCCAAGGCTACATCTTCAACTCCATCGACCAGATCGGAGCCGTCCAAGGACATTCAGGTATTCCCATTCTCGATTTTTCTTCTATTTCTACCTCTATCTCTCTATCTATTGTTTATTGCATTGCGCTTTGGTGGGAGGGAGAGGCATTTCCAGGTTTTCCTCTTGGTGGTGTTGGGTCTGATCTGAGCCTCGGAGGTGTTTTCAACGATAATGAATCTTGGGGTGTGTTTGGATTTGAAGGAGAAAGATGCTTGAGATGGAAAGATGTCATCTTGAACCCTTATTTAGACAAATTGATTCTTGGATTGTAAAATAAAGATGATTTCGTTTGAGAAATTGGTGTTTTCTCCGCGCCATTGGGTTGAAAACTGAATGACCACATGTCTTGCTTCTTTCTTTCTGCAAAAAAAATTATTTTCACTGGAGAAAATGGGGAAAAAACTGGGGTAGGAGAATCATCACTTGTTTCTTCCTCAACTAAACTGTTTTTGGATTTGAAAGGAGAGAGTCGCGTAGGACGAAATCACCCACTCTCCCATTTAGGGGTGGATTCGCTCAACATGTCATCTTCTTCACAAGGGGGAAGGCGCACATAGTTTTATTCATCCAAAAGCTCCCTTTCTATTCTCATTCCATAATAATATATGGGTACATGGAGAAGATGATTGGACAATTTTTGTTTTATACCATCTCATGCTATACACTAAAGACTCGCATTCGCATGCACAAAATTAGAGCATGCTCTTCTTTATGAGGAGGCTACCCCAACTACTATGCAACTATCTATGCATCTTTTGACATATTCTCATCATGCAATACTTAATGACTGACATGAATCATGTTAAGGGATATTCAACCTAGAACATGTTCATTCTCTGTACATGAGTGCTTTTATTTGAAAATGGCTAATGTTCAACAGAGCATTATCAAAGCACACCATAAATACTAATTCTTAAGGAGGCATGCAAAACATTTCTAAATATATAGCATTCAAGAGGTGGAATCTATGGCCTCTTTCTTTTGGCTCAGCTGGCTGGGGACACCAATGCTCACCTGTAGGGGGAGAAAGCATGTGAGTTGGAGTCTCTTATCATGAAATAAAAGAAGAAGTGGAATCTATAGCTTTGGTTACAGGGACAAAGTAGGCATGCAAACAGCTAACACCTTTATTGTAGAGGGTGATTCTGATTGTACTATTAGGTGGGTTGAGGAAAAAATTTGGGTGCGTTGGAGACTGGCATCCTTTTTCAATGGGCTGAAGGACCTCTTTGAAGGCTGGTAGTTAATTTTTTTTTTCCACATTTTCTTAGAGAAGCAAATTTAGTTTTATATCTTTTAGAAAAAAGTTGTTCATTATCCAGTTTTGGTGATTCGGCATGTAGATGCTCTGGAGTTTAGAGCTTTGGGCCCCCGTAGGCTTTCTTTATATTTTCTTGTGGAGACTAGCCCATCTCAGACTACTTTTGCTGCTTGTATCTTTTAAATTATCATTAATTAAATCAATCTGTGTTAAAAAAATGGGGGGAAAACCTCCACACCAATTTTCAACTATTGAATGAAAGCTCGTGTTATTGATAAGAAAAAGAAGAAATTGACCTTTCAAAAAAAAAAAAAAAAAAAAAAAACTTTCAAAATGATAAAAAAAATGAGAGAGAAGAACTTGTGTTCTTGTGATTGGCCATGCAATTACAAAGGCATCTAAAAAATTTCTTAGTTAGAATGTTTTGGCGGAAAGGAGAGTGGGTTGGGGGATTTTTTTTTTCTTTCCGCTTTTCATTTTTGCCTAACAAATCCTGAAAAATAATTAGATATATCACTTGTTCCTCGTATATATGGTTAGCATCGCAGTAACCTGAGCAGAGAGACTTGAGCCATCACTGGTTAGAACAAATGGAATTAGCTTGTCACAGGAAGAATTTCATTTCTTCATCCATAGTAACAGAAAAGAGAGATGCTTCCTAGTAACTGAGAGTTGATTGGTTTCTTATTATCTTCCACAGATGACTGCAATGCAAGACACAAGTCAAACAACAATTGACATTTCATCAGTCATTGATTCTCTAAAGCAAGAATATGCTGCTGAGCGTTGCGTTCTTATAAAGGTGCTTCTTGTGGTAGTTGTTATTATCATTTTATCTACAATGCTAATGGATCCAGCACTCATTTAATATGGACTACTTATTTTATTTTTATTTTCTGCAGAAAAAAATGGAAGAAAACAAGCAGAAACTCGATGATGTTACTAATTATGTTCATAATTTGTCAAAGCTAAGAAGAAACACTACCAGTATCAAAACTGATCCAACAGAAAACTTGTTGACCAAAAGGCAACAAGATGCACTTTGCAAGCAAAATGGTGTTGATCTAACTGATGGAGAAAAGGAAACCAGTATCTGCCAAGAAGATAATTGGCATGCCTCATCAACTGTTCTTTTGGGAAGTAATTTTGGTGCGAAAAATGTTATTCGTCCAATCAAGTTCCAGGAAGTAGAGAAGCTTCCTCCTTATACCACATGGATCTTTTTGGATAGGTATGTCACACTCACATGGATATGCTTATTGTAGATATCATGTCAACAGGATGATGAGTTTCTGAGTGTGCTCATTTTGATGTTTTTGTGTGCCTGATAAAATATCTCTCGAGTCCTCTGATATTTTCATCACCACATCTTAGTGTTTGCGAATCATGAATGGTGAACCGCATGATTTTCATAACAATGTTCACGACAGCAATTTTTTCTTCTTTGCTTTAAGGAACTAAACAAACAGAAAAATGGAAAGGAAGTTGTCTAATTAGTGCCAGTACAATGATCTGATCGTTTTTCTAGTTAGTGAGTAGACCTCCATGTTGGCATCCCTGAAGAGTGAAGAGGGAACAAATGACAAAAGTCAGCTGTGACACATGTTGCAATTACTCCATTAATTGCGTATTTATAATTGTTTGAACTTTGAAGAACTCAACCCATTTGAGAGCAGTTAGGGATTTGTATATAACCATGTATATATTCAACAAGTTAAGACAGATTCATAATCTAATCCATAGATTTTAATATAAAAATTACTTTAGTCACAAAAGTCTCAGAACCGAAGAGCATCCTTGAAACTGTGGCAAAGTTATTCATTATTATGCCTTGTTGATTGACCTAGTCCAAATTATCCTAGAACCGCCATCATATTTCAGTTGCAAAGAAATTCATGGTGGTGCATCCTCTGGTTGAAAACAACTTCCCTCAACCTTTTCAGTCCTTTGAAATCTTTACACCACGAATAAGAAGGTGGAATCTGTGATGGAACAGTGCCTAAGAATTGGATTTCCTAACCATAACCAGTCAGTGCACCCTATGGCCCATACTCCATCCTTTGTTGGAAAGGCCTGCTATGCAAAGCGACCAAACTATTGCCAATGGACATAGGCTATTGAGGATCTGCCCTTTACCAGCGGCACCACACCTTGAATCCTTAAATGAGTTGAGTAGAGATCTATTTATAAACCAAGTTATACTGCTTAAAAGATTCTTCCATCATTGTCTTGTGAAATGTTAATGAATCCAAAGACCACTTCTTATGTCTACATACTCCGACACCAGGCCCCTAATAAGGCCACTAACATCTGAGCATTAGACAAAGTCACACCAAAATGTTTTAGGAAACTCATGCACCTGGCACACTTATTTCACAAGAGGGTCCACTGTCTTTGTTTTCTTTAAAAGTAAAAATGACTAGAAATAAGCTTACTTTAATCATAAATAAAAACAACTAGAAATAGCGCGTGCGTCACACACACCCACACACTTACACTTTGGATATGATAAATGGCTAGAATTTTCCAGGCGTCGCCACTTAAAGCTACACTTAGAAGATCCGGAATAAAGAAAACCCTCTCCAATAGGAACCTAGTCTATAAGATAGCATAGAAAAGACAAAATCTGTCCTCAGCATTCTTAGATATAAAAATTATAAAAGTATAATTTTCTCAGTGGATGGTGTCCTAAACAATAACAACATGATCTCCTTTGGGGTGAAATATTGCTGCACTTACATTCCTTTCTATAGGAAAATGAGGCTATGTTTTTTCTGCAGATTAGGGTCATCTTACAATGTATACCGTTCCCTTTCATGGAAAGTTTCCCCTTGTGATGTGCCATAAGGAGCTAGGTTGTCATCCCTCTCTCCACACACACATTTATATACAATAATTTTCAAGTCTACACCTCAGGTCTTACAGCGCATACCTCCTAGTGGGGCCCACCTGATCACCAATCTGAATGTACCACACCACTCCTGATAGTCACCGGTCCTTTTTTTAAAACACCGATCTGAACGGACTAGACCAGACTAGAGCATTGGATCGACTATCCATTTTCTTTATATATATATATATATAAACTATTGAATTTGTGATCCACGGATTAAGGGGCTGGGATGATTTGATGGGCCTCAAATATATACAGAGGTAGGGCCCATACAGATTTTCAATCCCCAACAGTCCCATTAATTGGCAGGGCCCTAGGTGGGTCCCACAACGAAGTGCACACATGTGTGCAACATAAGAGGTGCGCAAGTGATCAACCCTATATATATTACCATCTTCAAATCCTCGTCCCAACTATGTTGCAGTTGACTACGTGAATTATGTTTCTCTATTTCGCTCCATTTTGAGCCAAGTCCTCAGCAGTTTGCACTTCTTTAGATCCATCCTTACTCCTTTGCTTTATGCCTTTTTCGTCTTGTTTCTAATAGACATGCTACATTAACTCTACTTCTTTTCATTGTTTCGACCGACTCAATGCTTTTGCCCGTCAAAGTTCTTATATTCCATGTAGCAAGTCAAATCCTCCCAGCTTCTGAACCACTTTCTTTCAAGAACCCATGCCTTCATTCCACTATGACCATGCATCGCTGCAGTGTGTCACTTATTGTAGGGGATGCCCTACCATAATCATGAAACCCTTGCCTACTTTTTACTGCAACTGGGTGCTGCTGTAATGCATCGCTTGGAGTGGGGAACGCCCTAGCGTGATCATAGAATGTTGTTTTCTTAGAATTCATGTTTGGGTTGTGACAAAAGTTTTACATTGGCTTGCCTCTACCTAATGCAACCATCCTTTATCTGGGCTTGGGATTCGCAGTAAACATTGGCGAACTTTATGTAATTTATCTATACACATCCAACAATTGAGGTGATTTTCCCTTCACTTTCATAATTTTATTCATTTTTCAGTAGCCATCTACTTTCCAGCTGAATTGTTATCATTATTTTTTGGAATTGCATTTTAAATTTGAATTGTCCTCGTGCAGTTTCACTTTTGAAAGTTGCATGCTCAAATTCATTATTTTTTTAAGTTTGTTCAATTTTGTAAATTCTGTAATTTCCATCTTGGTTATTGTTTGAATCATCTTTTGACGATTTGTTTTTCAAGTTTAAGATGCTGGATTTAAGTGCTTCGTGATATAACTGCAGAAACCAAAGAATGACGGAGGATCAATCTGTTGTTGGTCGAAGGAGGATTTATTATGGTCAGAGTGGTGGAGAAGCTCTTATTTGTAGTGACAGTGAGGAAGAAATTGTTGAGGAGGAAGAAGACAAGAAAGAATTTATGGATTATGAAGATTATATTCTTCGGTTGGTATAACCATATAACTTGATAAAGTGAAATCTTCTTTTTCTAATTTTTGTTGAAGCTTTTGAGACACTCATATATGGTCCATTGGGGTATGACTCACACATCCATCTTCTCCAACTGTTCTATATCATGGCAAGGCAGCTATAACATGGTTGAAACTATGTCTAACTTTAGGATGTTTGTATGTTTTCTCCCTTTATTTATTTTTTAATAATAAAAAGAACAACTTTGTTTAAAACTTTAAAGATAGATAACATATAATATATTTTTTTATTTCTAAAAGGTTATAAAGAAGCTTTTAACAGTATGGCCTACTAATGCTCAATAACCTTACAATTTTAGTTAGGAATTTGCCAGGCTATTCGTTAAAGAATATCTCAGAATTCATGTTTGGGTTGTGACAATTTTATGCTGGTTGTCAACCCATGCGACCCAACCCTCCTTTATCTTGGCTTGAGACCGGCAGTAAAAAACTGGCGAAGCTTTTGGCCTATTGTGCCTAATTAAAAGTCTTACATTTTACTATGTTTTGCACAACTGTTGATCCTATAAATGCGGCTATAGCTGTGTGGTGAAAATGCATAGATACATCCCACCAAGATTGATAAAAGGATGTGGTTATTATTAATAATAATTATGGTTTAAGCACAATGGGGCATTGCTTTATCATTCATCACTCAAATCGAATTCCATATAGGTCCGTGTCCATAAATTTATCATTATCCATCTCAGGGCATCATATATTTTGTAGCTGTCCTTGCTATTTCATTTTTTTTAAATGGGAAAACACTATTGAAAAATAATGAGGATAGTTTGACTGGTATGACCGTATGAGTGTCACAACTCACAACATGGCAAATTATGATAAGGGCTTAATCGAGTGAATGGTTCCTAGTGTTAAGGATGGGGCTTGATTTGAAGCAGGATATTATCTATATGTTTTTTCTGTTCATTTGAAACACTTTAGATAGTTCTCATCGAAACTTCAGTTTACTTTCTGTTTTTGAAGCGCTATGAAATATGTTGGAAACTTTCATTGGATAAGATGGAGATATTTACAGTTTCATTTCAATGTTTTATTACATCAGAATGACTATCCAACAAGTTGGTTCTTCTGATGCTGTGCTGGATTCACTAGGGCAATATTTTCAAAGAAGGCCTTTTGAAGTCAAGGTATGTTAGTTGGGATAGACAAGTGTATGATGCAATTATCTTGTCTGTGGACTACTTTTGATGGTTTATTTATTTGGAGGACGTGCTAATTTTTTGGCCCAGTTTACTTTTCTTTGATATGACACTAAAAGAATGTCCGCAGTGTAAACCTGGGTTTAGCTGTTTCCCATTCTTCTTGTTCTGGCATTACAGAGGTATGAAACAACATCAAACATCTTATACAGGCAAGATATGAAAGTCTTCTAAAGAAAGATAAAAATGCACCGGGCATTAATAAGGTGGATGATGAAGCTGATGTGAAAGCTGAAGATGCATTTGTTGATAAAGATCTGGATGCTGCACTGGATTCATTTGATAACCTATTTTGTCGAAGATGCTTTGTAAGTGCCAATTTCCATTTATTATTGGTCTGGGGCCTCTGGATCATCTTCTGAAAATTATTTATTCCCATAATAAACTTTTGATGTTCTTTTTGCTTAATTATGGCAGGTTTTTGATTGTAGATTGCATGGTTGTTCTCAAGATATAGTTTTCCCAGTAAGTAGATTATATACCCGCTTTAAGAATATCATCATAGTGAGTATAGGATTTAACTTTCTTCTTATTGCCACTAACCAGGCAGAGAAACACCTTCCTTGGAGCCATTCAGACGAGGAAAGGGGCATACCCTGTGGCCTTCATTGTTTTCGACTGGTATTTATTTATCATGCTTGTGGCATATGATTGAGCTTGTTTCTTTTCTATCATAAGCTCCATAAATTTTTAACTGATTATTAAGTTATGTGAAATTACAGGACCCTGACACAGCATTATGTGTAAACTTCTTTTTATGCCCACTCTGTGCTTGTTAGGCTGTGGTTTGTTGATCCAGACAATTGATCTGACGGGCCTCAATGTGGATGAGTTATGGTCCAACAATCTTCAAGATTAAAAGATACTGACCACCTAGCTGCTGGCATTTTTTTTGGCTCCATAATTATATCTTGTTCTCAACTGTCAGTTTCTCTGCCCTTAATGTTCTAGGATATTACCATTAAAGAAAAAAAGGTGTCTAGGATATTCCAATTAGGATGGCCTTTCGGCATTCCTTATTTATAATGGCACCTGGCAGATCAATGGTGTGAATTGCTAAGCCATGGTATCAAATAGAAGCCTTATGGTCCTAATTCACATATTCTGATGCATCAAAACTTCATGTTTCCTTGATAAGTTATATGAAATGTTTGCAGAATTCACTATACTCGAAATGATTCTTGTGTCAGGCTTTGAAGTCAGAAACCAGCTCTCCTGTGTCTGATGAATTCGAGCATAAACTAATCATTTCATCTGGTAGTGCTGGGGGGCAGATGTCTCCAAGAAAGAAAGCCACTGCTTCTTCTGCTCAAAGGAGGACAAAGTCTAATCAGAGTGAAAGTGCTTCTTCAAATGCCCGTGCTATATCAGAAAGCAGTGAATCAGAGACAAGGCCTCAGAAAGATCGTACTTCCATTTGCCAGTCTTCTCCTCCTTCAAAAGTCAAGATTGTTGGAAAAAGTGGACTTCGCAAAAGAAACAATAAAAGAGTTGCAGAGCGTGTCCTTGTTTGCATACGAAAAAGACAAAAGAAAATGGTTACTTCTGACTCTGATTCTGTTGTTAGTGGAAGTATTTGGCCAAGAGACATGAAGCTTAGATCTAATTCGCGCAAGGGAAACAAAGATGCTAGCTCTACTTCACAGCGGAAAGTTTTGAAATCTCCAATCACTAGAAAATCCCGCAGGAAGGATTCTTCTCTCGTGGATAATCAGAGCACAATGTTCGCTGAAGGTCATAATGACCCACTAAATGAGATGACTAAGGAGGTGGCCTTTACATGTTCTGATGAAACTTCAAGGAAAGAAGAATTTAATGATGAAAACGTAGGCAAACATGAACAGAAAGCTGATAAATCTTGGAAAGCAATTGAGAAAGGCCTGTTTGCAAAGGGGGTGGAGATATTTGGGATGAATAGGTCAGTTTTTTTAGCACTGGATTGAAGGGAAAAAGAAATTTACATTTCTTAGATGTTTAGATTTATGAGAGTTGTACTGATAAGCTATTTTTTGTGCAATCTTCTTATTTGTTCTTTTATAGTGTCATCTGATATTAGATTGCAGGGAGATTGGTTCCAAATTAGGGAAAACAGTAAGCAGGTTGTGTCCAGCAGGACCTGACTTAGGCATGAAAATGGGCACGGCATGGCCCATTTAATGGCGGGCCCAGCCGTGCCTGAGCCGTGCCGTGAAAGTTCACGGGCAGTGCCGTCCCGTGCCGTGCCCAGGCTGTTGGGGCTCAGCCCAGCATGGTCCAGGGCACGGGCTTGGCCGTGCCGTGCAGGGTCGTGCCACCCATGGGCGGCCCACGCCACGCCCCCTGCTCCTTTTTTTTTTATAATTTAAAAATTCATAAATAATTCAAAATTAACAAATTTAAGTGAAATAAATAAGTAAAATAACACACATTATGTTATGACACGTTCATTGCAAAAAATACATCAAATTGTATTTCCTTGAATTTAAGTTACAAAAGTTAAAAAGAAAAAAAAAACACAAGTTTGAACTTGGAACAATATGATTAAATTCAAACTTTATGAGAAGTGAAAAAATAACAAATTACAACTTCGAACACTATGATACATTCTAAAAAAAACATTTAGTAAGAATCACAACTTTATGACAAATAAAAAAAAAATACAACATCAAAAACTATGATAACTTCACAACTTTTATAAGTTGATGAATTTTGAACACTATGTTATTTGTAACGCCGAGAGCTCATCTTCTATCTCATAATCCTCCTCCATCATGTGCTGCATTTTATCCTCTACTTGATACCGGTCCCACAAGCACATGCAGGTCTCCACAGTTTCTTTTGCAAGCATCGTTCTCCTGGGGTCAATAAGGCGCCCACTTGCACTAAATGCTTGCTCTGATGCAACTGTAGATGCTAGAATTGTTGTTATAACACGGGCCATGGCAGAAAGCACATGAAACTTAGTTTCATAGCCAAAAGGTCAAAATCATCTTCATCATCCGTGATTGTAATTGGATCCATCTGTAGGTACATTGTTAATTCATTAAGGTTGCGAGAGGATCCCCAAGAAGAAGAGGAGCCACTTCCTATGGTGCTCCTCATAATACCACAAATGGCCTTCTTTTTCCCTTTATGTGTTTGGGGAGGGCCCATAGAGACTGTGGGTGTTACGCATCTACCCAATAGGGTAGCATATTCCAAAAAAAGTGTTTCTAAATGTGTTCTAATTGTAGACATCATTTATATTAACTTGATTCATGTTTTTATTTATTTCATTAATTAAAGTTTATACACCTATTAATTTCAACCTAGGTTCTAATGCAGCAACTATACAAAATGTTAAAGGAGCTACTCTCCAATATTGCGAAAACTTGTCCTCCAATTTTGCACACATAATCTGAAAAAGCTGTAAATCTCTATATTTTTTAAAAGCAATACTTATTTCATAAAAATGGGTCAAAGCTTGAGTTGACGTGGGATAATATACCTTGGAAAAAAACAAGGTTGCATCAAGAAAAACTTCCAAAAAGTCTCTTATTATCTCAAGAAGGGTCCAATTTTCATGAGTTATATAAATATTTTCATGTGCTAAATGTAAATGAAAAAATTGATTTAGTGTCATTCTATAAGTGCATGCTTGTTTTAACATTTTATAAGTAAAATCCCACATATGCTTTACATCTTATGATATTTTTTTGGGTGTTTGATTCAAATTTTCACATATAACCTTCCACCAATGCTTTCGTGTGAGAGTTGAAAAAATAAAACCTGCAATGAATTTAATGGTTACTAAGGTAAGCTTAAAAACTTTTATCCCTTCTTGTACGATAAGATTTATGATGTGGCATGCACATCTATTGTGAAAAATAGCTCCATTTAAATTAAGTTGAAGTGCATATTTTAGTAACTCTGCTGTGACTTTGTTGGAGCTTGCATTATCTAAAGTTATAGGCTTATAGCAATTACTTTATTTTCAATATTTTACTCTAATTTTTTCAAGAATAGTGGACCCTATCCTAGCACCAGTGAGTGGAAACTCTTGTAAAGAAAATGCGATCATTTTCTTCTGCATCATCCAATCACTATCAATATAATGTGATGTGATTGAAATGTACCCCACATTTTGTTTGGAGGTCCATAAATCTGAAGTTAATGCCACTTTTCCAAGTATGTTTTGAAAAGTGGCTTTTAAATTCTTTTTCAAAAAAGTTTTTATTGCATCATTTCTGGCATTGACTCTAGAAATCTTATGCCATGAAGGAACAAAGGCTTGCCTCAAAAAAATTTCAAATCATCGATCTTTCGTAAGCACAAATGGTAATTGGCGCTATTAAAATTTTTATGAGTTGGTATCTAGCATTATTAGGGTCATAGTTAAAAACTCCTAAACCACGCGGTTTGAGAAAGTTGGGTTTGGACGGCCCTACCCCCAGCCCCCGCAGATCGTGCGACATGCTTGGGCATACGCGATTTCATGTGTCTAAAAAGGTGCCCGGTGCCACCTAATGATCTGCCACTCTAAAGTTCTTTGCAATATATACATTGTGCCTTTTCTTCTACTCCTCCGAGATCAGGGACCTTAACTTTATTAAAATGTTTCCAGATTACGTTCTTCTTTTCTTTTTGGTTTAAGAATTTGAGCCACCAGGTCCATCACCGCCAGCAGGTTGGGGATGACTTTCTACGTATATCCCCTGATCCTGAGGAAAAAATCCAGGATCTTTCTCATTTATAGAGAGATCAAGGTTGAAAGGTTGTGATGATCCAGCCATTTTTCTAAAAAATAAATTTTCCAAAAAAACCTAAATAGATAATTATGTATAATGTGTTTGTTGTGATAATTTATATAAGAAAGGGGAGAAGATGAGACCTAATATATAATATTACTATGTATATTATTACTAAATAAAATTTAAAATAATAAATAATAAATAATAAATGCCTCTATGAGAGAGGGAGGGCTAATGGAGAAGTCCTGCTGAGAGAGCGAGAGAGACCTCCTTCAGTAGTGAATAGAGAGTACTAGTAACTAGTGAGAGAGAGAGAACTTCTTTGGCCTTAGCTTTGAAATTATTGTAAATTCCTTCTTAGAGAGCTTAGAGGGAGTGTGAGAAATGAGAGAGTAGATGAGTATTGAGAAATGAGAGGAGAGGTATTTATAGGGCTCCTAAGTGTTGAAATGACACAAAATACCCCTCATTTGACCTTTTTCGGCAGTTGGAGTGGGTATAATGGTAAAAAATGGGTAAATGACAACCAACCACCCCCCTGGCCCAGCACGGCACGGATAATTCCATGCCGGGCCGTGTCGTGGGCCTGGCACCCCTGGCCCAGCACGACCCAGCAAAGGGAGCTGGGTCGGGCCTGGGCGGCCCGCCCAGATTTACATGCCTAACCTGACTCTGTTTCGATTTTTAAGGTTCCTGTTATGTAAAACTGGCTGAATTCTTTTCTTTTGTACCATTAAAAAAAAATTCTTGCTGGCAAACTTTCTTGAACTTGCCATACTTTGGTTGTACTTTTAATGAGGGTTCTTGTATTTGTCTGAACAGCTGTTTAATTGCTAGAAACCTTTTGAATGGTATGAAGACATGTGCGGAGGTGTACCACTACATGAGTTGCACTGAAAATAAGCAATCATGCAGAGCAGGTGATGGTGCAAATTCTCAGGCTGAAGTCAGTTCCAAGGTCAACTATAATGATGTTGCGGTTAGTAAAAGCTGCCTGCTCTTTTTTATGTGGAAGGGACCTTCTTTCTAAGAAAGAAATGAATGCTCATTTTTAGGGTAATTTTGCTTGGGGTTGGGGTTGGGGGTGGGGGTGGGGGGTGATGTTGAACTTATCTCTAAGCAAGAAGTGAATACTCATTCTGGAAATGTATTTTAGGGTAATGAACTGCGGACAAGATCACGATTTGTACGGAGAAGAGGTAGAGTTCGCCGTTTGAAATATACTTGGAAGTCTGCTGGTTACCATTCAATTAGGAAACGGATTACCGAGAGGAAGGATCAACCATGTCGTCAATATAACCCATGCAGCTGTCAATCTGTTTGTGGAAAGCAGTGTACTTGCCTTCTTAATGGAACCTGCTGCGAAAAATACTGTGGGTAAGTTTTTTCATTCTTTCTTTGAGGTCACACATGAACACCTACAATGTGGTAGTGAAGCTCTCTCTCTCTCTCTACCCTTTCTACTACCACTACTATGTTCCATTTAATCATTAATGGAGGATCAGTTTATCACTCTTTTACTTTCCCCACAGTTACAATAGTATTGAAGTAATGTTGATATTTTCCTTTTCCCTTTTTTTTTTTTTTTGTGTGTGTGTGTGTGTGTGTGTGTGAGGCATTGCTGGTTTAAAGCTGTTATTCTATGCATTTTTTTTTCCACCTAGGTGTCCTAAGAGTTGCAAGAATCGATTTAGAGGATGTCATTGTGCTAAGAGTCAATGTCGAAGTCGCCAATGCCCATGCTTTGCTGCTGATAGAGAATGTGATCCTGATGTTTGTAGAAATTGCTGGGTTGGGTAAGTTTGGTTGTTAGTTCCTTTGTGTACTAAAGAATTTGGTTAACCGATAAAAAAATGGGTATCTCAGTGCTCTTTCTTTCTTACTGCTAAAAGCATTATATTTTTAGTATCTAACTAATTTTCTTGTTTTATGTTGTTATAGTGGAATATTCTTGTCCGTATTAACTTTTCGCTCATTGATGGTGTGTGTATGCTGATTGACACTGAATTTAAGTGTAAAGTGCAAAGGAGTCGCTTTTTTTTTTTTATACCAATAAAATTTTATTTCACCAAAACAAAAAGGAACAAAGCACGATGAAAGAAAATCAACAAAAAGAAAAGAAAAAAATAACTACACATCAAAAGACATGGTAGAGCTAAAAACTCCTTCACAAGCAAGACAAAGGATGAAAATAGTAGTAGCGGCCCTCCGCCAAAATGCTACGTAGCGGTTCAATTTGAAAAAATCGTCAAAAAAATCTGAAATTTTTTGTAGAAAATCTAGAATATTGGAAAATGAGAGAAAATGTTCTTTTTTTTGTGCAAAAGTAACTGAGATAAGGGGGCGTAGCGGTCCCCTCATTGTATGAGGTCCTGTATATCTGTGAAATCTTGAGAAGACCTCTCCATATCCACTATAATTTGGCGAGATCGTGTGCTTTTTGGTGTTCTTTTAAACATAAAAGGGTAGAAGAGTTGCATAAAAATGTTATTTGGAGAGAAAAAGAAAAGAAATAAGCATCATTATACATTTTTGAAATTTTTTGAAAAGTAGGAAAATTTCACACCCCGTAGCGGGTGTAATGGCTTCGTAGCGGCTGTTACGGATGTGAATGGCGCTAAATGCCATGAAGACCGCTACGCCCGATATAGTGGCCGCCATGAGCAAGACTACGCCACGGCATTAGCTTCCCTAAGAATATGATTGAAGGTGGCTCCCAATCTCCTTAAGATATCCTTCACCTCCTCCACCCAATCCGTCAATCTCCAAGGATAAGAAGAACAACCTAAGCACCATGGAATTACTGAGAAAGAATCTCCCTCGAGAATAGCACCATAGCCAGCCATCTGAAGTAACACTCAGCAACCAAAAAGAATAGCAAGCAACTCAGTTTCATTAGCATCCGAAGAGTCAATCGGCCCAGAGAAGCTCCTTACCATCTTTCCATCCCAATCCCTTATAACTCCACCTTCTTTCCTAAAGTCGTGGCCTTTGCATTATCCAACAATAATCTAAGAATGTCATGCCTTTAATAGTATTCACTAATGTGATATAAGCATACTGATAAGATCACCTTTTGAACAAGGTTTTTGAAATTATTGGGAGGTAAAACTCGTGGTCCACACTTCCAGCAAACCAAACCAACACACCATAAAGTGCACCTTTAATCAATTGAGCTAGAGAGGATAAGATATGCTTGCCTCCGGCCTCAAACACTGTAGTTGCTACCATTTATTAGTGAATGAATATGCAAATAAATAGTTAAATGAAAGGTTTCACATTTGAGGGGAAGCATGACTCGATAAACATTGTTCTTAGCCTATTTAATTGCAACATGGCAATATCTTTGTTAAAGTTTGGACTTTGGACTGGAAAATATCTAATGCTTTGTCAATTATTATAGTAAGTGTCGATAGTGACAACAGTTCAAATAGTCTTTCATCTTTTCTCTTAAATTAAAACATAACAAACCAGGAGTTTTTGCACTAAATGAAAGGATTGCAACTCAAATTTACAACAAAGTTTGCCTCAGGTGGCATCAACGACTCCTTTTCGCTATCAAGGCATTAGGAACATTGAAGTAAAAATTTTGGGCATTGCTATCAAAGTTATGTTGGAGGTTTGCTCGGGCGAATGATACTTTATAGAGGAAGGTCATGAAGCAAAACTAATGAAGTTGGAGATGTTAAGTAGTTAGTTTGTCGCACCTTTAATGCCTATGCACATAGTGTTCAAAATCGGTTCGCAAATCGTTCATACCCATGAATCGAATCGAATCGCTAATTGTATTGTGAATCGTAGGATTTTTTTATTTTTCTAATAAAAATGAAAAATAATTTAAAATTAAAAGAAAATGACTAAAGTAATTATTCATAACCATCTATTTTTCCATTTATAGTAGTATAAATATATAACAAGTAAGTCTATCATACAATCATATCAAGAACATCATGACATATATTATTATATATATATAAATATGAAATAAATGATGTGTAAATAGTTAAATAAGTTTAAAGTATCAATATATATTTCTTATTATCTTTAAATCAAAATATAAAAATAAAATAAAATCCAAACCATCAATCTTACATGGTAGGATATCTCTTAAAAGTTAAGAAAGTGTTCATGAAAAAAAAAAAAAAAAAAACCAAAATAGATTAAAAAAAGAAGAAGATATAAACAATCACCATACGTACAGTCGAATGCTTTAGTTAAATGCATGTTCTTTATTCATCTTTAAAACCTTATCAAAGCTATAAAAAATTCTTACGAGGTTTTGTTAACTACTAAATAACCTTTTGAAAATACAAGCGATAAAAGAAAGGAAGAATAAAGAAAGAAAAAAGGTAAAAGGTTATAAATATTAGCTTATTGGCTATAGCCATTCTCGCTTAGTCGAATTGCTTGAATCGTAAGATTCAATGAAACGAGTATCGAATCATAGGATTCACACCTGAATCCTAAGATTTTTTTGTAAATGGGATTCATTACATAGATACGAACCGTTTTTTATTAAGATTTGGGATATGAATCGTAGGATTCTAATAACTATGCCTATGCATTTTGGGTGTATTGGTTTGCAACTTGAGACGGTATCACAACCAACACGTCCCATGTTTGAATCCTTGCAGGACAAAAAAGAGCCCCACGCCACATCTTGTGTGCGGGTGCATGTGTAGGGCAAAAAGGCCCCATGATGTATCATCTCCGGGCATGTGCTTCAAGTTCAGGTGGTGTTCCACGTGAGGGGATGTTAAGTAGTTAGTTTGCCACACCTTTAATGCCTAGCCATTTTGGGTGTATTGGTTAGTAACTTGAAAGAGTTATTTGGATGCATTAAAAACGTGGCAAGGAAGTTGTTTCCAAAGAAAGCATTTATTGCTGTTAATTTTTTTTCTTCGGAAATGCGCAGTTATGGGATTCAAGAATCCAAGGATACTACTACATCTTAGTATGTTTGGTGCTTATGGTTTGGTACAGTAATTTTGCATTTCTTTTTGTGAATAATTCTTTATGGTCATACTTTTAAATATTCTATAGTGCAGAATAACATGGTCTTCATATGTTTAAAGTTTGATTTATCTTGTGATTTTTCATTCCCCTTTCACATTTTCGTCCTTTTGATATTTCTGTTTCTTGATTTATTTTCCCTGACAGTTGTGGTGATGGCACTCTTGGAGGCCCTTCCCAAAGAGGTGATAATTATGAATGTAGGAATATGAAGCTTCTACTCAAGCAACAACAGAGGGTAATAATAATTGATGCTTTTCACTATTGTCTTGAATATATATATATATATATATATGGGAAAGCCATGCGCTCCACTCCATGTGATTGTTAAAAACAAAAAGTCTTGCCTAGCTCCACTTGATTTCTTAAAAACAAAAATCCCGCCCAAAACCTAATTCTTTCCTCCCTCCCTCGTTATCTCTCTTCCTCACTCTCCAGACACCACACCTCTCTCCCGACTGCACGCCAGGCAACAACCCAATTCCCCACCCCACCACCCCCACAAACCCCCACCCCCCCCCCACACACACACACACTCTGTCCGCCCTCCAGGCCACAACTTTAGGAAGGTGGAGTTATAAATAAATATATATATGTCTGTCTGTGTAATGGGGCCCCTGGATCAAAGTGTTAGGATGATCTTACGGAGTCAAATTTTTGTGTATATGTAGGTCTCATCTAGATCTTTCCATCTAATGGACTTCCATGATCATCATGCATTCCAGTGCGCCCAACTAGGAGGGGCGTTTTCTTATAAAAACGACCAGGCGCTGTCTATCGCTGCCCATATATGCCCATATATATATATATATATATATTTCTGAAGCCTATCATGAGTGGAGATATATTTACTATTGACACTACTGATGTCATTGATTCATTGAGATCTTTGGTTCCTATAGAGGTACACAATGATAATAAAAGAAAATTTATCAGAACTGATATCTGAAAGATTGTGTTTATCTCTTGAATAAGAGAAATCCTTAATCCTTAATCCTTATTATATCAATTCATAGCGCCAAATGTTCCCCAAGTTCAAGAAACAACTCAGAACATTTTTTTTTCCAAGAGAGTGATGAAAATTAATTAAGAAAAATAATATAGTACTACAAAGTTATTCACAACACACACAAGCATCTCCCATATATATATATATATATATATTACGCCCCACTTTAAATATATATAGGGAAATTCTAAAAAACACCCCACTTTAAATATATATATATATATATGGGAGATGCTCCTATGAGAGCATCTCTCACCTTACTATATAGATATGAGGGCCCGCACCCTAGCTCTCATAGTAAGGTGAAAGATGCCCTCATAGGAGTATCTCCATATACACACACACACACACACTTAAGCAGAAATATTTACGTCATATGAGGAAAACAACCGAACCAGTAAAAATCATCATTAGAAAAAAGTGAAGCATTGGTTTTAATAGACTTGTCTAGATCTATGTATTTCTATTCTTTTAGGTAAATTTTCTATGATAAAATTATGCAATATAATATTAAGAGGATTCATCAAGTGTTATTACCTGCTGACGTAATAAGGAAAACAACCGAACCAGTAAAAATCATCATTAGAAAAAAGTGAAGCATTGGTTTTAATGGACTTGTCTAGATCTATGTATTTCTATTCTTTTAGGTAAATTTTCTATGATAAAATTATGCAATATAATATTAAGAGGATTCATCAAGTGTTATTACCTGCTGACGTAACATCGAATCTTTAATATTGCCCCCTCCAAATGAGCCTTTAGGGCCCCTTTCTTTAAGTCCAAACTGTTGGATCTCATCATCCCCCCTTGAACTGGCACAAGTCTGAACATCACTTCAATAGGAGTATTTCACGTTCCAAAACTAATCAGATATTTTATGTATATCTAATATATCAGAAATCTGCTCTAATTGGAGGATAATGTTCTCCTACAGTGTGCATATGGGTTTTATGCAATCCAGCTCATGGGGCTCACTTAGATGCATATCTATCAATGGAAGGAGGGCACATTGAGAAGTCACCTTATGGAAAAGGGGGAGCCAAAAAAATCCCACCAGATTATACTGGCCCTTGATTTAATAGCCTTAATGCCTGTTTGACAATTTACTAGGTTAGTAAAAGTAATGTAAAGCCTCTATTTTTCAAGCAAAGAGTCACATCAAAAGTACATATCTTCAAAACTCCCTCCTTAAAAAAAAAAAGAGTCAAAAAGCAACCTCCTTTCTCCACTAAATGACAAAAAAACACTCACTTTTTATACAAAAAGTCAAAAAAGATTTCCTACCAATCCACTAAAGAGAAAATACCATCAGAACCCCCTTATATTTTATTCTCTCTTGTTTTGATGCTTTGCATCACTTTTACTTTAATAGTAAATTGCCAAACTGGAGTTTAATGGCTTCTTAACCTTAGATTTTTTTAGATTCAATCCAATGGTGAATGAAGGTTAAATTAGTGTAAAATTGGGCCTGCTGTCCGATCATGGAATTACAAGATTTATCAAGGGGGTTGTACTGATCGAAGGGGGCCCAATAGAGCTGCGTTGCATGAGCTGTCCATTCCTAGGAGAGCACTTTCCCTAATTGGATACTCACAAATTCTGTTGAGTGGGCTCCTCCACCTAAGGGAGAGTATTGAAAAGTATTTATGCTACCTTTACTAACACCTCAAGGTTTTGGTATGAATGGTTAGCTAAGAAAATTTAATATGGTATTGGAGTAAACCGGTCGCGAGTTCGAATCCTAGGAGGAACGACTCGGGGCTGAAAAAATATTTCGGTCGCCAAAAGTGCACTGACTGGGTTCCAAATGAGTGGGCTCCACCCGAGGGAGAGTATTTAAAAGTATTTATGCTACCTTCACTAACACCTCAAGGTTTTGGTATGAATGGTTAGCTAAGAAAATTTAATAAATTCATGGGGATAGAGTTAATTGAATCATTTGAATCTATAGATGAACTTCATATTTTAAACAGCTAACTCTTTTCAGTTTAGCCTACTGTTAATCTATGTTTATAATATAGTATAATGCATTTTACGAATCACTAAGAAAGAAAGAAGCATATATGGAGAGAATGAATTGAGGTGCCCTCTTGATGACTGAGCCCTCCTTTATATAGATATATTCCTTCCCATCATAAGTCAATTACAATCAAGGTAAGGGCTATTACAATCAATTAGACCAATATAAATCAATGTACCTCGTAAGCAATCTCTTTGGGAATTCTTATTAGTATAGTATTGTTAATCTACGTAGATGTACATTGGTGGTGCTTTGAGAGACACAGAAAACTATGTTTTTTTCACAACACGGATGTGTTAGTGTCGGACTTCCTTGACAGTGGGCATATCTGACACCGTGTCCATGATTGATACTGATAGTCCGACACCCACAGCTGCATGTTCATAGTATTGACATGTTATGAACTGCAATTCTTCCTCTATGACTCTTAAATTTTGCATTTTGATGATTTTGCAGCAGTATGTTGTTTCACGTTCATTTTCTGAAGTTCTGTTGTCACTGAAATTTATATCCAATATCCCTGATACAGGTCTTGCTTGGAAGATCTGATGTTTCTGGCTGGGGGGCTTTCCTGAAGGTAGTTCTTTTACAGTGCTTCTTGTTTCCTTGATTATAGTGCTCAGCAATCTTCATTTGCTCTCCAGAATAGTGTTGGCAAACATGAGTACCTGGGGGAATACACTGGAGAATTGATCTCACACCGGGAAGCAGATAAGCGTGGAAAGATCTACGATCGTGAAAACTCGTCATTTCTCTTCAATTTGAACGATCAGGCATGTTTTCTAGTGTAATGCCATTGGTGAATATTGTAGCTCAAAGTGGGATTTTTCTAACATTCTGTTGTATGCAGTTTGTACTTGATGCATATCGGAAAGGGGACAAATTGAAGTTTGCTAACCATTCACCTGATCCTAATTGCTATGCCAAGGTTCTCTCTCTCTCTCTCTCTCTCTCTCTCTCTCTCTCTCATGATTCATTGAACCATATTATGAGGGCCACCCAAGAGAGGAACGCTTGCCCAATATGAAATGTTGATGGCCCAAAATACCCTGTTATAAATTGATTTAAGGGCAACATGCAATTGGCAGCATATTGTTCTTAGTTGTATTCTGATGTCCATTGCCTGGCAGGTTATGATGGTAGCCGGTGACCACAGAGTCGGAATATTTGCAAAGGAGCGTATCAGTGCAGGAGAAGAGCTCTTCTATGATTATCGGTATGAACCAGACCGAGCACCTGCTTGGGCAAGGAAGCCTGAAACTTCATCTTCAAAGAAGGATGAATCATTTCCCTCCAGTGGCCGTGCAAAGAAGCTCGCTTGAATACTTTTACCCTTACCATATTCCTCTGATTCAAACATTCATTTTCTTTTCATTCATTAACAGAAGGTTTCCTTAGTTTGAGGCTGACAAGGACATGGTAACTCAAATCTATTGGAAGGGCCTGTTTAGATCCCTGAAGCTCTGGAATGGGTACGATTCTGATTCCAGGAAATATGAAATTGTTGGAATCATGGTATCTACTTAATCCCTGCTTTGGAGTTCTGCTTGGAAGTTGGGGCGGCAATTGATATTTTCCAGAAACCTTCTGATATCTTCAATCATCTCTCCAAATGCAAAATCTTGTGGACATCTATATGATTCCACCCCAGATTTTCAGGGATATAAACAGGCCCATGTCTGAATCAGATGATGATTGGAATTTCAGGCCGAGATTAATCTACTTTCATGAAATTTTTTGCAAGACTAGAACAATACATTCAATTTCCAGTCAAAGGTTTTTATATCCCTTGAGAAAGAAATCTTGGTTTCAATGGAATTGTTTTCAAGACTAGAAGCATGCTGGCAACGGTCTTTTACTTGAGTATATGCTTGGGGTGAAGAGGCACGCTTGACAACACCATGTCAATGGAATTGAAAGGATTTAAGTATGGTCATCAGACAATGCCAAGATATGGGAGCCCACACATTATTGGGCCCCATTTTATTATGGAAACTTGGTTAGTCTGGGCTTAGGCTGTCCACAACTTGATCGTTGCAATAGTATGAAATGAGGCTTATCCAGGTATGCACAGTTCGCTTGTAACATGATTTTGGATCCATAAAGGCCTTTAGAGTTGTAGACGGGCCAGGCAAAGGTAGTGAAAAAAAAAAAAAAAGAAAAAGAGTTTCCACAATGGCGCCTTGGCCCATCTTTCTGATGACACTGATGTTCATCTTTAATAGCAAACAAAAACATTGGTAACAGTTGTAAAGCTTGATATGGCACCTTTTCCTGTGCCTTTAAAATGTTGGCTGTGGAATGTGTCTTGGAATCTTGATCCTGTTAGTAATTCAAGGTCCTACAGATCCGGTTCCTGGATCTGATTTCAATTCCAAAGTGACATATATCAAGGCCCAAATTCCTGAACTGCCAAGCAAGATGCCATTGTCGTTTCAGATCCTTCTCTAGGACTAGCATTTTGCATTCTACAGAAAAATTAGCATTTCGGTAGGTATTGATGGATTCAACTGGAACTGGGGACTTGCTCAATTGTTAGTCTGGATGGGCCAAATCATTTGTGAGTATCTAGAGGGTAAACAGATCCATTTACAATTTAAACACCCTATTTGGAACATGCTCAACCAGCCACATTATCTCTTCCGGGTGAGCCATCTCACATATATTTTGTCTGTAGTTTTGACAAAGCCCTAGGAGGAGGAGGCCACAGTGGTGGGATTAAGCTTCAACAAATGGTTCTAGATCACCATTTTGTATAATAATTTTGATAGTTCTGTGCATCCTGGCCAATAGAATTATGCTGTTGCAAGTTGACCTCCTAAGCAATCTAATTTATAAGGACACGACATCTGATCTAATGGGCCCTCTACATATTACCCAAACGAGCCAAAAGAATAAGTGGGTATCAACAGTTGCAACTATGATCAGATTGATTATTAGGGAGGATGGATCATCCATATGGTGGACCGAGCCCGATTTAGCAAACATGATCAATATGAGTCGCCAGACAAAAATGCTCAATGACTTGGTGAATGTAGAGCACCAATCAACTAAAGGTAAAAATTGAGTGAGGCATAAACAGAGCCAAAAGCCTACTGGATAGGCAAAAACTAGAGTAAAGTGAAATTAAATGGATCCTACCCATTTAAAATTTTAACTCTACACCATTTAGATAAGTCTATTATTAGCCACATGTACTCCATTTTGCTCGAGTAAAAGAGGATTATATTTCAACCTTAACTTCACAATAACATCCAAATGTAGTAAAGTAGTCTTCTTTAACTTCAACCCAGTTCTCCTCATGTGAAATCCACTTCATTTTACTCCACTCCTCATTTATAAAAAAAAAAAAAAAACCGCTAACTTTGGGAACTTCACTACTAGAGTGGAGTGAAGTAAAGCCTCCAATTTTAAGATAAATTGTGATATCAAAAGTATATATTTTCAAAATTACATCCTTTTTAAAAATTAAAGTAAATAAACAACCTCCTTTCTCAATAAAAAAGATTAAAAAAAAACCCACAAAATATCATTACAACTCACTTATATTTTATTCTTTCACTTGAGGCTTTACTTCACTTCATTCTTTCACAAGCAAGCATTCAAGTCCAACAGGGACAAAAGCTTGGATCCTCTTTACAGCATGGAACTGTTACATCCATGTATAGGTATAAGGGTCACAAGCCTGTGGGGTTTTAGTTAGGCCCATTTTTATTTTATTTTGTTAATACATATATGTTAATGTAACCAGTAAAACAATGTTAACATAATACACAACACACCATGTCATAAAAAGGATTTTAATTATTTTTTGAGTCCCCTAAATTTAAGATCCGAGACCAAATGTACTAAGGAGCATTGAATAGCCAAATCAGCACACCCCATTTAATATTGGAGCTTTTAGGGACCCGGACTGTCAATGGTAAAAATTTGACCATGTAGGCTTCCTATTCACATGGGTTTGGAATCCAGGTTGTGGAGGTGGAGTGGAGCAGCTGATAAAAAAATTGCCAGACAATGAGACAGCTGCTCCAGTAACCAATGATTTCAGCAAATAACTAAACAAAAGTTTACACAGCTGCAGATCAAAATAAATTTCCAAAAAAACCTCCAATAGCATCTCTAGGGTAACAGAACACCTAATTAAGTGTTCTGGAGCATGATTATCTACATTCTGGAGGAAGTTTGTTTGGATTTTCCCCCCTCCTCTTATGATCAAACATGGGACATTCATTATCATCATCAAACCTTGTTGTCGCAACTATGTTGAGAATTGGGATCAGCTAAGACATTGAAATGGAAACAAAAGAGCCAGAAAAGGATATGGAAGAATAAGATTGCATAAAAATTCGCATAACCACAGAGCCAGCTCAGCATTTCCGCTAATAAGCTCGATGCCCAAGCACAATCCTAAAACCACGACAAACATAACATATATGGGTCCATGGAAAATGAGTGAGACATTGACGCAGTTGAAAAGTGCAAAATCATTTGAGTAAGATCAATACACTCGATTCACAAATCACAACTGAGAAGGTCCATTCTTTTTAAGTCCTAACTATAACTTCCTCACCAATAATTATTTTAAAAAAAAAAAGAACAGGCATGTAGAGATCTCACTTTAAGCACTGCACTCACTCAAATTAAACATCATCTTAAAAAGCTTTCACTCAATATCTTAAGAGAACATAGACTTATGTAGTTCTCTAATTTATGCTTCCATTTGCGCATTCCAGGTCAAACATGCACTTTGTAAACCAAATCTGACATGAAAACGTTGAATCTGGAGCTTGATCCCCTAATAAGAACGCTTTCATTCTTAAACAGCCTTTTTTCATTTGATTGCATTCCTATATCATTTGTTCTTTCATAGAATCATATATGCGGTGGGAAAATCTGGTACATTCTTGTCACCATCTTACAAGCACTAGGGACCTCAATTTCTACCACCACATAGCATATTCATTTTTCCTTTCTTAACTCCAATCAATTCTTCTGCTCCTCTTTCTTAAAAAATCCTCTCATCAATCATGTGTGAAGCCTCAAGTTCGAATATTATCAATCTTCTCAGTGGCAGATATTACTAAATGATGTTCTACCCTTCCTTTCCCCAACCATTGCTCTTTATTCTGGATCTTTATATGTCCTTTCAGCATAAGAGATTATTTATGAAGAATATATAAGCCAGTGAACCTAAAGATCTAGAGACTTTCACACCACCCTTCTTGACCTTTGTCAAGAAAGCTTCAAGCCAAGGGCCACTAATTCTTGAAATGAAATAAATAGCCTTGGCTCCCAGTTGACATGATGAACATCATCACAGGAAAATTGGCTTGTGATCAGAAACCTATCCAACCAACTTGTACTTGAATATTGCTGCTTAGTTGACCATGTATGCCTCCCACCAGTCAACAGAAAGTCCAAAAATTCATTGCCTAGAATAAGATCTTCATGGCCTTGTCCACTTAACTGCACAATTCTTTTGCATATAAAAATATGACCCTGAAACCATTGCTGGCAAACACCCTCAGAGATCCTCCCAAAAATGAATTATTCCAGGACTAAATACTTCAGATGCTATAGCTACATGTAATCATATCACAGTTTCTAAAAATAATCACAAGAGTTTTAACTGGGTCAGAAATGACAACATAGACCCAGCAGAAAATTGAGTCGTCAGTCTGAACCCAAAATTATCAGGCCATGATTGGCTTATAGTTCGCAAGTTGAATTGAGAATTGCCACCTGTACTGTAAATTGCTACTTCCACTAGGCACCTTGCTAATAATTCCAAATATATTATGAGGGCATTCTCGTTGCCTTCAACTCAGATTTCAACTCCAATGATAGCAGCTCATCTCCATTAACCCTTTCTTTTCTTTCCGCACTCACTTATTTCCCAATCAGCTTGAATTTAAACACAACTTTCTCGCTTTGCCTACCCGGAACAAAGGTTAAACTTGTTCACCCATCTCCAATGCTGTCCCTGAGTGCCCACCATTTTTACCCCCATCCACATTGTTTGCCTTGGCATGGTTTTCCAACAAGGATCCTAGGCTGAGTCAATTAGATTCAGTAACATAGTGTGTGTGACCGGGTAGATTGAACTGAGGACTTGCTCTAATTGGAGTTGATTAAGTGTCTTGACTGGTCTGTTTTAGGCTTTTAGCAGGGTCAAATGGGGCATTTGTCCTTAAATATTACATAAAGACAAATGAAAACCATCTATAAGCCTCACATGTGTAATATTTTAGAAGTTAAAAATATATTTCAATAAAAGCTTAAAATATATTTAAATGAAGGCAAAAAAATAAAAGGGGAAAATCATCATCATCATCAAAGCCTTGTCCCAACTATGTTGGGGTCAAGAAAGGAAAGGAGAAAAACAATTTATATGAAATTTATGTAAATTATTGCATGTTTTCCTATATTTAGTTATTCTAAATATTAACATTTGTATTAAAAAAATTAAAAACAAGTGTACTGATCCAATGGTAGAACAAGTTTCATGGTTGACTCAACTAGATAACTACCGAGTAGGCTCCCTTAGTATGCCTAGGAGCGTAAAGAACTTGTGCCTACCTTGTGCTTGGCTTAAACATGATACAAAGCAATCAAGCATGAGCCGGGCAGCTAGCTGTGCCAAGCTTCACCTCAGGTTGAATATTAAAAAGACCACCCTGAGTTCAGCTCGACAACACTTAATGTATAGCAAGCATGAGATCCAGTCAAGTTTGCCACAAGCTCATACATTAAATAATATGTATTTATGAAATCAATTGCTTGTATAAAACATATGGTATACAAGGTATGCGGCGTCTCAAGTTTAAATTCTTCAAGGGGTGTGGACTCCACATATCAATCAGGTATTTAGGAAGTTCCACAATATGTTGCTGACGTTGGGACATGATTTTCTCATGTTACCTTACCTCATTGTTTTTTTTTTCCCCCCTAAAATGCTCAGTAAGACTTAATTTATTATGTTTTAGATATATTAAACACTCGTACAAATTAAGTCATATTCTCATTTCTTAGAAATTAGAATGATTAAAATAAAGAAACTTAATATATATATATATATAGAGAGAGAGAGAGAGGGTGGGGGTAAAAGATGAGCCTTTAATGAGCCGAGCTCAAGTTACCTCAAGGTGAACATGACCTAAATTGAGATGGGTTTGTTAGACAACGGACCACAATCTTGGACTCATGATGAATCAAGCTACTAGGCTTGTTGACACCTTTCATTTAGCCACTCCAACTCTTCTCATAGTCTAGCCATATGAAGCACTCTATACAACTAAACTCTCTCCCTTGAAATTCTAGCTATTAGCATACTGTATGGCTTCTCTCACCTCTTCTCCACCAGCTCATAAAATGCTATATCATCGTCATTTAATCTGGAGTCCAGCCAAGTTGGACTTATTAGCTTGACCATGGCTTAGAAACTATGAGCCAAAATCAAACACAAGCCAAATTAAACCAAGCCAATATGGCCTGCTGAAACCCATAAGTATGGTCCCAAACTACTCCTATTCTAGCCATATGAAGCTCATCTACAAAGCCAACACCTTACATTGAGGTTCCAGCCATTCACATACCCCATATGGCTCCTCTCTCACCTCCAAATGCAAACCAAAATCCTTTAATCTCCTTTCCACCCTTCAATATAAGAATCTCTCTACCACCCCCTAACAAAAGAACACGGCCACTAAAACCTTTAAAGAATCTCCCATGTGGTCTATCCATGAAATCAGTGATGAGATCCTCTCACTTTGCAACATTCCTACACCCTAATCCCGCTTTGTTGTTGAGGCTTCCCATTCCACCTCAATAACTATATGCAACTGTGATACCATGACCGAATTGAGACTTGAGACATTTAAAAAAAAAAAAAAAAAACATTTTCAAAAAAAAAAAAATTGAGACTTGAGACAAATGTTCATGAAAATACTTCACTGCTTTCCCAGTCCTAGCGTTTCAATCATCAACGGCATAAGTAAACAGCAAACCAAAAGTTGTCCAAACACAAGCAAATGCTCTTTCAGGGACAAAGTGGCAAAGATAAAACAAAATGAAGTTTAAAGGAGGTAAACAAACGAGATCCTATTGTGAATAATTGAATACGATGCTACCAACCCACAGCTACCGAAGCACAGCATGGAATCATGAGCTGCCCATTCATCAAGACCATGACACACTAAATTGACCCTTCACATGCAGATGCAATCAATAAAATTTACAGCTTAAAAATATTTTTAAAAAAATTAACAAAACAGAAAGCATAGGACGATGCAGAAACCTAATAATCCAAACCAAATCCCAAAACAGGAATGTCTCGCCACGTTACCAGGCTCTAATGCATCTGTTTGTATCAAATCCTACAACAGGAATGCCTCACCACTTTACCAGGCTCTAATGCATCTGTTTGTATCATATCATTAAGTGATTGTACCAAAATACAATCATCTCCATAATGATAGTGACACTAAATCAGTGACAACTGATCTCAATGCTGCTTCAGGAAGTTGTAGACAGGAGCAAATTCCCAATGCATCCTTGTATGCATACAAAAAGTAAGAACATGTGGCCCTGATTTCTAAAGGGGGGCTCAAAATAGACTTGGCACTGCCACAGGGGGGGGGGGGGGGGCGGCGGGGGGGGGGGGGAAGAGGGGGTTTGCTTTCAAGGATAAAAGAGTACTCTCAGATCCATTTCTTCAGTAATTAATTGTTGTCACATAGATTTATGCATTCCAAGCAATACAACCTATTAAAGGAAAGCAATGTATATTTGAACTAATGTCCTAGAACACCCACAAAAAGATCCATTCTCCCTCATCTCGTGAAGGGATAAGTAAATATCACCGCCACAGCCCTGCAGCAAGTGCGTCAACATACCAATCTTACTCATTATTCTTCTTCCTCTCCTTCTCGTTCCACTTTTTGATTGGGAGAATGAGGCGGCTAGTAAGTTATCAACAGAGTTCCATTTGCAATTCAGTTGTTGTGGACCTCATCAACTTGAGTTTTGCATTTAAAAAATTCTATTCTAGATGTTCTTGGTTCTGTTGCTCCCAGAAAGCTTAAAAAACAAATAAGGAAATAAAAGTAATCCCCTCCAAAAAAAAATAAAATTCTCTTTTATTCGTTTACTCTCTTTTTTCCATCATACTAGATCATATCACTGCATTCAGAATGATGTGAACCCACAGATTGGTCATGTGTAAAATATAGTTACATTATCTAAACAAACAACCACTGCTCGCTCCATTTGGAGAGAAATTGAGATAGTTCCAATCTAGAACTAACCATAACTCCATGGGAGATAAGTGGATTTAATCACACAACAATGGACGACACATTGGATAAATCAGGTGTCATTTCTACTAAATTTCTATGCCAAAGCAATAATAAACCAACTACATCGATTATAGATTATCATAGCTACCATCATGAAATACCAAACCAATCAACCCGGAATTTCAAATAGTTACCATTACCACGTAATCAAATTCAAAGCACTAGTAATAGCACAGTAATCCAACATTAAAACCTAATCAATCCCAACACCAGAAAGAACAAAACTTTCTCAAAAACTCTCCAGAGACACAATAGTTCGGAAATTGAAATTAAAACATCAATAAAAGAGAAGCCAGAATACCAAAAAGGCGACCGATATCGCCTCAACGATAAGACTTCTGGAAACGGGCACGGGCGCCGCGACCACCGAATTTCTTAGGCTCGCAGCGGCGGGGATCGGCAACGAGGAGGGTGCGGTCGTAGCGGACGAGGATGTCCTTGATCTCCTTCTTGGACTGCTCGTCGACGTACTTCTGGTAGTAGGCGACGAGGGCCTTGGCGATGCTTTGGCGGATGGCGTAGATCTGGGAGGTGTGGCCGCCGCCTCGGACGCGGATCCTCATGTCGACGCCGGCAAAGCGGTGGCGACCGAGGAGGAGGATCGGCTCGAAGGCCTTGAAGCGGAGGATCTCCGGCTCTACCAGCTCGATCGGACAGCCGTTGATCTTGATCAGGCCGCGGCCGCGCTTGCAGTAGGTCACGGCTACGGCGGTCTTCTTGCGACCGAAGCACTGCACGGAATCAATGGTTGCCATTGTCGACCTTCTTCTTCTGCTTCTTCTTCTGCCGCCAAAAACCCTAACCCTAGTAACGTCCGAACTCCAAATGAAAAGGCCGAGTGCCGAAGAAACGAAACCGCGTATTTATATATACAATCACATAAACTAGGGTTTTAGGGGTATTCGACAATGCCCCCGTATTTCTCTTTATTTACAAACCAACCAAAGTCTCAAGATGGATGTTTTCTTGGGTCGGGTCAGGTTGGGCAGAAATTGTCCAGGGCCGACCTTTTTAAGATTTTATTATTAGTAGAAGTATTATTTTTGAAAGAACAACTCCGCCTATATTAGGGTATCCTTGACATAGCCGTCCCAAGCCCGGACAAAGGAGGAGGGTTGTGTGTTAGGTAGCCGACAGCCAGCACAATACTCAGTCGGATTTCTTTATGGATTTGAGACCTAATGAAATTTCGTGGGGGCGTCCCCTACTTAGCGACGCGTTGTATGGTCTGAGTACAGTGATAAGTGAGCAAGGACAGCTGCATCGGCGCCCGGGTGTAGTGATAAATAAGCAATGGTCCTTACACTTTATTGGACGAGTGTGGGGGGTAAGGAAGCTAGTCAAAAATAGAAGACTGAGATTAGGTACTTGGAACATTGGGAGCCTAACTGAGAAACTTATGGAAGTGGTGGATACAATGGAAAGGAGACAAATCGCAATTGCTTGCTTGCAAAAGACAAGGTGGGTGGGACAGAAAGCTAAAGAGATTGAGAGGACTGGGTATAAGTTATAGTATACGGGACTTAATAGATCGAGGAATGGGATCGGCATAGTGGTAAGCAAGGACTTAAAAGAAGATATAGTTAATGTAAAGGGCTCTGGAGATAGGATTATTGCAATTAAGTTAGTGTTAGGAGAATAAATAATGAACGTTATTAGTGCTTATGCCCCCCAGGTGGGCTTAGGAGATGGACATAAGGAGAAGTTTTAGGAATACTTGGAAGGAGTACTACTAGAAATACCCCAAAGAGAGATGGTCTTTATAGGAGGAGATTTGAACGGTCATGTAGGACATGACGGAGATAGATATATAGGAGTACATGGGGGACATGGATACGGTAATAGAAATGAAGAAGGGAATGATATTTTGGAGTTTACAGTGGCTTATAATCTCTTGGTAACTAACACATTTTTTAGGAAGAGAGATGAGCATTTAGTGACTTATAAGAGTGGCTCCTCAAGGACACAGATTGACTTCTTCTTAACTAAGAAAAGAGACCGCTTAGCTTGTAAAGATTGCAAGGCTATACCGGGAGAGAACTTGACTTCTCAACATAGGTTGTTGATCTTAGATGTGCAACTACAAAGGTGGACTAGAAAAAACAAGTTTGATAGATTTTCAAGAACTAAGTGGTGGAACTTGAAAGGAGATAAGCAACTAGCATTTAGAGAAAGAGTACTAGAGGAAGACATTTGGGCGGTAAATAAGAATGCAAATATTATGTGGGATAAGGTAGCAGAGTATATTAGGAGGGTAGGGAAAGAAGTCTTAGGAGAATCCAAAGGAGGTGTTCTGGCACAGAAAGAGGCATGGTGGTGGAGCGAGGCCGTCCAAGACAAGATAAGAGTTAAAAGAGAGTGCTTTAAAACTTGGCAAAATAATCGAAATGGAGAGAACTTTGAGAGGTATAAAGAAGCAAAAGGAGAAACCAAAAAGGCAGTTAGTGAGGCCAATGCAAAGGCATTTGAGGAGCTATATAGGCGACTCGACACTAAGGAAGGCGAAAGAGAGATATTCAAGCTTGCTAAAGCCAGAGATAGGTGGACCAAGGACTTAAAGCAAGTTAAATGCATTAAGGATGAGGATGAAAAAGTATTAGTAAAGGAAGAGGAGATAAAGGAGCGTTGGAAGAGCTATTTCTACAAGTTATTTAACGAAAGCAGTAGTAGTGACATACAATTGGGCCAACTTACCATTTATAGAGAAAAATCGAATCATATGTTCTATAGGAGAATCGGTAGGGAAGAAGTTAAAGAAGTATTGAAAAGGATGAAGAATGGGAAAGCAGTTGGGCCAGATGGTATCCCTATTGAGGTTTGGAGGTGCTTAGGGGGAGGATGGCATAATTTGGTTGACAAAGCTTTTTAATGTAGTGCTAAAGAGCAAGAAGATGCCTGATGCATGGAGGAAAAGTATTCTTATACTCATATACAAGAACAAAGGAGATATTCAGAACTGTGCGAACTACCACGGGATTAAATTGATGAGTCATATGATGAAATTATGGGAGAGATTTATTGAGAGAAGACTAAGAAGAACAACAAACGTTTCAGAGAATCAATTTGGTTTTATGCCTGGGAGATCAACCATGGAGACTATTTTTCTCCTGAGAAGGTTAATGGAACAGTATAGAGAAGGTCAAAGAGATTTACATATGGTGTTCATTGACTTGGAGAAGGCCTATGACCGGGTTCCTATGGAGAGTACTGGAAAAGAAAAGAGTGTGTATCGTATATATTGAGGCGATAAAGGATATGTATGATAGAGTCGTGACATCTATAAGAACGACTGGCGGAGAGACTAAAGAGTTTCCTATCACGATCGGTCTACACCAAGGTTCAGCGTTAAGCCCGTACTTGTTTGCCCTAGTTATGGATGAGATTACAAAACATATTCAGGATGAGGTGCCGTGGTGTATGCTATTTGCAGATGACATTGTTTTAGTGGATGAGACGAGAGAATGAGTGAATGCTAAGCTAGAATTGTGGCGGAAAACGTTAGAGACTAAAGGGTTTATACTAAGTCGATGCAAGACGGAATATATGGAATGCAAGTTTAGTCAAAATAGGACACCTGGTAACATAGAAGTAAGTTTGGGCACACAAAAGATTGTAAAGAAAGAAAGTTTTAGATACCTTGGATCTATGGTGCAACAGGATGGAGGGATTGATACTGATGTAAGCCACAGAATTCAGGCCGGGTGGACCAAATGGAGGAGTGCTTCGGGCGTCTTGTGTGATCAGAAAGTCCCCCTCAACGTTAAAGGAAAATATTATAAGGTGGCGGTACGCCCAACGTTGTTATATGGATCAGAGTGTTCGGCAGTAAAGCATAATCATGTTAAGAAGATGGAAGTTGCGGAGATGAGAATGCTGAGATGGATGTGCGGGATCACAAAGAGATATAGGATTAGGAACGAGGAGATTAGGGGCAAAGTAGGAATAGCACCGATTGGAGATAAAATGAGAGAAAATCAACTGAGATGGTTTGGCCATGTTTGAAGGCGTCCAACGGATGCACCTGTTAAAATGTGTAAAAGCATGGAGATTGTCAGGAGTAGGAGAGGGAGAGGGAGACCCAAGAGAAGTTGGAAAGAAATGATTAAACATGACCTTATCTATATGGATCTAACGGAGGACATGGCCCTAAACAGATTTGATCGGTGTTATCAAATCCATATAGCTGACCCCACTTAGTGGGAAAATGCTTGGTTTGATTTGGTTTGGTTATTATTATTGAAAGAGCCCTTTTAAGAATTTATATAGAGAGGTTGGAGGAGTAGGCCTAAGAGCATCCCATGTATATAAAACAAAAGGGGTCCTTTGGAAAGTCTTATATATTCGAAATAGAGATGATTGAGTTTTATTTATTTGAAATAAAGCGATTTCAATTAGATTATCTTACAAATATGTATTTTGATACATAGTATTTGATCAAAAGGGAAAAAAAATGAATTAATCGTGTAATTATAAATCAAGTGTGCAAAAGCTGACACAAGGTATTTACTTTTTGATTGGTTGGATCAAATACTGTATAATTATTTCACTTTTTGTGGTATGGTAGATTGGCATCTTTTAAATAAAGTTTCATACAAATTTCTCTGAAAGTTAAGAGGGAGGACTTTCTTGAGTAGAGCTTATTTAATTAAAGCGCGATGAGGTGTACGATGCAGAATTTATATGTATTTAAACGAAATCGACATTATTAAGTTTTTTTTTTTTTTTTAATGACACAAATACTGGATTCTATGATGAAATTTCAAAAGGTAGGCCCCAATTACCACAATTCCTAAAGGTGAGATCCATGTTCACAATCACAAAAGGTGACCCGTGTTATAATTTTCAAATGTAGGTTTCATGCTGACAACCACAAAAGATGGGCCCACATTGTAATTCCAATAAAGGTGAGCCCAATGTTTTAATTCCTAAAGGTGGGTCTCATATTGTAATTTTTAAATGTGCATCCCAATTTCTATGTGGGTCCTTATTGTAATTCCTAGAGGTGGGCCATGTAATTCCTAAAGCGGGTCCCACGATCACAATCATTCGACAGTCATCAGGGGTTTCCCGACATGTCCGTCATCGATTCAAATGGATTGGGCACACAAAAATAATATTTTATAAATATGAGGTGTGCTCATAAGCAAGATAGCAACAAGTGGTCATATGGGCCCCACAAACACGGGAGAGGTGGGGATTAAAACATCCAAGTGGGACCATCCTAAACATGAGATTTCAAGTCAAGCTAATGATCTAACCCCCTTGATTTGAACAGTCCAATCTAGTTGGATTAGCGTAAACCCCACGAGATCCGGGGGGTGAAGATGGTCTGTTCTGATTGATCATAAGGTAGGCCCCACATGTTATCTCACTTAGTTAGACGCTTTGAAAGGTAGGCATATGAGCCTTTTTTCTTGTGTAATGTGTATAACTATAAAACACATGATTCCTTGCTATTTTTATTCTACTAGATGATTTCAAAATAAATGTAACAATTATCTGATTCTTTTGAATTTACATGTTATCTCGTGCTTTGAAAATCTTTGAATATATATTTATAAATGTAAGAGAGGGGGCAATGTATTTAAAATATTGGTGTGCCATAATTCATGAATTAGTCATAAATGTAATTTTGCATAACCAATAACAAATTTATGATGCTTTTAATGTAATATTAACTTGGTCATAAAATACTAATTTCATGGACATTTTACAGTAAATTAATATAACATAATAATGTATGCAAGATCATAGTAAGATTCTCATAACCTATTAAGCAAATTCATGAACACATGTTATTATACATTAAAATAGAGGGTTTTCATTTTAGTCGTTTTTTCTTTTATTGCTCTCTGGATATCTATTGCTATTGGTGACATATTCGGTGCATTCTGAATGAATCTTTTACACTGATTGTGATTGTGTTGATTCTTATATCACTCTTTTTTAAGTCAAATTTTAACTTATGCAAATTTTATATTTTCTCTATATTTGTTTCTACAAATATGGTAGGTAGATATGCTTGCGTGCAACAGATGTTATTGTGCACATTTTATATGACGTGAATGATCAATTGCAGAGTCCAACAATTGCTTGCTAATGCTTAGCATGGGATATTTTTTGATCGTACACGCTAACAATTCTCTCAATCATGGAAATTAGGGTAATTTAGAAAGACCATACTTTGACAAGTTTTTATATTCACCCGAGAGAACTTTTTTGGCCGTCAATACTTGCAACCAAACACCAAACACATCCCGATGAGATGTAACTTTGAGTTAGCGAATGAGCCGTGCATCATTAGATTTCTTAATGTTATGTGATTGAGTAAAAACCTTGAAACAAACAAAAATTATCATTCACCGAGCAATGTTGACCATCTAATTAGTGGCCTAGATATGGAACAGTAATTTCAATTCATCAAAAACAAAAAAATTTCATGAAATATGCTTTGGACAACTGTCTTTATAATATTCAAATTAAATTAAGACTTACGAGAATATAGATAGTTTATACTATAACACCTTTTTATAATCCCTGTCAAGGAAAGATTCCATCATAAATTCTTGATGCCAATCAAGTGAGCTTTAAGATCATACAAAGTTCCTAATTGTCGACGCTATAACTGAGTTTTAAACCCTGATCGTTGCGTGGACAAGGAGTTTCCACACCATTGAGCTAAAAATGGGCTAGCAAGTTATTCAACCATGCAAAATTAGAGTAACTATTATGTAATTGAGTAAGATCTATAAACCAAATAAAATCTCATTTATTGAACAATGAGAATAATCTAAAAATTGATTTGGGTGTTGAAATTACACCACCAGCTTCAATTCCTCAAAACTATATGTTCTCATTTTTCGTGGAAAGTACTCCGAAAAGGTATATCTATATGGTCATCCTAATTAAATGGAGACTTACATGAATTTAAGGAGTTACTCCTTCTAATAATTTTGAATAAGAACGGCTTATGCCGTAAATGCCCGTAGCCAAATAGATTTTGCTTAAGTGCAACTTCTGTTTATCAACTCATCCATGCATACCAAGTGATTAAGTTAAACCTAAAACTATTAATCATTGAGCATGATAGGTAATCAAATTAGTGGTCTAGTTGTTAAATATGGAGTACTAGTTGGAATCTCTCAATACCATTTATTGTTTTTGAGAGCTATTAGCACTGGATATTTTACTCTCCTCACCGCACTAGAAGAAAAAAAAAAAAACTTTTTCTAAACTACCCCTCTCCTTCCCTCCCTCCCTCGCCCCTCCCTCCCATCAGCGGGGAGGGAGAATGGCCAGCCAACGACCTCCCTCCCCCCGCTCCCTCTTTCGTCCTCCCTCCCCCTCTATTCTCTCTCCCTCTCCCTCTCTCCCATCCCCTTCTCACTCCCCCACGCCCCCTCACCCCCCGCTCTCCCTCCCGTGCGGCGACCGGGAGGGGGAGGGAGGTCGACCGTTCTCCCTCCCCGCCGGGGAGAGAGGAAGAGGGAGGAGGGGGGAGGCGTAGTTTAGGGAGGGGGGGTGAACTTGTGCGGTGGGGAAAGAAGTTTTCCCGGTGCCAATAGAAGCTCTCATTGTTTTTTGTGAAAAATGTTTTAGACAAATGTAACCTTAAAATTATCCAATCAAATAAAGAATTATGGAAGTCTAAGGAGGTAAAATCTTGGCACCATCTTTTAAGATTATTGAAAGAGAGCATATGTTGTAAAATCTTATGACCAAACTTTCCCTAATTAATTAGGACCTTAAGTTAATATTTCTTGATTGAGTTAAACATAAAAGCACATAAAAATAATTCTTCGAATAATGCACATGATTTGATTGGCGGTTTAATTGTTCATAATCAATCTTTAATAGTAATCACTTTAGAGGCATGTTGTGTGACCACTTTGTGCAAAAAACGGAAAGGAAAAGTAAGACCTTTTTTTGCATAAAATTTCGCCCATAATTGGTTTGAACGGCATCCAATTAGTATTAGTGCATTTCTAAGTTAACGTTTCGGAGACTTGCATGAATTAAAGGAGATAATGCTAGGATCCCTTGCTGGTCATTACATTTGTGCAATGGTAAAAGTATTGGGTGCCATGCGTGATAATGTATGTTCGAGACCTGCGAGTAGCCACTTTGTGCAAAATGGTCAACGGTCAGGTCCGTCTTTAGTCTAGACCATCCCATGACCCTACTTCGGCTGGACTGTACTGGGTGATGACCATTAATACTAAGATTCCGTATTAGAATTTGGGACAAGGAGAGCATGTATTGTAAACACTTGTCACCAAATAGATCCTAATTAAGTGCAACTCTGGTCTAAACCCCAACCATGCATCGTTGTACTAATGTTACTGCGTGGTTAAGTAAAACCCATAACCTAAAAGTACCAAAGAAAAAAAAAAATCCTTTAACATGGTAGATACCATCTTTAGCTATGTGGAATATGCTCTAGACTGTTATGATCTTATAATTCTCCCAATTGGATGAAGAATTACAATAATCTATTGATATATGTCTTTGGCACCTATTTTGATAATTCTCGACAAAGAGTGACATTCATTACAAATGCTTGTAACCAACATTTATCGTAAATGCTTGGAACCAAACAGGTCCTAATTAAGCATGACATCATTAAAATTAAATTATCATGCAATCGAGTTAAACGTAAAAATATACAAAAATCATTCATTCAATAATGCATACGACTTAGTTGGTGGTTTTGTTGTTCATTATATGCCACTCATAACAATCCCTTTAGTCCATTTTCATTTTTATGTGGAAAATGCCAATATGAACAAACATTCGTGTTTTTCTTAATCAAAAATATGAAAATTTGGATATAATATTTTAATTTTCTTTCTAAATATGGAGTGCCGCATCAAATGATAAAATCTAAAAACACACAAAGTTTCATCCGTTGTACAAGGACGGTAATCCAATACACATGGATGTAATTTGTTCTCAAGCCAAATAGGGAATACCTATATCGATCTCAAACCGAGTGATCTCACACAGTCTTCTCACCCATAGTAGGCCCACCAAGCATCCCACCACCAATCAAATACATTAGATCAATCACATCACAACCACATATTCTCTCACAAATCATCCCCCACTTCCTATAAAACCCAAAACCCCGCCTCAAACTTCTCCAATCCAACCGACAATCCATCTCTACCCCACCTCAAAAACCAATACCAATGAATAAAAACCACATATCAAAACCCAACTATAAATATGAATCCGATTCGATCAAAGCTCGTCCGCCGTCATCAGATACAAAGATCATAATTTTGGACCATCTATATTTCAAAGATGGCCCACATTGGTGGATTTACAAGGCTTTAATGCAAATAATTCTTTTTTTTATTGGTTGGATCAAATACTATATAATTCTTCCTCGTTTTGTGGTATGGTCGATCGTCATCTTTTAAATTAAGTCTCATACAATTTTCTCCAAAAGTTAAGGGGAGTTGACTTTCTATAGTAGAGCTTATTTAATTAAAGCGCGTGGAGCTGTACAATGCAAAATTTACAAGTATTTGGGGGAAACTAACATCATTATGTTTGCTTTTTTTTAATGAAACAAATACTAGGTTTTATGATGTAATTTCTAATGGTAGGCCCCAAGTACCACAATTCCTAAAGGTGGGACCCATGTTCACAATCACAAAAGGTGACCCGTGTTATAATTTCCAAATGTAGGTTTTATGCTGACAACCACAAAAGATGGGCCCACATTATAATTCCTATAAATATGAGCCCAATTTTCTAATTCCTAAAGGTGAGTCTCATATTGTAATTTCTACAGGTGCATCCCAATTTCTATATGGGTCCTTATTGTAATTCCTAGAGGTGGGCCATGTTGCAATTCCTAAAGCAAATCCCACGATCACAATCATTCGATCGTCCTCAGGGGTTTCCCGACATGTCTGTCATCGATTCAAATGGATTGCAATAGCACAAAGGCAATAAAAAATCATATTTTACAAATATATGAGGTGTGCTCATAAGCGAAATAGCAACAAGTGGTCATGTGGGCCCCACAAACATGAGAGAGGTGGGGATTAAAACATCCAAGTGGGACCACCCTAAACATGAGATTTCAAGTCAAGCTAATGATCCAACCCCTTGATTTGAATGGTCCAATCTAGTTGGATTAGCGTAAACTCCACGGGATCCATAACAAGGGGGAGAATGGGGGGTGAAGATGGTATGCTCTGATTGATCATAAGGTAGGCCCCACGTATTATCTCACTTCGTTAGACGCTGTGAAAGGTATGCATGGGAGCCTTTTTTTCTTGTGTAATGTATATAAGTATAAAACACATGAATCCTTGCTAATTTTATTCTACTAGATGATTTCAAAATAAATGTAACAATTATCTTATTCTTTTGAATTTACATGTTATCTCGTGCTTCGAAAATCTTTGAATATATATTTATAAATGTAAGAGAGGGAGCAATGTATTTAAAATATTGGTGTGCCATAATTCATGAATCAGTCATAAATGTGATTTTGCATAACCAATAACAAATTTATGATGCCTTTAATGTAATATTAACTTGGTCATAAAATACTAATTTCGTGGAAATTTTACAGTAAATTACTATAACATAATAATGCATGCAAGATCATAGTAAGATTCTCATAACCTATTAAGCAAATTCATGAACACATGTTATTATACATTAAAATAGAGGGTTTTCATTTCAATCCTTTTCCTTTTATTGCTCTCTGGATATCTATTGCTATTGGTGACATATTCGGTGCATTCTGAATGAATCTTTTACACTGATTGTGATTGTGTTGATTCTTATATCACTCTATTTTAAGTCAAATTTTAACTTATGCAAAGTTTATATTTTCTCTATATTTGTTTCTACAAATATGGTAGGTAGATATGCTTGCGCACAACAGATGTTATTGTGCACATTTTATATGACGTGAATGATCAATTGCAGAGTCCAACAATTTCTTGCCAATGGTTAGCATGGGATATTTTTTGATCGTACACGCTAACAATTCTCTCAATCATGTAAATTAGAGTAATTTAGAAAGACCATACTTTGACAAGTTTTTATATTCATCCGAGAGAACTTTTTTGGCCGTCAATACTTGCAACCAAACACCAAACACATCCCGATGAGATGTAACTTTGAGTTAGCGAATGAGCCGTGCATCATTAGATTTCTTAATGTCATGTGATTGAGTAAAAACCTTGAAAGAAACAAAAATTATCATTCATTGGGCAATGTTGACCATCTGATTAGTGGCCTAGATATGGAACACTAATTTCAATTCCTCAAAAATAATTTTTGTTCATGAAAAATGCTTTGGACTACTGTCTTTATAATCCTCCAATTAAATTAAGACTTACGAGGATACATATAATTTATACTATAACACCTATTTATAATCTCTGTCAAGGAGAGATTCCATCGTAAATTCTTGCAATCAAATTGATGCCAATCAAGTGAGCTTTAAGATTATACAAAGTTCCTAACTGTCAGTGCTAGAAACGAGGATTAAACCCTGATCGTTGCATGGACAAGGAGTTTCCACACCATTGAGCTAGAAATGGGCTAGCTATTCAACCATGCATACGTAGAGTAACTATTACGTTATTGAGTAAGACCTATAAATCAAATAAAAATCTCATATATTGAACAATGAGAACAATCTAATAATTTATTTGGGTGTTGAACTTAGACCGCTAGCTTTAATTTCTCAAAACTATAGTCTCATTTTCCGTGAAAAGTACTCCGAAAAGGTATATCTATATTGTCATCCTAATTAAATGGAGAGTTACATGAATTTAAGGAGTTACTCCTTATAATAATTTTGAATAAGAATTGCTTATGCCGTAAATGCCCGTAGCGAAATAGATTTTGCTTAAGTGCAGCTTTTGTTTATCAACTCATCCATTCATACTGCATGATTAAGTTAACCGAAAACTATTAATCATTGAGCATTATAGATAATCAAATTAGTGGTCTAGTACTTCACCATGGAGTACTAGTTGGAATCAGTCAATTCCATTTATTGTTTTGTTGTGAAAAATGTTATTGACAAATGTGATCTTACAATTCTCTGATCAAATAAAAAGCCATGGAAGTCTAAGGAGGTAAAATATTGGCACGGTTTTTTAAGATTATTGAAAAAGAGCATACGTCGTAAAAGCTTACAGTCAAACTTGCCGTGATTAGTTATGACATTAAATTATTATCTGCTTTTGAGTTAAACATAAAAGCACATAAAAATAATTATTCGAATAATGCACATGATTTGATTGGTGGTTTAATTGTTCATAATAAATCTCTAATAGTAATAACTCTAAAGGCATGTTGTGCGACCGCTTTATGCAAAAACAGAAAGGAAAAGCAATGCATTTTTTCCGCATAAAATTTTGTCCATAATTGGCCTGAACGATAACCAATTAGCATTAGTGCAACTCTAAGTTAACGTTCTGAAGACTTGCTGAATTTATGGAGATAACACTAAGATCCCTTGTTGGAATATCGGATAAGGAAAGCATGCACCGTAAATACTTGACACCAAATATTTCCTAATTAACCGCAACTTTGCTCCAAACCTCAGCCATGCTTCGCTGGACTAATGTTTGCTGCGGGATTGAGTCAAACCCATAACCTACATGTACAAAAAAAAAAAAAAAAAAAAAAAAGGAAAAACTTTTAACGTGGTAGATAATCAAATTGGTAGTTTAGTAATTGAACATGGAGTATTAGCCGCAAACCCTCCAAATCATCTTTAGCTACGTGGAATATTCTATATACTGACATGATCTTATAATTCTTATGTTTGGATGAAGAATTACGAGAATCTAACTATATATGTCCTTGGCACCTATTTTTAGAATTCTCGATAAAGAGTGACATTCGAGATAAATGCTTGTAACCAACATTCGTTGTAAATGCTTGGAACCAAACACGTCCTAGTTAAGCATGATATTAACGCTTTAGCAACCCATCATTAAAATAAAATTGTCGTGCAATCGAGTTAAACGTAAAAATATACAAAAATCATTCATTCAATAATGCTTACGACTTAGTTGGTGGTTTAGTTGTTCATTCTATACCACTCATATCAATCCCTTCAATCCATTTTTCATTTTACGAGGAAAATGCTCATACGAACAAGCATTTGCGATTTTCTTAATCAAAATTATGAAAATTCGAATATAATATTTTGATTTTCTTTCTAAATCCGGAGTGCGACATTATATGGTAAGATCTAAAAACACCCAAAATTTCATCCATTGAACAAGGCATATAATCCAATACGCATGGATGCAATTTGTTCTCCAACCAAAATAAGGGATACTTGTATTTATCTCAAACCGAGTAATCTCTCACACGCTTCTCATCCATAGCAGGCCCACCAAGTAGACCCACCAGCAATCAAATACATTAGATCAATCCCATCACAACCACATATTCTATCAAAAATCACCCCCCGGCCCCCACTCGAACTTCTTCAATCCAACCGACAATCCATCTCTACCCCACCTCTAAAACCATACAAACAAACAAAAAAAACTAAATATCAAAATCCAACGGTGGATCTAATTCCGATTCGGTCAAAGCTCAGTCCCCCACCATCAAATACAAAGCTGGTGATTTTGAGCGGTTTAGATTTCAAAGATGGCCCACACTGATGGATTTACAAGGCCCTGATGCATCCGCGCGCAGACGGGTGGCCCACCCCAGATACAAAGCTCTTGAGGCACATGAAAGAAAACAGTAGCGTGCATGTAACAGCTCATGGCGTTCCGATAAAATTTAATAAAACTCACTAAAAATCTCCATTTTTCCCTTCTCTATTGTGAATTCATCTCCCCATCCAGCTCAACGCACCCAATCTTAGCACCCCCCTCCCTTCCTTCTCTCTTCCAATCGCGTCTATAAAGCGAAGAAGACCTGGGACTCCATCTCACCCTCTCTCCGGCCCTCGCTCCACCCCGTACGATTCGTCGCAGTGGAGAATTAGGTGATGTTTTCATCTGAATCCATCTCCTTTTTTCTTCTTAGATTACTGTTTCAGTACGCGATCAATGTATCAGTGTGTGAGGATTCAAAAGATGTTCAGATTGATGTTCTTTGTGCTGGATTAGGTTAGGTTTTTCCTAAAGTTTCCTTCTTTTTTGACTTTTTTGATTGTGTTGGTTGATGTGTTTTGGTTTTTGAAGCTTTAGGTTTTGATGGTTTTGTGATTTTATCGAAGAATCAGTTGAAGATGGTTTGTGTGGTTTGAGAATGGAATTAGGTTTTTTTAGAGCGGTTTTGATGATCGAGGTGGAAATGGAAACCTTGACTGACTGATAGTGAGAGAGTGTTTTGTGGTTTCAAGTTGCTTGGCATTTTAAGTTTTTCTTTTCTTTTCTTTTTTGTGTGTGTGTTTCATAGATTGGATTTTCTCTTCCTTCTTCTAAAGTTTTCAACTTTTTTTTTTTTTTTTGAGGGGTGATGAAGGATGAGCTTTCTTTCATTTTGGTTGGGGATTATCAGTTTTTGTTTTTGTGATTTTTGTTAATATTTTGATGTCATTGCTGTGTGTTAATACTGCAGCCATCCATTGATAGCAGTACAATGCATTCATTTTTTTTTGTTTTCATTTTTTTTCTTGACGCCTGTGTTCGTTCAAATGGATTTATTTTTTCTTTACTGATTTGTTTCTCCTTTGTCATCAATAGATGATTTTAACAGTTTTTTCTGATTGGTATAGATGTTTTCCTCATGAAAAGGATATTGAGCTGAATGAGCAGTATTTTTATTTTTGAGGCCACTACAGCTCGTAGTAAAGTGCTGTATTTTCAATCGCGAGATTCATGAGATTGTTGAGATGTAATGGTGTTTTCTTTACTCAGACCTTATTATCACTATGCTTGACACATTCATTTGCTGTGAACTGTCGTGGTCATAAAGGATGCCTCCAATGCTCTCGGTACTTCACAGCTCGCATCCTATCATATCGTAGGATGCAGTGATTAGCATAGCACACAGCTATTATAACTCTCTCACTCTACACACACATACACGTGCATATACATATAGAAAGAACCAGTTACTTCTCGAGTGTTCTTTTATATTTATATACATCGCTATTCAATCTTTACTAGATACGAAGAATTTACGATTTACTCACATAGAACTATAGAAGTACATTATGTATGACAGAAGCAACACATAGCTTGTGCAAGTGTAGTAGATAAATGAAAATCTATCCTTATGTTTTCAACCATCGAAAAATAGAACAAAAGAAAAACATAGAAAAAAAAAAGAGAAACGATGACGAAAAAAAATCTTTTTTTTTTTTTGGTCTTTAAACTGCGGTAGATTGTAATTACCTGTGACATTGTTACAGATGTCACATGATGAAATTATTGGTGCATGCTTGGCTTTTCCCATTATGGAATTTTAGAACTACATGTACCATGCTATATTGGATTCAATTTAAACTCCTTATGATGCTTGTATCTGTAATTCCTTGAGATTGGACGGCTGATATTATTACTTGCATGATGGACCTTCTACCTTTGGGTCCTTCTTCTTTTAACAGGCTTCAATTTTGATCTGAACTTGAGACCATCATATACATTTAACATATAACCTTTCCACTATTATGTAAATATTGTGACATTATGCATTTGTGCTTGCTTAAACCTAGAATCAAAATTATGTAAATACAGTGACATTATGCATTTATGCTTGCTTAAACCTAGAATAAAAATTTAGGCACATTTTCTCCTTTCCATGTCCCGCTACCTTTAGAAACTGGGTTCATATGATTTCCTACCAACTGTTCCTTGTGCCGGACGATGTACCCATAGACATGCCTAGGTAACATTAATTTTGTGTATTAGACGTGTTTAACAGGAAGAAGCTTTTGAAAACTGTAATGCCTAAATTAGAATTTATTGTCTTTCAAAAGGAAGCTGCAATGCTAATTGAGTATAGCGAACAGGATAACAATAGGAAATCTCCTTAAAATAACACGGACGCTGGTGACCGGTGTTCGCATGTGATGCCTAAATAACTCATGTATCGTCACTTCCTATCAGTGCAAAAGCCTTATCCTAATTAATACTAAGAGCACTAAATGCACATATAGGGTTAATTACAAAGCCATTGCATGGCTAAAAGTTACTTTTTTTTTTTCATTGAATTCCTTTTTTAATAGCCTTTGACCTTTGGCTTTCTTTATGCAGATACTAGAATTTTCATTATATATTTTTTGAATGATTTAAATCTTTTAGTCTTATATCGAAGAAAAAAAATTAAAAGATAAGAACACAAAAGTAACTCACTTTATTCCTTGTGTACGTTCATTTTAAAATTATTATAGGCTCTCAAACACTAGGAGGCTCTCTAACACTAGGACCATGATGATTTGAGATTGATAGGTACCATGACGAGACATGCCACAGCCCAGTGGGTAGAGACTTTCTTCAAGGTGAACTTGTACAACTTGAAATGTTTTTGGAGCCCATAGCAACCTGTGAAAAACTTGGTGTCTCTTGTTGTCACATTATTTCACACCTTCATGGCATCTTAAGTCTTGTGGCTAAGGGTTTGGAGACGAAGAATACTTATCTTGTGTTGACGGAGTGATGGGGTTTTCATTTTCACAGATGACCTTACAATCAATAGTAGTTTTCCTTGGAATAGATGTAGGGTTGCCATGTGTGAACTCATTTTTAATGGGTTTTCAATTATAGGATATTTGAACAGAAGGCTTACATTACTTTTGACGTAAAAGAAACCGTTCTAAACAGTGAAACATTTATAAGAAAATCAAAATATGATCATTGGTGATTCAAAAGGAGTACACATTAACCATACTAGAAATCTGTATTCGATTTGTGAGCCCACTTATATAGTCAATCACTATTTGCTTATGCTTGATCAAGTTAAACTTCAGGCTTTGAAAATACATTTTTGTTCTTTTTTTTTTTTGCTACATCAGACTACTGTGAAGGTGAGACACTACAAACTATAGGCCTAGGGATCGATTCCTGGGTGTTTCTGAGAAACCAACATGCTGACACCACTGAGCTGTAGTTTGTTGGCTTATTTAAAATGCACTTTGCAAATTCTAAAGTAAATAGAATTTAGCAATACACCAATTTGAGACAGCAAGTGCTATCTCACTTTTATGAACCAAACTGAAAACAACATACCAGAAATGCTAGAGGATCCATGTAGCACCTTTGACCTGTATGATGAATATCTCCAAGTCTACCTCCAACTTTAGTATCCCCTACATTTTGACTACCTTCTGTGACCTGACTGAATATGTGTAAATTAAGAATTGGATCAACCAAAACTGCCTCAAAAGATAGAATGATCCAATTTTAAGCTTCTATTTTCTCAACCTTCAGAATAATCAATCCAAAAATTACAGCCATAAACAATCGAAATCACACTGCTGGAAACCAAACACATTTAGGAACAAAAAACACTCTGGTCTCATGAACCCAAAAGATTTTCAAATTATGAGAAAATCCAATACAGCATAGGAATGGTGCTGCTTTTGAGACTCTGAAAGCCTTTAGAAAAGAGATATTTGACCTGTTAATGCTTTTGGTCATAGACCCTGTAGGTTGTGTTTCATATAGCAATCGGCCACCTCGCATGTGCTTCTGTGTCCAATGAGAAGCAGCAACTATCATTTAACAAAAGAGAGAGAGAGTAAATGGCTGTAAAAGCAAGGAAGAAAGGGATGAGGGAGAAATAGAGAGTAGAAGAAGATATGCTTCACGCCCACGCTAGTTTACACCAACCAGATACAGCCGTATGGGTTTGACGCTTAGTTTCACACAGAAACTTCGGTAGGTAGCATTAAAAAAGAAACACAATTGTGTATTCATAAAAATTTCCAAATACATCCCTTGTCCAATGGTTTTTTACAAAGCATTTATAAGCTTTAAATGCAAAATAAACCCTAGTGATCAACTTGGCCCTCAATCGAGTGCGAAATTAAATCCAAACAATTAATTAAATACATGAATTGCTAACCCGAGATTCTTTTGATTACAGTACTAATGAAGAAAGCAAAGAGGAATTTTAGTTAAGAAAGTAATCTTCATCTCAAAGGATCTGCCAAAACTTTTTGGTATTTGTGCAATGTGACATTTGCACAAATCCTTCTTAATCAATTGCCTTCCAAAACTGGCCCAATGGAATCTGATTGATCCGTTCATGCGCATGAATTATTCTTTTTTTTGCTTGAACATGAATGATTCTCCTTGACCTCAAGTTTGCAGCATTCTGCTTGGATGGAACACCAGTCACTCCATGCCCCAATTCTGCAATATCTTTTCTTCTAGACCTTTGGCATAGTGTATATAGGATCTTCCTTCTGATGATAGGATTATCTTGTAGTCACTGATGAACAATCAGGTTATGTTGTAAATATGGATGAGCGGTAGGGTTGTTCTGTAGATGCTGATGAATGGTCAAAGCAATCTTATAACACTGTTGGACCATCAATTGTGAGATCTAGCTTTTGATTTAACCACTGGATCACTTACAATGGATCTGTCTCACTCTTTGACGACATAATCAACTTTGATAAACTCATCTGGACGTGTTGATTTGATCTCAGTAAGTTGGTTTGTCTGTCTGCTGGTTTATTGATGTGTCTTATATATAATTAAATTGACTATGGACCCATCTCTTATTAGAATTTGGCCTGGGTTTAGGTGCATACAAGACAGGGACATTTATTTTGAGCGGTTTAGATTTTAATAAGGCATTTATTTTGAGTGGTTTAGGTTTTAATAGATGGGCCCCACTACGGAGCCACGAGTCATATTTCTTGTTAGTCGAGCCTGAGAGAACTTGAACTCCTTTAATATAGCAGAACGAGCTAGCCTGTTAGGTTTTTTTTTTTCTTTCCCGGAGAGAGACAGAAGAAACGAGAAGAGGAAGGAGGGAATAAGGAGGAGAAAGAGGAGGAGGAGGAAGAAGAAGCTACAGTGGCAGCAGCTGCACGTAGTAACAACCCAAGCTGGTGGCAGCGGTGCCTAGGTGCCCACTTCCCCTCCTCTCTCTCTGTCACACACACAAACTGAAAGCCCTTTCTTTGAATTTTTCTGAGTTTCAAGAGATATTTTGCTGCATTATTTGCAATTCAGACTGATACCAATATCCTAGCAGAAATTGGTTCAATCTTGGCCAATATTTGATATGTATTGGCTGTTATTTTGAATCATGCAAATGCCTTGCATGACCATTATAATCCTCTTCTTTCTAATCTTAAAAATCTTGAATGAAACACAAAAAGAAAGAGGAAATTGAGGGACTATTTTCTCCTGCACTCCTGTGCTATGCGCTCCATTTGGATTGGTGCATCGTCAAGGCAGGACTCGGTGCAATTTAGGGGGTCCCCGCCTTTGGGGATTGTCCGGATGCATGCTCCCACAAGAGCGCTTGCATATGAGAAAAATTTCTAGAAATTGTGTACTAACTAATAGGTTGCCATTAAAGGGCCTTCACAATTTAAGAAACTCTAAAAACTCTAGCCGAATGTGGGAATTTGCTTCTCTTACCTGCATGTGTGGGCGCACGAAATTTTCCTTGAGGGTCCTACTATGTTAAAGAAAAAAAATCATGAGCAGGTCATATGTAAACTAGCATGAGTATTTGAATTTTTTAAGATTCTATTTCTTTCTTTCTTTTCCACACACACACACACACACATATATATATATATTTAGAGAGAGAGATGCCTATATATGGCCCACCTGGATGAGTCCCAACCATGAAGGACAGGAGGGTTTAAAAGATCTTGATAAGGACTAGTTTTTATTTATTTATTTTTTATTACAAAAGGCCAACCCCATCCAATCATCCTAACCCATTCATCTTAGCAGTTTACATATGCAAATATTTGCAATGGCTGAGATAAAAATATCCAAACCATATTGGATGAGGTTGATTATTTGTACATACCCAGCCTTCATTATGATCTTTCAATCCCCCATGCACTTCATGGCTGGCACTCATCCGGGTGGGCCATATGAATGTCATATCACGCATCTCACCATTTACTGGATCGTTTCTCCATATTATATGCACACTCACAGAGGAAGAGAGAGAAAGTTTTAGAGTAGAAGTTGATTTTGAGAAAAGTAAGTTTCTGTGGGTCTTTTAGGACTTCTTGTGGGCGTAGAGCAATTGCTTTTTTCGGGTTACTTCTCGTGGAACTGCAGCTGAAAGATAGCTTTGAACCCGGTCAGGTGTGGGACTGATCTGGGCAAGATATCCACATCTTGGCGGTTTTCTTGTGATTTTGAGCAACATTTCAGTAAGGTAAACCCAGCCTTGCTTTCTTCTTGTCATTTTCCCTATTGATTTATTTAGTGGGCATAATATTATTATTTTGGAAACCCATTGTGGTGTTTGGCTTTCTTGTGTGACCTGTCATCAAAATTGAGGCACAAGCACCTCAGTAGGCTTCAGTCTACATCAGTTTGCAGCCTTTTGAGATAGTGTTTGATTTACTTCCGAACTCTTTACTTCTGTTTAAGTCTAATTGTTTTTGCTTTATTTTTTGGGCGGTAGTGGCTGCTTTTTAAGGCCATGGCCATGTTTGGACTGGCTGTTTTTGTAGTCAGTATGCTTATCCTGTACTGTACAACTTTTGAGTTTTAATACAATCACCATTTTCCCCAAAAAAAAAAAAAAAAACCTGTCAGTTAGTGTTATAGACGCTAAGGAAGGTATGATTGTGCCTGAGATGTGGATGCATGTCTTGATTGTGTTGTTGAGGCTGATGAACATTTGGATCTAATTGTTGGCAACATCAGACCATTGGGTGTAATATCTATCTTAATCTAACTACTGATTGCTTGCAAAGTGTTAGAAAAAATCAACTTTAATCAACTCATCTGGGCTTTTGGATTTGAGAACAATGAGCTGATTTGGTTTTTTGACTGACTGATCTGTATTTGATATCTTCAGATGAAGGGCAAAATATCTATTGTAGGCTTTGGATCTAGATCACAACCTGTTAAAGGGTTTTTATTGACTTGTTCTGCATGGGATTGCCCGTTGGATCTTCAACTTTGAAATCTGGCCTCACAAATTTTATTACATTAATATGTTTATACCCACATCGTAGGAAATCTTGTATTCTTTGACACTTCATTGAGATCCGCCACATATGGACTTCGGTTTTGGTAGGCACATTTCTAATGTTGTCTCCAATGCTACTTGGAGTCACACAGATGATAATGGTCACCTTGCTCAGCATCCCTTTGTGGGCCACCACAGAATTCATGATGATACCCTGCCAAAATCTCTTTGATAACCATTGTTCCACTTTCTCCCGTTGATTTGGTCCATTTGGGCACTGGGGTCTAATAGAGTGGTCTAGAGCTTGTATGTCCCATCTGAAACCCATAGACTGTTCATGATATGGCAGACATCTTCCTGAGTTACCATTGTAAAAGGCATTATTCTTTTGCCCTTTTTTTAAATTCACAGATCAATCTAAAACCCGAGGATATTGAACTTGCTCTAATATGAATTGACGTAAATCAAATAAAACAATAATTTAAGACTCGAAGAACTCAACTACTGGGCTCAATCAATTCTCAACCAACTGCCAGTAGACATAATTCAAATTAACAAAACATCCATATCCCGCATCCACATTAAAGATCAGTTCTGTTCCGCTCAAGGAGTCCCTACTTTTAATTTAGGACTGCTTTAGGGGTGCTGGCTGACTTTGTAACTAATGAATAATCTGTAGTGCTGAGGCACCTCCCCTCCACAGAAACTTCCAGGGATTGATCCCTGGTTGTAGCGCTGATAGTGAGGGACTTTGGTAGTGTGTGTGTGGGTGCATGGGTGCACAAGTAATTTACCAGAACAGAAAAAAAGATTAAGTAGTTGTAGCTGTAGGACTCTGTATCATCAACATCAACATTTCTGATTAGAACTCTGGATCGCTCTACCAACCTGATAAACTCATCAACATCAACATTATCATCATTGTGGTCTTAGCTGGGCTTGAGTTTGTCAGGGTTGAGTTATTAGAGTATAATTCTTTTAGCCAATCTCTCATTGACAATGATGATGGATGATAAATTTTAGAATTAGCCATCTGATGAATAAATATTCAGATTCCAATAAAAATTTCAGAAAACTGAGTTTCATATAAATTGAAACAGTCAATAATCAGAAAAATGGAAAGCAAACTGCAAATTCTCATTCATGAATGAGCCCCAAGTATATTCAGATGATTGCAGGAAAGATAGGGGGCAGACATAAATGGAAAACATGACGACCGCCTTCTTTTTTTTTTTGGCAAAAATGTAGACTATGAGCTACCCCCCCCCCCCCCCCCACACACACACACACACACACACACAACACACATCGAATTTTCAACTGGGTGCCTAAATAATAGGTATTGGATCTACATGTTTTGACCCGACCTGGACTGGATCATTAATTACTTAGAAGTGTGAAACCAGACCCGAAAACAACTGGTAGTAGGTCTCATACTCATTTTTTGTTTGTTGCAGGTCTGTCGGGCAAACAGGTACCTGTTGCCATCATTAGTTGGGATTGATAGTTAGGTTGGCCCTACAAAAGAGTTCCTAGTAGTTCTCATATGAAAGTGTTTTATCATTATCAGTCTCCTACATACATGTCCTCCATTTTTATCCTAATACAGGCTAAAGGGTTTAACTTTAAGGCCCCACTTCCCTGTTGTAAGAACGCTACTACTACTAACACTATTTTGACTGACTTATTTCTGGCTTATTATGTCACAACTGCTTTCAAGTTCATTCATTGAGTTTAGTAGTGTGTTTCTGGAAAAAAAAAGAAAAGAAAAATATAACAGACAAAAAAAAAAAAAAAAAAGAAGGGAGAAAAGGAGAGCAGGAGTGTTTTGTGATGGTTCTCTTTGATTTCGAACTTTAATTTACACATTTACTCTATCTGCTGTGAGGACATGCTTTCAATCTCTATGGTTCTGTCTTGTATCTATGAGGGCCTCTTAGGATTTCTTGAGACACCCATAATTTTTGCAGTTCGCACAACAACTCTGCTTCTTTTTTTTTATTTTCAGGTTGCATGCCTTTTGCTGTATTGGAAAAATGTAATGCATGGTTCACATTTTTAACTGAAATATTATTGGGTTCTTTATACAGTTTTCAAGACATTTGGCCATAATGCAGTTTCCAAGGAGTACTGTCCAATCCCTACCTGAGACATTTGAATTTGATCATGCATCTAGCTCAAATAACTCTGGTTTGAATCAACAACTTTTTTGGAATAGCATGCTAAACCCAATAGACACCAGGAACATGCAAGAGTATCTACCATCTCCAAGTGACAACACTGCTGCATATGCGAACACTGTTAGTCATGCTGGGGTCTTCAATGGATGGAATCCTGGTGGGCCTAGCTCCAGTAGTCATCCACCAATCCAGGCCAGCAATAGAGAAGCTATAACGGAGCAGGAATGGATGAATTCAATCCCCAGTTATGCAAGAGCTAGCATGAGGTTGGAAGAAAGGAATTTTGACCCAACGCGCCCTCCTTCTTTGGAAAGTGTTAGCATAGACCTGAACCACAATCAGATGGCCAACAGGCCATTTATTCAAAATTCCATTTCCAATGGTACCCCTCAAAGTGCACACGTCAGTGCTGGATTTGTTGGAAATGTTGATGGTGTCACTGAAGCAGCTGTATCTCATCATCCATATAAACCTGGTGGATCTGAAACTGGACAAATTCCATCTGCCGGTGGTTCTTCTTCTGATCCTTGTGCAACTAATCCTGGGACTGCTGAACATCCGGTTGATGTTAGTGATGGAAGGCCTGGTTGTTCAGAGGACAGCCGACGTTTATCCTGCAAACGGAAGACCATGGAAGAAGCTTCTGAACGTTCTTTTGGTGGGAGTCCTAATTACCAGCAAGCTGAGAGCAGTACATGGCATACTGCTTCTGGTCGGCAGAATACTTCTGGTAACTTAAGTATATCCAGTCACGTGGAGCATCTTTCTAGTGTCAATCCCCAAGTTGAACCTTCGAACCCACGACTGGATGAAGTCAGAGTGGCTCCTGACAGCTATCCTACTTTAACCGGGGATGGAAGTGTAGAGAGCCCACTGAGAATTAATCCTGCACATCAAGTTTTTGCCCAACGTCGTCCAGGGAACAATATCAGGCGTCCACATGTCCTGCCACCCCATCCATCATCTTCTAGACTTATCCCATCTAATCAATCCCCTGGTTCCAGGCAAGCAGCGCCTAATGCGGCCTCAGTTCAAACCCAATCTCCTGCATCACATTTTCCTGGATATATGCGTAACATGCATCCTTTCTCGTGGAATGGTGCTCCTAATTCAGGAGCTGGCAGCTCATCAAATTCTCCCCTTACTTTGGGGGAGAGATCTTTGGGTGTACGAGAGGAAGCTAACTTTAGGAGCATGCCAAGAAGCATCTCAGATCCATTGTTTTTGCCAGCAATAGAGTTGGGAAATGTGACTCAAGATCCAACGAATTGGACTGTAAGCATACCCGGAAACCCAAGTACGCCAGAAAATGATGCTTCTCAAACTGGCTCTAGCTCTGGTGTCCACCCATTGCCAATTCCTACGTGGGTGCCTCAGCAACATCCTCCCCACTATCCACGGAGATTAGTGGAGCCTGCAAGGCGGTCTCTGTTTCCTTCTGCTGGTTCTGAGCCTGGAGGTTCGAGCAGCAATTATCCTTCATCACGTACAGCTCCTACTTCCTCACAGGAGATGGGGCATCCTGGAGCTGGTCATCAGGGGCATCAGCTATCAAATCTGAGGTCAGCATTTTTGATGGAGAGGCTAGGTGATGGTGCAGGAGTTCCATTGCCGTTGCGAGCACTGACATCTGCCTCTGAAGGGAGAAGCAGACTGGCATCTGAGGTACATTCTGATGATTCTGACATGACTTACACAACTTCAGGTTCCTAGTCATGTTTATAGTGTTAACATTCAGATTATTGATTGCCACAATGGTATTTTGTCAGTTTCTGTCTGTTTTTCATATCCTTAAAAGCTAACTTGGGACATGCTTATATGTTTTTATGCTGATTGGTTTCTAGTGAAATTGGTCCTTCTCTCCTACAGTTCAGGACTATAGAGTTCTCATTTAGTGGGAATTTGCAAGGGACTGCACCATGTTGATGTTGATCCTCTTAAGTCCAACTATTTATGTCGTCTTTCTTGCTCACCTTGCAGCAAGGGTTGACATGGATTTTCTTTTATGTTGGCAAATGAGGCCAGTTTTTTGGTATCTTGATGTTGACCTTGTGTTGATGAGATCGTTCCATAAATTTACACTTAAGTATCTGATGTTAAGTAATTCATTAATATGCATTTTGCTATGGCAGTACCAACTAATGTTCCAGGGATTGTATATTAGGCTGGAGCTGTTTTGAGTCAGTTTAACTGCCCACTAACACAGGCTTAGGGTGCCATTTTTTTAACAATACTAGTAACTATTCGGGTACTGCATGGTTATTTGCAAAAATAATATGCTGTATTTGACTCATTGTCTGACACACCATTTCCTTGTCGACTCAGACTTGATCATAACCGAGTTGGTTCATAAAGGACTTGGCTGAATCTTACGGGTTCTTTTTTTCCCCTTATTATTTTCCTATGGATTCTTCTTGTTTCCTTGATGCAAATACATGGTGCTGAACTGGCCACTGGGATTTGTCTTTGCTTCTTGTTTCCTGCCCACCATAGCTTCTGGGATCACACCTGTTGAATGACCCTCATCAACAGTGTAGTTGATCCGGCCAATGATTATCATTGCAGGGGTGATGGAGAAGAGATGGTAGTTGGCCCTGAAGAGGCCCATCCCCACTATGATGATGGCTTTGAATAGGTATCTGCTATTTCTATAGTAAATGTGCAGACAGTAAAGGTGCTGTATCAAGTTCAGACTGCCAGAATGTAGGCACTAGCAGTACCTTTAAGACTCTCTCTCTCTCTCTCTCTCTCTCTATATATATATATATATAGATCGATCCAGAACTTTTAGGGGGCAGAAATGGCCCAAATCCAGACTCAAATCCGACTCGGCCTGACCCTGTTTGAGAGTCTCAGATTTCATGCGACGTGGGCTCATATATTTCTTCCCTTTTCTGAGGCTGTATCTTGTCCTATCTTGTTACTGTATTTGTTTTGTTTGTATACGTGTAGAACAAAATAAGCATTTTATATCTTTCTTACATGGCATTGTATATTCATTCATACCATTTGAACTGCTTGCATCGCTGCATATGTCAAAGTCAATATAATCAATTGGACATGTTCTCCTTATGCAAAACAAGAGAAATCAAGAATAAGAAGGGAATCCTACTGATTTTGTATAAAAGAGTCAATCCATGTGTTATTTACATGGGGGAAAAAAATCTTTCAATGGGATTGCATGTTAGAAGTTAAAACCTGAGCATGGAGAAGACAGCATGTAGCACAGTTAGAAAGTGCTCTGTATCGCAGGCATGTAATGGTTTGTATCAGGTTACTTTAAAGAAAAAGAAAAAAAAAACCTAGAATGGAGAAGAATATAATATAGAAGCCATCAGTTAAGAAAAGGAACAAAGAAAAAACAATTAGGAGTCAAAATTTTCAATTAAGGAGCAGTCCAACCATCGTTTTGAGTATATTTGTGTCTGAGTTGTAACCTCAAACCCAATCCGACTAATTGGATCAAACACACAACTATTCTTCTTTTGAACCTGCTCTATTTTTGTCTAATTTGCTCAATAATCTGGATGTCTTTTTGGGCTTATGATTCTCTTGTTCTCTGAAATAGATACGCAATGTCTTGGAGCTCATGCGCAGGGGTGAGAACATAAGAATTGAGGTTAGTTGTTTCACTTTTAAGTTCTGCATGTATGTTGCATTTAGCCAGTCTCCCATTTGTATTTGTCTACTTATTATTTAATAAAACTTCTCAATTATGGATTACATGGACCGTTGTTAATATGCAGTGTCAATAGCCTTGTTATCTAATTAGTAATTATTACAATTGGATTGACAATGGTGCCTTGATGGTATCTTTCTCCGAGCAAACATTGTGTAAAATTGCCTGTGTCTCATATGCCTTGTTCCATTGTCCCCATTCACAAGTACCACTGCAGATATTCCCTTTACCCTCATGTGGAGGGTTGGAGTCAGAGAGGAAGTTGGTTTTAAAAACTTGCTAATGTGTAAGTCATACACCCACTCTCATTAACAGGAATTGGTTTTAAGTAGACAACATACTAGCTGGTCTAGTCTAGCTAACACTGCATTAATTATTGCTTGCATTTATGAGGAACAAGAAAATGCTTAACATACAGATCATTTACCTACATGCTTTATTAAGCCAAGCTGCATTGGAAGGATCTAAATATTTCTTTTAAGCTAGAAACAGATGCCTTCATTTGTCTGATACTTCCTGTGCTTTGGGGATGTGGCAGGACGTTCTGATGCTTGACCAGTCAGTACTTTTTGGGGTCCCTGACTTGCATGATCGTCACAGGGACATGCGCCTTGACGTAGATAACATGTCCTATGAGGTAATCTTGTTACTCTAGTACTCTGTTCTTTGTATCGATAGATTCTTTTACAAATGCAGTGTTTGGAAAATCTCAGGAATTGCTGGCGTTGGAAGAACGCATAGGGAATGTAAGCACTGGATTGATCGAGGAAACTATTTTGAAGTGCCTGAAGCAGAGGAAGTATGCTTCTATTGCAGTAGGAGCAGACGCAGACGTAGACGTCGTGCCATGCTCTATATGCCAAGTATGCCCAGTCCTATGACGAGTAGTTAATTTGCTTCCTGTCCCTGATTATGTCTTTTGATATTAAACTGGTTTCTGTTATGGTGGTTGTGACAGGAGGAATATGTGGAAGGCGAGGATCTTGGAACACTGGACTGTGGGCATGACTTCCACACCGACTGTATAAAACAGTGGCTGATGGTCAAGAATATCTGCCCCATTTGCAAAACAACAGCCTTGATTCCATGACCATAGGCTTCACTTTTGTGAGAGAGAGAGAGAGAGAGAGAGAGAGAGAGAGAGAGAGAGCCTCTGCATGAGTGAGTTCTTAAAATGCTTCTTACCCATGCTTTGATTGAATTTCAACACCCGTGGTGGGTGATTATTTAGATTGCCTTTATATTATTTTTCAATATAAACTTCAGCGGATAATTTTTATACAGGTTTGAGTTGATTATGCATTCAACACATGGTAACCAATGCACACATGCACACACACAGGAAAAGATGTACACCTGGAGGGGTGAGAAGAAAGGAAGGGATCATGACTTCCTTTAAACAAGAACCTGAATGGGTTTCCTAACCAATAAGGAAAAATCTCCTTTTGAAACTTGAGATGCTTGTGGTATGAATGAGTTTCCTAAACATCAAGGAAACCTCTTTTGAAATTTGAAACTACTGATGGTTATCCTAATCTTTAATAGATTTATTTTATTTTTATCTATTCTTTATAGATTTGTTTTATTTTTATCCGAGAGATGCTCCTGTGTGAGAGATATCTCTCACCTATATGAGAGATAGGAGCGGGGGCCCTCACATTTAAGTTGTTGGCATTGGATATGGATGTGAGGGCCCTCACCTTATCTCTCATAGTAAGGTGAGAGCATCTCTCATAGGAGCATCTCATTTTTTATCTAATCTTTAATAGATTTGTCTTATTTTTATCTAAGGAACTAATAAACTGAAAAGGTTAAATTTTGATTGAACCAATGATAAGTTTGACTTTTAGAAAACCGGATAAATTTGTTTTCAGAAAACAAGTTCTGTGGTTGTTGGGGGATCACCTTATTTTTATCCAAGGATGGGATTCGTAACATTCTCCCACTTGGGTAGGGGCTACAAGTCTGCAGCCAATCACACTGAAAGAAAAAGCTTTTCAACTTCTTGCGTAGTTGGCAAAATCCCTCCACTCTTCAAAATCTAGAAACTTCGCATAATCTTGCGTAGTTTAGTTGTTATCAGAATGATAACCAAATATGAGGCTCCTCCATTGAAGAACTTGTTGGTAACATTGAGTCCCTATAACCTATGTTTACTTTCGTTTTTCACAGTAAGATGGGATCAAAGACCCTTCTTAGAAAATCTCAAATAATAGAGAAAATCATGTCTTTGTTCACATTCTTTTTTAACCATTTGTTGTCTTTTTGGATCTCTTTGGTTGCATGAAATTGAAATTTTTAGGAATTCATTGTAAAAGGTAAACAGGTTTTGCTGCTTATTTATTTATTAGGTTTTGTGGTTGATTAATTGATTTCAAAGTTTATAATGTTAAAACAAAATGGGGTTTTCCTTTTAATCTATTAGGTTTGTGTCTTTAATTGAATTAATATATATATATATATATATATAGATATATTATTTCATTGAATCATGCATTTCAATAAAGACATGGGTTTTCAGAACAACCTAATCTCAGTATGATATTACCAAAGAAGTTTTGCAAAGCCTGTTCTCAAATAACCAAATATCATGTTACCAATCAAATTTCACATGGCACACTCTTAACCCATCCTCATCTCAGTGTTTGGTAGTTTTTGCATATTTTAACAGATTATTACTTTTAGTGCTTGAGAATTGCACAGTATTTCAACATATTCTAAATTTACATGTTTAGCTATTCATAAGCATTGCCAATAATTTAAGATTAAATTTTAAAAACATTACTTATTTTGTTAAAATTTATAAAATATTATTTATTTTGTATTATAATAATTTGTTTTAGAAGTGCTCAATCTAATGGTGGGTCCTACTTATATTAAAGTGAACTGATAATAAATTTTATTTTTCTAAAATCACTGAATTGATAATAAGTAGATATTTTACATGACAAATTTATTTTACAGTGCACTATGATTTACTGGAAAGTCCTTTGGTTATCATGATTGTGTGTGAAGTTTGTTTGCATACTTATGACTCACTCTCCCATGTGGAAGGGCACCATCTCACATGCTCCATTGCAGGCTGTACAGTACATATACACTGTAATACTTGGGCAGAGGATGCCTTCTTGTTGTATGTGATGTGCTGCACACTTCTTGCTCCTTCTCTCATAATCATCATCATCATCATCTTCCCTATTTGGTTCCATCCTCATATTTCCTGTTTTTGAACCAAACAATGAAGATCCACCAAATGATGATGAGAGGAGGACACAGAGGATTAGATTGCACAGAACCCATGTTAAGATTTCACAGATCCCAATTTCATCTTCTACTCTCTGAGATTTTTTGTATTTTCAAAGTGGGACTCAGAACCCATTTCATTAACTGGATCCCTGGCCCCATCTATGCTATATACACCATGAAACTATCATATAAGAAAACAATATACACTCCCTTATTGTTTTGGAACATAAACACATCTAATGGTCTGCATTAATCCATTTCTATTCAAACTTTGTGTGATACTGTAAGTTATAATATAGTCTTTCCAAACGCTATTACAAAATTAAAACAGAATATTATTATCTAACATATGCAAGGAATATATTAAAATCTTTTAAAAAATTTATGATTTCCAAACACCCTTTAAAGTTATAGTTGGAGAAGGAATAAAACTCTTTATATGGATTGGTCAAAATCGAATGCAAAACGAATATGACATGGTGAAAATTGAATGCAAAACCTTTGGCTTCGATAAATAATAATGACATGGTGAAAATTGAATGCAAAACCTTTGGCTTCGATAAATAATAATGGGGTGTCTTGTAAATTCTAAAATCTTAGTGTCTTCCACCCGTTTCATTTTACCTGTCTCAAATCCACTAGGAGGCTCACAATCAGCAGAGGAGCCCAGCTATTTTAAAACTTTTAATTAATTAGAGCGAATCCCCCTCTTTTGTATGGATATGATACAATTTGATATTATTTTGTAGCTCACATGTAAGATAGACAATGAAATGGATGGGGCAGAGGATATTAAATCTTTAGCTGCACTGTGTGGGTTGTAGATGATATGTCACATGGGGGTATGAGAACTTTTTTGTAATGTCCAACTAGCAACCAATCCAGACCTAGCAACCAATAGGGAACCCCCTGATAGTCACTAATCCCAACGACTGGCACACATCCGAATGGATTAAGCCGTTGGATCGATGGTTGAATATTTTTTTTAATATGAAGTCATTAAACTTGTGAGCCACGGATGAAGGGGTTAGGGGAATAGATTTTGGGTCAAACTTGATACTTGGGGTCGTCTCACATAGATCTTTTCATTCCCCTAGTCCCATCTCCAAATGGAGCCCACAATTGGGCCCATGAAAAAGTTCTCATATAATATGTGAGAACTAGTTCTCACTTGAATATTACCACATGATTCTTAAATAGGATACAATGAAATTACACTCTATATTTTGGGCTCACAATAAGATTTATCAAGTAGAGCACAGTTGAATAAGATATTGTATAACTCAGAGAATATTCTCCTTAATGCTTATATGTATTCTAGCTCATGGGGGCCACTTAGATGCATTTCTATATGTGAAAGAAGGGCATATGGAAATGTCTTTTATGGAAAAGGGGGAGCAAAAAAAAATCAGCCGATGAGATTATCCTAGCACTTGACTTAATAGCCTTAAAATTTATTGGTATCTTAACCATATATTTCTTTAGATTCAATCCATCGATGGTGAAAGTTCAATGAATGTAACATTGGGTCCGATGGTAAGTCATGGGAGGACAAGAGTATCAAAGGGCCTGCACTCATTAAAGACGGCCCAAGCGAGCCCATGGAGCTAGATTGCAAATGGAGTCAGCTTGTAGGAGAACATTTTTCCAGCAAAACTCGTGTTTTACCCATAGTAAGGACCACCAATTTAATGCGAATTTCATTTTGTATGGGATGTGATAAAATTTGTATCTAACATGTTTTTAGCCCACCATAATCTTCAATTATAGTGAAATTTGGCAAATGCCCATGCAAAAAGGGAGGCATTTTCAGTGTTCAGATTGCTAACAGGATTGTTCCTTTTGTAGAAACTATCAAATTTCATTTAAGTTCAATAGTCGGTCGTAAATTTTCCACAGATTCTGTGTTACAGATTTTAGAAAATTCCATTTATAGAGGTGTGAGGGTTGTTCTTGTTGGTTAGCGATCCTGATTTCTCACCCAGCTGCCTCCGGCGGTTTAATTCGTTGGTATGTTGCCCTTTTCAGTTATATGGGCTTCCTTCCCTTCTGTGTTGTCTCTCTTTTCACTTGTGTGGACTCTCTCTCCGTATGTGTGAGTGCACTAAATCATAGATACCAACTGCTTTGGCTGGGGTGAGAGAAAAAAAGAAAAAAAAAGATGTCCCAAGACTGAAATAACCTTCGTGTCACGTCTAGATCCTTTGTCACAACTATTACACGAGAACTGTATAACACTTTTTGACCTCCTTCATGGGACCCACTTGTATGGGATATGAGAATTCTTTTCTCTAATATGTTTTGAGCCCCAATAAAACTTATATAGTATCGCACACTTGAATAAAAAATACTATAAAGATTCACGTGTTCTTTTTTTTATCATATTCATAGTGAGACAACCCACTTATTCAAAGTCTAAATTAAATAAAAATAAAAAATAAATGGAAATGCCTCTTTGATCATAACATTCGAATCTATAATTTTCCGTGCCCATGAAAAGATCTGCTAAGCATCATACACTTGATTAACGCATCGTACAAATATCAATCACGTGTTTTATACGCTATCAATTCGGCGGAATGACTCTCAATCAAAGTGAAACTTAGAATTAAGTCCCATTTAAATTCGCAGTGAGTAATTGAAATTTTAATAGATGGGCTCCATTATAAAACCTCATATGCATTCGAGCCATTTTATAATCACATTTTTCTTTCACGTTATATTGATCGACGAACGTGCTCACTCGAATCTTATTTTTTCAACTCCGAGGGATAGCTCAGTTAATTTTAGAATTACGGTTTGCACCCGGAGGATGTGAGTTCGAAATTACACTACCACACTGGTCTGGCTTTCTCTTCTTGGCTCCTTAGGAATTATTCTGGCCAAAGGATAAGAAAACCACGTTATCATAAAAAATAAAATAAAATAAGATTTAAATAAATAAATAAAAAAATATTTAAAAAAAAAAAAAAAACTCATTCATTAGATACACTACCAAGCCCTAGCGTTCAACCTCAGTATATAAAGTTGAAAAACCCTCCCAACTTGGAGCCAGCCATTGAGGGTTTTTTTTTTTGGGGAGATCTTTCGTTTCGAAGAAGAAGGCGTTGAAGGAAGAAGCTTGATTGATCTCATCAATGGCGGACGACGACTACAATGATCCAGACATGGGGTATTTGATCTCTCTCTCTCTCTCTCTCTCTCTCTCTCTCTCTCTCTCTCTATCTGTTGTCATCTTTCTCTTTCTTTTGTTGTTTGGATTATCATGGCTGCTCTTTGATCTCACGATCGTAACAAGATTTGATTTTCAGGTGCTAGGGTTTCTATCTATTGCAATTGCACTGTATATCGTTTCCTTCTTTCTTACATCTTTAGAACAAGATTTAGAACACGTATCAGGACAAGGGTTGTTTATTATAAAAATCTCATGCATACCCTACTCATCATATCAATACCAACACAGAAAGAAACCCAAATCCCTACAAAAATGAGCAACTCATACCCATAAATGGGGTTTACAAAAAACCCACTTCATTAAATCATCAAGCATAAACTCAAGACACCATAAACTAGTATTTAACACAATATTTCTACAAAGAGATGGACCAGTATAAAGAAATACATTGGAATTTGGAGACACATCATATACCTTTCAGATTTAATGCCTTTCCTTGAAGATAGATGAGGTGTTTCTGAGTCCCTCCAAGTAAATAGTTTAACTTATACCATATATCAACTCTTGTCTAGAATACGATGTTAGAGTCATCACATCGACGTAATTGACTATGTTTTAAGGGGTTGAAACGACTCGCTGTAAAAATAATATGAGTAAAAAAACACATAAGTGATCTTATATGAAGAGAAGCCTAACACCCTTTCTAATTGGAAAAAGAAAGACAAGTCACAAAATGAAATAAAATACAAGCCAAGTGAACTCATGTTTCATTGAGAGCTCGGCTCCACCAAAACCTGAGCAAGAATATCATTAAACATAAATCAACAGAAAAACATTCAATAAAAAAAACAATCACAAAATCACAAGAAAAAAAAAAATCATGTGTTGAATTAGTCATTTGCAGATAACTGTCAATAGTACAAAAGCTGTTAAAATATTACAAAATTAAAACACCAATTCAATTCCTAAAATCCCTCCGGGAGAAGCACTCATTAAAATGCATATGCTCATTTCAAGGATCCTAATAGTCACTTGTTTTGTTGTTCATCTAATTTGCATTCAAGGTAGTAGTAATTTGCAGTTTTGTGACCTATCATAGTTGCGAATTTGTTGGAGTAGGTCAATTATGTTTGTTTGATGGTTCACCTATATCGCAATTTCAGTTTATAAACATTCCTGAACAAATTAAATTTTCTTCTTTGACATAGGTTAGTTGAATTTGTATGTATGAGAGGTCCAATTCACCTATAATATAGAAGTACAATGGCAAAACATGCCCGCACTAAATAGCCTAAAACCATTCAAACAGAATGCAATTTTTATTATCCGAGGCACATCTAAACACATGTCTAATGAAAACCCAGATGTTGAACACTATAAGTTCAAAATTAGAAAAAAAGGGTAGAAATGGATTTCACAACATTAATTTTATGAATGATTCTGGTTGATTCGAGTGGTATTGGTAATGAATATCTATATATTAATTCAGAAAAGAAGATAAGATATATACAAGAAATCAAAAGTTGTATTTATACATGGATAACATATCATGAAGAGAACAATGAAATACAGAGATATGTTTAGAGATAGATCTATCCTTGGTAAGAGCTTCACACAAGTACAGTTAATATTATGATAATGAATGACTTGAGAGAAAACCAATGTTGATTTGAGAGAGAGAGTGAGATTCTTGATAAGAACGAAAAAAAAAAAAGATGTTGGCTTGATTTGTGTAATGACTAACAACAACATGGCCAATCAAATGGGTACATAATGTGATTTCATTTAACCATCCAGATATGCCTCTCAAATTGCAAGTCCCCAGTAAAACAACATATTTCTTATACCAACAAATGAAAGAGAACATTTATTCTGTAACATGGTTATCATGTATTCAAATGCTTTACATCTTATAAGCACCATATTATGAAGTGGCTGTAAAGCAAAACAAAATTTGAAATCAGTATCAATACCCAAATCCAAATCAGTAGCAGATGTTGAAACAAATCTTAGCAGAAATTCATCACTCTCTAGTAGTATCCAAATTGAAAGTTTTAATATATGCCCAAATCAATATTCCTAAATTGGAAAATCAATACCCAAATCCAAATTAGGAGCATATCACAGGAAAAACTTAAGAAAAGCCTGGCTTCTTTTGGAAATATCCATATATCCTTCAATCACTAATTTATTGAATTTAAAAGAACATGAGTTCATTTCAAACGTGCCTGATCGAACTTGTATGCTCTATGATCTATATTCTTCTCACCCTATAGTTGTTGGGCTTATGCTGAAGAGAAGGATACGCACTCATAGGAATTTACAAAGAAAACAGTTATAAGTTCCTAAATCCTTTATTCTAACTAATTTTATCCATAAGTAGAAAAATCATAGATCCAAATGTACTTGAGCTAGCTTGTAAGCCTTGCGAAATGAGTAAGTTAATTTGAGAATAAAGAAGACCGATATTCCTTTCTCTACAAGGGAAGCGTCACTGTTATCATCCTAACAGGCAAGTGCATTATCATTACATATGATCCAAAATCTATCATTTGAACAGTTTCAATTCTCTACCAATGAACTTGCATGTCTCTAGTTAAATCGATGAACCTTGTAACTGGGACTTCTTTTTACTGAAATCTTAGGAGGTCCTTTAGAAATCAAATTCTATTGAAGAATAAATGACAAAAATGATAAGAAACCATCAAAATATCCCCTATCTGATCAGAAATGATAATCCACCATTCACCCAATGAAATCAAATTCAAGTTTTCTTTGCCAATACACTCATGGTTGAATGGTGTTGGTACCCTAGTTTCACACACATGCCAAACCATGGGCCCTCAAGTTAAAACATCACTCTGAGAGAGAGTTCTATATGTCTCCATTATAAAAGCGTAGTTCTTATACAAGCAATATCAATGAGAAAATTTATTCTCTGACATGGCATCAAGTGAGTAAATGCTTTTCATCATATACATAAGCAGCATATATAAAGTGGCTGTCAAAAAAAAAAAGAAACATTTAACCTGAAATAAGTAGACTCATTAAATATACATTGGGTTTTTTGAACATAAAATCAGTCTAAAATGCAGCGTTACCTATTAAAAATTAAAAGAATGGTTTTTAATTAAAACAACAAAAAAGGATGAACAACACTTAGGTTCTTTTGTAATTTTCTATTGGAAAGATTTGCATAAAAACGGTCTTTCACCTTTTTGAAGCCTCTTCATAGTAAATCCTATGAATTTCCATACAATACCACTATTAGTTATATATATATATATATATTTCAAAATTAGTTATGTAAGGATAAAATTGATCTTTACTCACATTAAGTGAAAATATTGCTGAACAATGGCTGCTTCAACACAGAGACGACACCGATATTTGCATTAGAGAATTTCTACAAGCCTATTTCTTTGTAAATCCTAAGAATTTCTAGAGAGTACCACAAAGAAATTGTTATATGTATAGAGACTAATATAAAAAGCTAAAATCAATTTTTACTCTCATTAAGTATAAAAATGTGCAGAACAGAAGAATTAGAAATAGGGGTTAAAAAAACACTGCTCTTTCAAGCCTTTAACCTTTTCATAGAATAATAACATACAAATTTATACATACACCTCTATAATTTTCTTTGATCGAAACCATGACTTAATAAGCGTCATGAAGAATAAAAAAAATAGAATTGATCCAAACTGATTCCAAGGCATCACGAAGGATGTAAAAACAAATTGCGAGGACATTATTGGGTTTCCAATTTCTTAATAGGAGTCCCGAAACATACCTCTATACTTCTCTTTGTTCAAACTGATTCTTAATAGCTGTCATGAAGAATACAGAAAACAAATTGATCCAAATTGATACTAAATGAGTGTCACGGAAAATGTAGAAAACAAATTGCTAGGGCAGTTTTGGGTTTCCAATTTCTTAATAGGTGTCTAGAAATATTATGCAGACTCTTAACTGGCATCATGACGAATGCAGAAGCCAATTGCTAGGGCAAAGAAAGATGAATCACAAATTACAAAAAGAGAGGAATGACAAATCATAAGGAACACAGATCATAAAAGAGAGGATTTCGTGGTTTACCTGATGTATTTGGAAGCTTCTTGCCGTGATGAGACAACGAAGATGGTGATAAAATAAAGAGGAAGAGAGAATCAATTTTATTTTGGAGAAGGAAAGGGGAGAGGTCCTTACCAGTGGAATCAAGAAGGAAGATCAAGGATTTGGCAATCTCCGTCAAGAGATTGAAGAGGATCGTTGCTTCCATGGCGGATTTGTGAAGAAAAAACAACGAAGGAGATGACGGATTCCTCTCCATGGTTTGGAGCAGTTGCCGGATTTTATAGGGATCGTACGTTACCAAAAAGAAATGAAGAGAATAGGAGGAGAGGAGTCATGTTGCTTGCATAAACGATTGAGTGAGGGATTGTAATTGATTTTATGACTTCTGCAATAGTAGGACTCTTCAGTTGGCTTCATAGGGGCATTAAAGTTAGGATAAATGAAAACGCCTGCAAGAAAAAGAAGGGAAACACATGCAGGAGAAATGAAAGAGCTTGTAATAACGGAAAGGGCCTAAAGAGGAGTTTTCGTGCGAAATGATGTTTTTAAACATGGTCAAAATCTTTGGACAGTCAAAATCGAGAGGCAGATTTCTCAATTGAACTCAATTGAGAACAATCACTATCATTTATAAGAACTGAAAGATTTTTGAGATTCGTAGGGAAAAGAGATTTCAGCTACATGAAGAGAACTGAGATCATAGAAGGAAAGATTTCAAATTCCTAGGGTTTCATCGTAAAATGTGTTTCAACAAAGGATTATTAAAGTGACGAGGGGTGGAGAGAGATGTATATGGGAGATGACTTTCCCGGGATTTTGATTTACTAGGGTTATGGCTGGGTATTCATTTTCCGTATGTCCTTGGTTCATTTTATTTTAAAGGAATGATTGTTTGATAGCAGCCATTAATGGCTCTTCACCGTTGGCTCTTCAGTTTTAGTAGCTTTGATGAATACATTTCTTAGAATTCCTAGGAATTCAATTCCATGCAAACAAATGGGCACTAAGGAATTTCTCATCTAGGATGAGGATGTCTCAAAGAATCTCATGCTATTATACCTTGCTGGGTTGGAGGGATTGTTGGGTAGTATGCTTTTTTCTTCTACTTGTGATAAAGTTCTTTGTCTACAAAGAAAGAAACTGATAAAAAGGTTTTTAGAAAAGTACTTTATTGTGGGGAGTCCCAAGTGTGTATGTAGCAGAACTCCAAAATTATCATCTTATTACCAGTTTAGTCTAACCCTTTTTCATATAATGAACAAAACTCAAAATGCCCAATAATATCCAATCCACAGCACAATTAACCCATAGTTGTCAGTTCCATTCCGGTCGCCATTCCGGTTTGACCCCATAGTGGAACACTTCGGCATTCCAAGACACGATTGAAAAATGAAAAAATATATAAAAGAATATCTAAATCTGAAAAAATAATTGATCGCTAAAATAATGCTAAAAATGCATACTTACATCACTTAAATTAAACTACACTATACAATTGATCATTTTCTAGTTTTCACTACATATGATTGGAAGTATGAAATCTTTGCCGGAATGGGGCGGAATTGGTCCGAAATTGGAACTGGAATGGCCTAAACGGACCAAAATTGGGACCGGAAAATTTTAGGGAGCCATTCCATTCTGCCCAAGGCCAATTCCGGAACGTTTCAGCCGGAACGGAACGAAATTGACAACTATCTGACCACAATATAGTTGGGACAAGGCTTTGATGATGATGGTTGTTTTTTTTTTTTCTAATAATTACAATTGCATAACAGCCAGTACATGGCTTACTGTTAAAAGTTATGTTGCTCTAGGTCATCAGATATTAAATTTTAGCTGCAATGAAAAAAATCCCGCTCTCATTCTGATGTTCTGCAACATCTATGCATCCCTTCCACTCTGATTTTTGTGTTTAATTTTTACTCCTTGATGGGAAAATTGCTTCTGCAGATATGAGGATGAGCCTCCGGAGCCCGAGATTGAGGTAATTGAACTTTCATAAGCTTCTAAAAAAAAATTCTAATGGGCTTCAACCTTATTTTTGATTGAACTGAAATTGTTAATTTATCTGTGGTTTTTTTTTTGCAGGAAGGAGCAGAACCAGAGGAGGATGCAGAGAACAACAATGAGGAGATGGCTGATGCTTTTGTAGCTGCTGAAGGCGAGGAGAAAGGGGATGAACAAACTGTTGAACGGCCTCGGAAGACATCAAAATACATGACAAAGTATGAGCGTGCTAGAATATTGGGTACTCGTGCTCTGCAGATCAGGTTTAATTTTGTACATCCAGTCTTTTTTTAAAACTTCCTTTTCAATTAGAATATGGGGTGAATATGTTGTTAACACAAAATTTTGGTTGGATTCAGCATGAATGCTCCTGTGATGGTTGAGTTGGAGGGTGAAACTGATCCACTGGAGGTAAGATCATTGTGGAACCTTGCTGCACTACTTAAGCTTCCCAGAAATGCTCAATATGTTGTGTCAGATACAATATGGTGCAGATATTGATACTGGGATACTCGGTGGTTACTTTTAGACTATGCTTTTACTAAATATTGTGTTCTATTTGAAGTATATTTTGTATACCTTTCCCATAAGAAATATGGAAAAGGATGCTATAAAAAGATTTTACACTTGGAAAAAATTATAAAGGACCTCACTTAAAAACAAATTACAGAATTAATAGCCATTGTGCAGCATGCTCGAAAGATTACCTCATCCAATAAAATGTACAAATGATAGCATAGTTAAAATAAATTATAAAATTGAATGGATGCTGTGCTATGAATGGTATACCTGTGTTCTATATATGCATTTTGTATATTGGGAAATTGGTTTTGTGACTATATCCCGTGTATTACCGGTATTTTTTTTATGTGCATCATAGCAAACGACTGTAATCCAGACATGGTTAAAACTTCCTTGATGTTAAATTTGAGTTTTTCTAGATCCGCGGGTGTCCAGCCATCTGCGTCACTGTGGCACACATGCACCACATCCAGTCCATGTAAAATGTGGAACTTCTGTGGAACATCTTACCTGGTCGAATAGTTGATCAATTTTTTTTATTATCATTCATCCAACCATTTGGCATGAGCGGCCCACCTGATGGATTAATATTATTATTTTTTGGTCCCACCTGCTGGACACGGCCCTGACTATGACCAGTTAATCTGTGCGGTGGATTGTTCACTTCTTTTGTGTGGCTTGGGTTTGGTACTTGTGCCACTCTTACTCATGTGACTGGTTCTTTTTCTGAAATGTTCAAGTTTCGACAAATGTACAACAGATAAGAAATGACATCAGAGGCTGCAAGTCGGACTTTCCATTTTTACGAAATGTGGCCTTTTATTTTCTTTTAAAGCATCTTGCATAACTAGCATTTTGAATTGGCAGATGATTATTTTATCCTCTCTAAGCAAGTTCACATTCAATACTCTGATGTGGCTGGATTTCCATTCCGCCAAAAAACTATTCATTCTGCCGAAGTTCTCAAATCAACCATGTCTCAGTGTTCATTTAATTAAACCATAAATTTCGATCTTATCATTTCATTTCATAAGATGCAACACAGCTATATAACTTTTGCCACAAGGGCTGTTAAGGTATAACTTTTGGCTGTGAAAAAGTACTAACAGTTGACCAATGCCTTTTAGATTGCCATGAAAGAGCTCAGGGAGCGGAAGATACCTTTCACGATCCGTAGATATTTGCCTGATGGAAGGTGTGATTTTGTTTTTGAATTTTCTTGGTTCCTTTTATTTATCATGGATTAGGTGGTGTTGACCACATGGTTTGTTAATTTGACAGTTATGAGGACTGGGGAGTCGATGAGCTGATAGTAGAAGACTCTTGGAAAAGGCAAGTGGGAGGCGACTGATGGATCAACCCATTCCCGCTGGTCCCATTCATGATTTGTGGACTTAGTTGGTATGTACAAATGTTGAATCATGCACTTCGGAGGTTGTGTAATGCGTGTGTTGGGAAAGACTAAATGATTTAATGATACCATGGACTCGATTACCGGAAGTGTTGTTATGCCGTGAATATTACAGTTTTTAAATAATGAATGAATGAAGTAGAACTAACAAAGCCGGCCTCAAATAGATGCATGAAATAGATGCATCAGTAAAAAAAGTAATAAATAACATAGATCAATTATTGGTATGGAGGCCTAATCAAATCTTTGGTTAGTGATTGAAAATGGACCTTCCATGGACCGAAAAGAACTGAGAAAGTGACAAGGATCCAATGTCTATTGGTTTTTGGGAATGGTTCACTGGTGAGGTTTGACAAAAGTGACAGGATCCAATGTCTATTGGTTTTTGGGAATTGTTCACTGGTGAGGTTTGACAAGTCATGTGTCCAGCAGTTCACTTTTCATATATGTAGTCTATAAAGCAGGACTTTCTTTGGTTCACTGATATTTGAATGGGGTTATCTTCTTACACAGCCAAACAAAATTAGCTTCTTTTTTGGCACTCGAGCTGAATTATTGGAGGTCGTCTTCTTCATTTTGTAATCTTTCAAGTGTGTGGGGTTCGAGAATTCGGGTGTTGGTGCAGAAAGTACCCAACCCCCGTGCCTCTCTTTGGGGACCGCTGTGGCAGTCCAGTCCTTCACTACTATGTTCACACCACATGCAGTCCTTTTCCTCCTCTTTTGTAGGCAGGCATCATATGTGCATATGCATTTATGTGCCCTTTATTTGAATTTGTGCAAGTTGTCCTAGTGGTGGTGTTGAATTTGATTCAGTGTTTCTGGGTCTTAGCACCAGTCTCGTAGACTGCCGTATGCAGGATGTCAGTCTAGAGAGATTTTTTTATTAATGCAGCAATAGGCACAAAACCCTAATGTGTCCATGCCATCAAAGTAGGGCCTACTGTTTGTAAACATCGAGACCTCAGGCTTGATAGATCCCATTGGAAGATGAATTGCTGTGGAGTTCTTTCAAAATAAAGACCTTAGGCACTGTTTAAATCCGATGGTAAAATATGGGTGGTCTCCATGATTTGAAGCTATTCCTTTTGCAATGCCATTTAGGACCCTTTGTTTGTATGAAGTTAAACTCAGAGTAATTTAAGGGCTGTATTTCTAAAGCTAACTAAGATATCGAAGAAAGGGGAAGAAGATCTATAAATGGTCATCAAATTATCTCTACTTCTAAGAAAAATAAATAAGGGGAAATGGAAAATAAATAGTCACTCAATCAGCCATCGCTCTAATTAAACAATTATTAGGAGAGTTAGGGTCTCATCTATATCTCAACCTCATATCGTTCACTCATCAGTGTTCACATCTTTAATAATATCTTTTTTTTTTTTTTTTTTTGGTTGAAAAATTTAATGTGACCATGACTTTGTCATAAACCTCGCATGGAGACTTACACATACTGGTCCAAGCTGTCAGAATCATGGGCCCTGCTTCAGATTGATTGTATTACTTACTGCATAGCATACTCTCTAATTCTAAATAGCTGGTTCTCATGTGAATTTGGGCCAGTGTGTAATTTCAAACCAAGCTGCCTACAGCAAGTGGCCAGGATTAGATTGCATGTATCCTGAGTCAAAAAGTGTTTTGATTCTTCATCACTAATTATCATCTGTCCCATGGGTTGAGTCAGGGCCTATATATATTGGGCCAAATGCATAAACATCCAGGTTTGTAGAAGCTTCGACCCAGGCATGAGCAGCCCTAATTATTGTCATGTCATGTGCTCTTACTGTGTTCCAATGTGTCATTGTATTGTGATGGGACGCATGATGCACTCTGCATTAGAATGTTATTTTGGGCCAGTTTCTGTTAGAAAACTTTTCCAGGACAAGGAAGAAGGGGACCATTCAGAAATTTTTGTGGGATACCTTAGTGCATATAAGGGTTAAGAGGAAATAATCCATTAAAAAAAGGTAATCTTACTAATAATCAGTTAAAAGGGTTTTGACAGTTTACAAGTAATTATCTCAATATGAGTGTTGAGAGGAAATAATCCTGAATTTGGGCGTGTTTAAGGCTGGTTTTTAACCAATTGAACCTTTTATTCTAAACCCTTTCTTCTGCCTATTTGTGTTCATTTTTATCAAACCAAAGTCTTGCTTCAGTAACAAGCGCTTCAAACCTTTCCTAAAATATGACCCATGAACGTTGAACTACTGGAGGATGGAAGATCAATTACTTAAGGGCATGTTTGTTCGAAAATGCATGGTAAGGTGGGTTCTGAAGAAGGATTATTAGGGAGGTTAGGGTTGACGTATATAAGGTGAAGATATAAATGAGATCACACTTTTGGTTTAACGGGGTACGTGGTGGCTTGGTGTATTCATTCTTCATCTCTTCTTAATTCATTTTTTTCATAGAGATTAATCGATGAGCATACATAGATATTCACCTTTTTTTCTCTAATTTTAGCCACTTTCAAGAATATATACCTCCCATGGAGCTTACATTGTGAGATAGCATGTGCGGCCCAACCTGATCACTGATCCCCGTGGACGACTGTGCGCTTACATTGTGAGTTAGCAGATGTTGCCATGTGGCTCTTTCAAAATTGGCGCCCGACGCTTTTTTTATTATCTTGTTATCAGAGGATTTCCAACTCTTTGGGATGAACTAATCCCTCCGAGCCAGATGAAAGCTGAGTAAACTCTCTTGTAGTCCAAGTATGGCAGTATAATTTTAAACCTACAACCTCCAGATACAAACTACTATGATTCTAGGTCAACTGAGCTACCCCTTATCTAATACTGACGGATTCCCACCGAATCCGAACCCAATAACTCCTCTTCATATATATATATATATATATATATATATATATATATATATCATGTGTCATGCATGCATATCATCCATGCATGCATGCATGCACGCATGTATGATGTCGATGACATAAGCCCGTCGGAAAGATCGACTCTCCATTCTCGACTGCTCTCTGCTTCTACTTCTGCTTCTGCTTCACGTACTTTCTTTTTCCTTCTAGGGTTTCTCTTACCATCCGCCATCATCATCATCAAAATCCCATCCATCCATCTATCAAACCTCAGTAAAACCTTTTCCAATCCCTTCGAAGAAGAAACGCATTTCCGTGGAAAGGCCTTTCCTTGGAAACCCTACTCCATCAGAACAAGTGACATCTCTCAATCACATTCATGGCGAAGACAAAGCCCGGAAAGAAGGACCTGGATTCCTACACCATCAAAGGAACTAACAAGGTCGTCAAAGGTGAGATCGATCCCCTTCTCATTCTCCGCATTTCTCCTTTTTCTCCATCGGATCCGATTTCCGCCACCGAAATCTCGGATTCGGGCTCCGTAACGGTTGATGCTAGGGTTTGTTTGTTTTTTTTTTGGTGGTGGTGCAGTCGGAGAGTGCGTGCTGATGCGGCCGTCTGATACCGAAAAGCCGCCGTACGTGGCGCGCGTGGAGAACATCAAGGCCGATCACAGGAACAACGTGAAGGTGATGGTGAGGTGGTACTACCGGCCGGAGGAGTCGATCGGCGGCCGGCGGCAGTTCCACGGAGAGAAGGAGCTCTTCCTTTCCGACCACTACGACGTGCAGAGCGCGCACACGATCGAGGGGAAGTGCACTGTCCACTCCATCAAGAACTACACTAAGCTTGAGAATGTTGGCGCGGAGGACTACTTCTGCCGCTTTGAGTATAAGGCCGCCACCGGTGGATTCACGCCCGATCGAGTTGCCGTGTAAGTACTCTGTTCCTCCTCCTCCTCCTCCTCCTCCTCTCTCTTTGTTTGTTTTGCGTGAGATTGATAGGATAATGCTAAGATGATTGATTATGATTGCTAGTTGAATGCACATTCCTGAAATTCATGTGTTTTTGCATGGTGTGATTTTAGGTATTGCCAATGTGAGATGCCGTACAATCCGGATAACCTCATGGTTCAGTGTGAAGGGTGCAAAGATTGGTAATTTGTGGGAGTTTAACAAACCTGTTCTTGTTTCATATATTCTTCTGTTGCATTAGTTCCTAGAGATAATGTCTTTTTTGTTGGTAATATACTGCGAAGAATAGTTATCATTTCTTTTTCTCAGTTTGAGAATTGTGCTTCGAGTAGAGAATGTTCATTTGTTTTTGTTTCAAGATAACATATCTTCCTTAAATAATGTGAAATGTTGGTCTTCATTTAGAGCTGTGAATTTGTATCGGTTTGATCCCACGCTTCCTTATTATAATGCCTTTTTTTTATTATTGGACATATGATTGTAAATTAGTATGTGTACTCGGAGTGATTGGAACGGGTGTTTTATATGAATTTGATGGATTGTTTTGTACAATGCCTGCTCCCCAAGACTACCACTAAGGAAATATTGAGCCTGAATACTACTATGATGCATGGCTACTTACAAATGGGCAACGTATCGTGTTGTATCGTATTGGAAACTTCACTTTTGATATGTGAAATCTGTGTCCCTGCCATGTCCATGGCGTGTCTCTACCGTATCAATGCCGTATCTGGGCATCATAGCTGAATAGATTGGATAAGATTTAGATGGTGATGGAATGCGATTGACTATTTGCCAAGAATCTTGTTGTGCGTCCATAGTCTAACTTCTTAAATGGCGTTCCTCCTTCATGGAGGTCTATTGTAGTTGCGTTAAACCATTTAACTGAATCGTCTCATGTTGAACTTCTATAATCAGGATTTGAGGAAAGGAGGAACATGTGGAAGATGAATGAACTCATATGCCACCGCAGTTGACCTAATGATAACAATAATAAATAGACTATTGTTTTCTTATAAAGCATAAAGGACAGGCAGAACAAGTCAGTTTTTTTCTTCTTGTTTATGCTACTTTTAGCTTCTAGTTTATGTTGGGGCTAATGCCAGTTTCTCTGATTAAAGGTATAATAATTTGATCTGGGAGAGGACAGATAGAAGTATGATCTTTCTTGATTCTAGTGAATAAATGGTTTAAGTAGGGTCTGAATGAAGGTGTTTTAACCAATTAGGTTAAGAGATATTGTGTTGTGTTTGAGTCTCTCTTATCACATAGGTATGCACGAGTGGTGAATATTTCCAGTGGCAGAGGGACTCAATCAATCTCTCTGTTTGTTGTTAATCTTTCGCTCTTTTTTTTTTTTTTTTTTTTTTTTTTTTTTTGTTGTTGTTGTTGTTGTTGCAAAAAATGGCACTATATGATGTTTTCAACCAGGTTAGTTAGGTTTATGTAATTTTATTCTACTTGATAACTCCACAGTGTACGGAGGAAACTTGGGCTTGTCAGATTCAAGATAGAGATTGAGGGTTAACATAATGCTGAGAAGATGTTTTTAATGGAAAATTTGTAGAAGAGTAGCTGATTAGGGTTCAATTGGCAAAATATGGTCCAGGTTCTAAAAACTCTTTTGTAGGGCATGAGAATTGAGAGATAATATTACTTGAAGGCTTCGGGTAAGGGGGTACTTGAGGGGGGTGCTTAATCAAAGATTGCACAGGTTCAGCCAATAGAGAGGAAGGAGTTTGGTTCGATCATTCTGAAGGAGAAATGCTGAATATCTCTAGACAATTGATCCATGTTTGGTCACTCTAGCCTGATCTTGAAAGAGCAAATAGAAAGTGCGAAGGAGGACTTAGTAGTTGCTGCTCAGATTGGATCGATGGATTCATGTGATTGGACTTGTTTTCAAGTCAACCTAGATTCGTCTATTTGGAATTCCTCTTCATGTTTGGTGAGAAGCTGCTTTCAATACCTTGGCACTTTGTTTGGGGATGAGTCTTCTAATTAATGTATTCTCTTCCTGTTTTGAAGTTGTTGAATACACAGGAGTGTTGGTGTTTCTGGTTTCCCAATCAAATCTGAAAAAAAAGGCCTTCATTTAAATGCTGTTGGCATTGTTTTTTTATATGTAGTGGTGCAGCCCATGTTTACAAAGACAAATCAGGAGATATATTTAAAACAGGGTTCCCACATGAGGCAAACACTTTAAATAAGGATTTTATTTCCTTTTGTCATGTTTTTTCAGAGACGGGGGCATGTGTTTACAAAGACAAATCAGGAGATATATTCAAAACAGGGTTCCCACATGAGGCAAACACTTTAAATAAGGATTTTATTTCCTTTTGTCATGTTTTTTCAGAGACGGGGGCATATGTTGTGCATTAAATGCAGTCCAAATGACATGAAATTAGGTGCCTAGATAGGTTATTCAATTCTATCCAAGAAGCCCCAGATTGTGCAATTCTAGCAATAATTGAAGAAGTTAAGCGCTTAAGGCTCATTTACTGAGAAGTTGTAGTATAGTTTCAAATTTTATAGTTTGAGTTATTTCGAGATGGTTTTATTAAGAGTTTGTTAGGTTGTTAAAGGTGTTCTCATGGAGCAAGTGTGTTCTGTAGAGTCTCAACGTTGGAGTTTTGGTTGTAAGATGCTTTGTGAGACTGCGTATTTCCAACATTAGATTGATCTCACTTTGATTTTCCAATTGTGATTTCCAATGGTTTTCAAATTGTGATTTCCATTGTTGGATGGGTCCCATTGATTTACCAATGTTAGTCGCAGATTGATTCTCTCTCTCTCTCTCTCTCTCTCTCACACACAGTCACACACGCACACACACACACACATGCACACAATTCTCCTTCCATTTTCTTCTGTGAACATCTATTATTCTAGACATTGCCAGATGTTTCAGTTCCAAATCTTTTGAAATATCAAGCAACTACCTAGTAACACAACTGCTGTGAATTTACAATTAGATAATACTATATTTTATGCCTCAGAAGTGAACCATGTCATCCCATGCAATTGGATGAGATTGTTCCAAATCTTACTAGTGAAACTTACAGTGAAGAAATAAATGTTTTGTGTTCCACTCCACCTTGCTAAGCTAGCATGTGTTTGAAATAGATTTCAAGGAAAAACCATGCCGCCTAAGGTTGTCTACTGGTGAAACTTTACCTGCACCATCAAGCAGCAAAAAGCTTGGGAGGCATGCTGCCCTACCATACCAGAGAACGAGGGCAAGTGATAGGCTTTGGGAACCTGGAATTACAAACAGACTTGCAGAACTTCCTGAGAGGACAATAATTTCATTTCAGTGTATCGCTCTGGGTTGAACTAAAAAATGGTTTACATATTTATTCAGTGTGTTCTATAAGAACATAATCTAACTGGTGCCATTACGATTCTGTTTACACAAAAGCAAAATGTTGGCACAAGAAGGAGGAACTTCAACAAAAATCACTGGGTCTATGATGGCACAATACCCAAATGTCTATAATTTTTCATGGATAATCCTGAAGTATCATTTGGCACAAGACCCAATTGTCTATAATTTTTTTAGGGATAATCCTGAAGTATCATTTTATCATGTGTATCCTGAAGTTCCTCCTTTTTGTGCCAACATTTTGTTTTTGTGTAAATAGAATTGTAATGTGACCAGTTAGATTATGTTCTTATAGAACACACTGAATAAGTATGTAAACCATTTTTTGGGGTTCCAACTAAAATCAATTTCTTTCTTCTGTCTTTCTTTCCTTTGTTGGTCTAATAGGAGCGATATAAGGTTATTGGGGGAGTTGACAGGAGCACAAACGCTGTATCACCTTGTGTGGAGAGAATGCCTAACCAACACAACTACGGCGTGGTAGGTGGGTTACAACTAAATTTGTATGGCCTACTATGTTGGGATAGAAATAAACTGAAAGTTGATATGATAGTTCATCCATTCATAGAGATTAAGCGAGCTAGAGCAATTCCATTTTCATTTTGTTACATGAATAAAGAGAGAGGTGAGTTTCTAGTGCCCATAGGTTTACATCGGGTGTAAGCTTCAAGCCTTTAGCTCTTTCCATTGATTATAGACGAGTCAACTGCTCATATTGAAGAGGAGGTACCTTGGCATATATTGTTTGTCGATGATAAAATGCTTGTGGACGAATAAAGGGATGGTGTGAATGTGGAACTGGAGAGATGGCAAGAGGCTTTAGAATCCAAGAGCTTTAAAATAAGTTGTAAAAAGATGGAATATACATTTCAAAAGAAACAAAAAGATGGAATATACAAATTGCAACTTTAGTGGGGATATGCATAGAGTTCTAGCTTCTGTGATAATTGAAACTAAGAGTTACCACAAAGAAAGTCCTTTGGATACCTTGGCTCTATTATTGAGAAGGACGGGGAGATTGAGATGTCAAACATAGGATACGAGCTGGATGGTTGAAGTGGAGACTTGCTTTTGAAGTGATTTGTGATTGGCACATACTAAACAAGATTCAAGGAAAACTTTTGTAAGATAGCCATTAGACCAGCAATGACCTATGGAGTAGAATGTTGGCCAATTAGGACACAAAATATGCAAAAATTGCATGAAGCAAGGCTGAGAATGCTAAGATGGATGTGTGGTGAAATCAAGAAAGATAAACATAGAAATAAGAGCATTCGGGAGCTTTTAGAGGTAACATCAATAGATGGTAAATTAAGAGGACTTGTTTGAGATGGGTTGGACGTGTCCAACATAAGCCAACAACTGATGGGTCCCAATGTGACAAATTTATTAATTCTGTGGTTTTAGTTAGATCATTTACTTGATTTTAACTTTTGGGGGCACCTTCAAGGAAAGTATTTATGGGAATATGGCAAGTGCTGACCTCTCTCTTGGCATTTCTCAATATCATTCTCCCTTCAGTTCCTAATCTCACATGCAAATTGTAGGCCTTTTACTTTGTCTTACTTTTGTTAGATTTTTTTTCCTGTTAACGTATACATTTCGGTGCATCCCATCTTTCCGTGCGATGATGCAAAATCTGTAATTTATGTTGTGTTGTAAGGCTCGGGATAGACTGACTTTACAATCCTTGCTGTCGAACATTTTTAAGTCTTTTCATTAAGTAATCTCTTTGTTTTCTTTTAGATCCAATCTTTAATGTCAAAATGTCTTCTTTTGTCAAAGTATTAGCTATTGCATGATAAAAAGCCACTTCAAAATCAAGGGTAACTTACTTATCTCATCCTTTTCTCCCAATTTGTGTTCTCCATAAAACTTCTATACCAATTTCTTATCTTCCCGTTTGTCTGGATTTTGTTTATACCCACATATTGATTATGTGATGCTAGTACACCAGGTCCTTTCTCTGTCTTTAAATCAATAGGTGTTTACTTACCTGTGATTCTCCTCAAATGCATATTTACTACATGTTGGTGCAATAAAATTTTACTGTTATTAAAAAGAAACATATTTACTACTTTGCATAGAGATCACTCAGATCAGTTTTACAGATAGTGTTTCTCTTGTTGATTTTTCTTGAAACACAATCTTTGGTATACCTTATGTATGTTGCTTTCTTAACAGGTTTCATCCTTCTTGCATGGGCATGACAATTGAACAAGCAAAAAAACTAGATCAGTTTTTATGTTCTGAATGTTCCTTTGATGATGATGTTAAAAGATCCCAGAATGGTTTTCCTGTTTCGCCACATACTGAGCCGAAGGTGAGAATGCTAATCAATATTTATTTTGTTTTTTATTTGTGACTTAATTGGCTTGTGTTTTTGTTGTCCTTTGTGTCCAAAACTATTTCTTGATACAATGGTGTAGACGTGTAATGGAGCATAGTGACCAAATTGAATTACATCCTAATCCGGTAATCCCATCTAACTGAAGCTACAACGCTCTAGAGGAGCATTATATATAAATATGTTCCTCAAACATGCAATGTTTGCACATGCATCTCTAGATCTATAATGGACTACTATTTATATGTTTTGTGTGTGGTTAGGCTGTTGATTCACCAAACAAGGAAGATTTGGAGAATAAAAAAAAATCAAAAAACTAAGAAGGGAAGTATTTTATTGCCAGAAAAGGCTGGGCATTTTGCTACAGCTATGGCTACATCTTGATTGAATAATATATTCAACCAGAAAAAACTAGCCTCTTTTATCATGGGAGTTAATTTTCTGGCCTATTTTATGATGGGAATCATAATTTTTGTTAAAGGTTTTAAGTATTCAATATTATCCAACATTAGCATTGACCGATGCCAAGTCAAGCACATAATCTGGATTGAGAAAATAATGTGAAGTTACAAAGCACTTTATCTCTAATTATTCATGTGCAAGATACAATGTGCAAAGCATGTAAAGAAAATTTTTTCTTCTAAAAAAGAAAAAGAAAAGAGGAGTTTTGCTCAGAAAAGACAAATCTTCCTTAAGGTGACAGATGGCAAGTTGGCAAGCCCCACCCACATAAAGGAAGGGTTTGCAGGTTAAATATCTATGAAAAAGCAACCCAGTGGATATCCCCAGCTGTCTGATCAAAGGTGTGATGGAAATGAAGGATTGACAGTGAAACTAATTAATAGAGGGGAGATAAACAATGAATGGCTCATAATCTCAGCCTTCAATCCAATTTCTATTGACTTTCGATGGGGCTAATTTTTGGTACATAATCAAGAAGATTCTCTTATGAGACCCTAATCCTGAAACCCTGTGAACTACCATTCCAATAGCCCCCCCCACAATTTATAACCAGACTTTTTAAGCGGTGGATTTTATAATAGGGAAAAATATAGTAGTCTCAGGATTAATTGAGTTGTTTCACCAAATGGAGCCAAGCTAATTGAGAAAGTTTAATGAAAGTGGGGCCTTGAATACCGAAATACCTGAAGTGACCCAAATTAGAAAATCAGGTGTGGGTCGAAGAACTGGACCTATTTTTCTTCAGGTTAGGGGACGGACCTGAATGAAATTGATGTTTGCATTTCGGTCCATGGGTTTGATAGCTGAGGATTTGAATGCCTGATGCCATGACCATATATTATATATGTATGTGTATATTAAGTATTTTATGTAGGTATACCCAAGTATTTTGGTCTTGATGTGGCTCCTGCTTTAGCTTCCAGGGCCTTTTTTAGGCTAAGTGTCTGGTTCAGGTCACAACTCACAAGTCTATCAGTGTCCGTATTTATAATTTGGGGTTTGGTCCAGCGGACCCGAACCTGACCCATTTTCATCCCTATCTGTGTTTTAATAATGGATCCTTCAAAAAATTTATTAATTGGACTTTTTAGAGACTATAAGCGTACCGATCGAACTATAGGTTACTTCAGCCCCTCTTTCTGATCTTCTGTTTGGACTGTTGCTTGGAAGAATGATCTGGAAAGTATTGAAGTTTTTTGCTGTAGTAATCAAAATGTCTAAACTTATTGTGCTTTCTCTATTGTGATCAAAATCACTTTGTTTTTGCTAGCATTAAATACATGCATCCATTCCCTTATCCTTCATATCAAAGTTGACCTATCTTTTTCTCTTCGAAGGTCACATTGAAATATGTCATTCACAGCATCGTTGTTTTCAACGTCTTATCCCAAATACCATAAAAAAGGGTCTTATTCCATATGCCTGGCTTGGCTTGGGGAGTTTTACTACCACACTCATTCCTATTTAGGTCTATATGTTGTCACTTAACAATCATTTTAAGCCTGTAATGGTTGACAAATGCTAGTTTATGTCATCTACACATAAGCAAACAATTATTGGTCTGTTGATGATACTTACAAGTTAGTAGTTCCCTACTATATAGAAATTTACAACACACGCATTTGTCATATTCATTTATCTTGGAATCATGAGCAAGTAGATTTTCTTGGGCTATATAGTTCAGATACTTGAATCAAATCACAATGTAAAACCATTTATTTCATGCATTTTATTTCCTGTTGGTCTATGACAGCTATTGTAACCTGTTAGATCCAGGCAAGATAAATGACTTGCATTGTTAACAATGTCACATGTTTGTGATGACAATTGCTTATTTTTCTTGTTGTTTTCCAGGTGGAGCCGAAACGCCGTAAGCGATGACTGTTGAGATGCAATGGCCACCGCATGAGGAGGTACGTGTTTTCTTGCATAATAGCTCTTCATAGTTTGGTTATATGGAATTGTACAGTCCAGAGACCGGACTTTGCATGCACCAACCGGAGGGACCAAAGTCTTTTCTTTTCTATATAAATGTTGTTGTGCTCACTCAATGTATATGCCCTTGGGCCTAGGCGGTGGATTTGGATGTGTTGTCTCATGTGTACAATTTGTTTGCTGTGGTATTCTTGCTTAGGCATGGAATCCATGGAATCTCTAGGAAATGGCAGGAAAAAAAAAAAAAAAAGAAGATTGTGTGCTTTTGGGTGCCATGATGTGCTTGGTTTTCATGGCAGAAGTCTATTCCGTACGCCTTGCATGGATGAAACTCTTTCCATCAAGTATTAGAGGGCTGGTTATTGTTGTGGGAATGTAGATGGTGGGATGTTGGTAAATATCATCTATGAAATCATTTACCAGTGTAAAGGACTTCTATTTGACAGTGGGCCCGGCCTTAGATTGGTTCATATATTCGATGAAAAAGGGCCATGGAAGTCTACGTGCCTCACTCCCTGACACCTTGATTGTGTGATCCTAATCCAGAGCCTGCAATTGCAAACTCTTGATACAGAGTAATCTCTGAAAGAAGGTGATTGTGGGGGGCGACTGGGCATCCATGTTATTGAAAGTGGGACCAGCTTTGGACTTTGCAATGTAATGAGTTTACAGTGGATCCTTCCTTTGTTAGATACTTACTAATTGAGACAAATAAACTTAAGACCAAGTAGAGTTTGAGGCGGCCAACAATTAATTGACAGAATGCCTTCATAGATCACCTCGGAGAGATTTTAACCAGATTCTATTGTCTTTCAATTTTTTTTTTTCTTCTTGTTTGGCTGGTCCTCTCTCCCTTCAGTGCTTCTTGGAGTTGGTGCCTCAGTTTCTTGTCAGGTCGACTTTTATGACCAAGTAACTTCTTTTGCTTTCTTCCACCACCATAAGCCCACATCTGACCTTCTAAATATTTTGGACATAGGTTGACTGACCCCTTCAGCCTTCTTAAGCCACTTTTGTAAATCTAATTAAGATGTGCCACCACTTTTTTAGTGCTGCAGTTTTCTGGGCCTTTTTTTACCTTGTTATAATTTGAGACCCCAAGTGTTGTCTGTGTGGCCCATAATAATAATAATTAACTCATAAAGCTGCGTCTGACTATTCTACATGGGTCATACAAGTCGGGCCGGATTGCGTCATTGTGTGTGGTATGTTCAGATGCAGCTTTAGCCTCAACCTGTGACCCCCCACTTAACATGACCCATGTATGGATGACTCGTTTGCCCTGGTGTTCTATCAGCAACTGTAAAACCAGCTTCAGTGAATTCGCTGAAAAATCTATGCACTGGTCACACACCATCAACTCTTGTGGGATTCCACCATTATGTCCTAGCAGGATCCCATACTAGAATGTAAGGGTTCTTAAATCTTTAGTGTCTCACATATGCTCTGATCAAGTGGGGCCCGTCTTTAAGCGATCGTAAGGTTGAAATGATGCAACCAACTATGAGATAAGGAGCACTTCTGGAAAATATAAGCTACTGGAGGAAATTTTTTTTTTTTTTTTTTTGAATGGTATAGGATATTGGAAGATTATTGGCATCCAATTTAAAGCCTCTTATTTCCTGGACTGCAAATGCCTTGTAAGATCCCACAAAATTATTTGTGACACTGATGGCCAATTTATGATCAAGTTGCCCCAACATGCTCACTACTATTCTGAGGAACAAATTTCAATTTCGCTCTAATCCAACCATTCAATTAAGGTGGGAGAAAGGGGATTTCGACACGTCCAACTTTTTAATCATCATCAAATTGATTGTGTAAAGAGCCCAAAAAACAGGAACTCGATCCAAGGCTAAGAGCTTTCTTACTTTAAGCCATAGGATCAAGGGTTACTAGGATGATCAGACGGCTCAATTCTTTGCACGCCTCAGGGCCGTCTGATGACGTTCCACCTCCTTCAACCATTATTGGTATATCCAAGTGGACCTGGGTAAGTTTTTATAAAATATACTGGTCTGACTACACTAAATACAAACTTTTCTGATCAAAGGGTCCTAATCTCCCCAGTATATGATATTTTTGTGAGTTCCCATCTACATTGGGCTTCTCATATTCAATGGCATGGATTAGGCAAAACAAGATGTCTGAAAAAAAAAAAAAAGCGACCAATTTTCAGATGGTAAGGAATGGGATCCTACAAGGACAATAATCTTGTGCTACAAAAGAAAAGGAGACCATTTCAATTTTCATATAGGGAAAGCAACATTGTATCGTGGATTGCCAAACCATCAGTTCAGTGAATGGGAAACAGAAAAATCATACCACACCATCTACCATCTTCACTCCACTTTAGCTTCCACCACTAACATCCTATAAGGAAATCCACTTGGGAGAATCACAGGGTCCAGGACCTCATAATATGTACAGTAATCAAAAGGGTTGAAAATTGAAATGATACCCAACGATAATGCAGGACCTAAAATATATCACATATTGATGACCCATGTGCCAATTTTCTACTGAATTTCTATGCATTCATAGGAAAATAGACTTTTCTTGTATGAATATTGAACTATTATGGACCATGGGTGGAGATCTAGGGGGATCATCAAATTCCTGGGATTTAATTTCTAAGGATGGAGGGTAAGCAATCAGTTGCCATTAGTAGAGATATTTTGATGGTCCAATGTAAGTCTACATATTTGAGCATTCTTTCATAGCCATCTACTATGAAACCATCAATGTCCTATAGCTCAAGGAATAATAATTTTCATTTGCAAGATTCCAAAGCCCAGTCCCCATTATTCAAGCTCTTTCTCATCTGTCTCAGCTGACTTTGTTTTGAGTCCTATCTACTCATTCTCTTTCACTAAAAACTTTCAATTGAATTTATAACACTGTGTGTAACTCCACAATCTAAGAAGTGTTACACAACAGTTAAAAACGTTGTTTTCTTCCACTCTTTAATATGTGGAAGATTTCAAAAATCAAAATATACAGTCCTAACAATTGATTTAAACTACTTCTTACTCAATTAATTTGGAAGGTGAAGAAAAGTGAACAAAATCCCATTTACCATCCATCATTCTTGAGAAACTTTAGGGGCAATGTCTTTCCATCTTCATCACCATAAGAAAACTTATTCCATTCGTTTCGAGTTGACTTAGTGAGTTCTACTTTTCTACTTGTTAAATTGGAACTTATATTAAATTATGACAATCTTTTTCTTTTTTTCCACCATTTACTGTCAATGCAACTCTCCTCTATTATCGCGCTAAAAAGGGACAAATGACAGAGTAAGAAACACATGGTATAATCCTACTTTTTTTTTCCACACCAGCTGTCGGCAGTTGGCCCCATCTGATTATATATTCTTGATCATTTATTAGCATGGTCCTCGCATCAAACTATACATCTGGAGAGGTGAGGGCTCCATTTAATGTCTCCTAAGCACTGATCACGACATGACACATAGGGTCGTCTTTGAAGTAGTGAATCAATCTCATTGATACAATGATAATACTTGTTTACAAAGATGCAATGAGCCAATGACCATGCACTGTTTAGATAGAGAAAAATCATGTAAACATGCATTAGCATATACATGGGTCGGCAAGCTCTGATTGGAAGAGAGGTGAGGTGAGGTGCGGTGAGGTGAGGTTTCTCAGCTTCCAGCAATTGCTTGATGGGAAGGAGTAGTTAGTGGTTGGTCATTTGACCTTTTTTATATTCTGATGTATGCATAGTATTTTTAGTATTTGATTTGATTTTGAAACCAAGGGAGCATTTGGAGAGTCGTTTCTGGATTTCACAGGCCTAATTGAGTATGAGTAGTAGTGGGTCGGCATCACTAATTCAACTTCTGATATGCCCAAAATACCCAAGAGGAGTCCAGTGATGTGGGCCTGTCGGAGGGTGGAAGTTAGAACGGGCCTGCCTGACTTGCTTGGTCAGATTATATATGAAATAATCTAAGATATGGGTACCTCAAAATGAGCTGAAAAAAAGGATGTTAAGCAGGTAAAACCCGTATTCATCCCAGGCATGTTTGTTTGCATAAAAAAACATAAGAGGAATTCATGTCTTAAGTAGTTAAAAATGAACATCAAAGGTGAATATAAAAAATAAGTCCTTTATGGAAAGTCTAGTAATTCAAATTCGAGAAAAGTCAAAGGTTATATCTATATTGTTGCCTTTATCTTCATTATTCATCTTGTATTCTTCACCCCTCGTTTCTTTAATAATCTTGAATTCCCTTCCATTCAATTCCCATGTATTTTATGTGAACAGACAGGTCCTCTATTAGCCACTGCAGATTCACCATGGATCCAACATGGACTGAGACCAAAGAGGTCCAATGGAGTGGGTGAGAACTGAGAAGTACTTGTAAGTAATTTCCTTCCACCACTCTTTAAAAATCAATCTCCAATAGGGAGATAAGTCAACGCTTGGGGCGTTGAGAGTCAGAATCAGGACCCTTCTCCTCCTCCTACCCAACCGTTTGTTACTACTATTTGCAACCCACAATCATCCGCTTTTCCCTTTATAAAAAGGCCTTGATACAATAGAGAAGAAAGCACCAACAACAACTCTCTCTTTCCCTCACTTTTCTTTCACTCAAAACATGCATCAACGCTTCCTTGGTCCTCTGCTTCTTGCCCTTCTACTGATCTCTCAGGCTCCCAACGTCCTCTCTCGCCCTGCAAGCTCACTTCACAACGAAAACCAGGTGTTTCGCCCTTCTCCAATTGATCAAGGTGCGTTGGGCCATGCAAATGGTATTGGGTCTGAGAAGAGAAGGGTCCCCACTGGATCCAATCCTCTGCACAACAGATGATGTCAGTACTACAGATCATGACCCACTCATTCAATCTCCTCCTGGGACTGCAGGCAGCAGAACACATGAGCTTCAGTTACTCTTTACTCCTCTTCTTTCATAATTCGATCCTGAATTTTGTTGGAAAATGGAAGGGAAGTTGAATACAGGTGATAGTAGCTACACCCAGAAGCTAGTGTGTTAGAATTCAGCTGAAAATCTTACAACTTGGAGAGAGAGAGAGAGAGAGAGTAATAGGAGAAATGTATACTGATGTTTTGGAGTTTATCACACTTGTGGAGAATGCTTCTTTTGGTCGATACTAGTGTCTTTTTTATGTTTTGCATTGACTTTCGTCATGTGCTAGATCATGCATCATGTGGTGAGCCAGCCTGAAATTGGAAGAACTTCGTGTCGCACAGTTCGGAATATTACAATTTTGGATGCATGGATTCTGCTGAATGGGAGTGTTGTTTTTCTTCTTTCCATAAACGAGGCTGATAGTTTAGAATTCACCCGGGCTCGGGCTTGGTAATTTGGTGTTCTCCTAGGGTTACAAACGTAACCGTTCCGGGTTGGAACTATATTGGGCTTGGACCCGTTTTTAAATTAATGATTCCAGTTCCAGTTTCGAATCCGGCTTTAACTCGGAACCTGTTTTGTTAGTTTCTAACCCGATTCCGATATAAATACCCAGACCAGGATCCACCTAGAGAATTGGGTCTAGCTCAAAAATTGGTTCTAACTTCTCTTCGATTTTTTCATTTTTTCTTAAAATAAGTATATCATTCAACTTATAATATTGCATCAAGTCTACTACCTTCAGCATTATACATAAAAATGTCCCAAAAAAGTTTATTTTGATATACAGTTTACAATATCAAATACTCGTATACTAGTTCCCGGATCCACAGGTCGAAACCTATATGGATTTGGAATCGGACTTAGACTCGGACCCATTTATGAATCGGAAACTAAAATAGGTTCCAGACCCGATTTTTTTCTGGTCGGAACTTTCGGATAATCGGAGAATCAAATACTCGTTTGCGACCCTAGTTCTCCCGAGCTAGCACTAGGGCTATAGCTTATTTACATCCAATTTGGGCCAAGCTAAAGATAGACCAATAATGGGCCCAGCCTGCCCAAGTTCCACGCTGTAATCAAGCCTGCCTAACGAGGGAGCTTAAATACTGTAAGGTCTACACATGGGATGCGAAAATGCCATTTAAATGTATTAAATTCACATATGTGAATGTTGCATCTATAAAATTTATACAGGTAAAACACAGCACCATGTTTGTTTTGAAGCACTAATCTCACGAGTAGAACAATTTTGAGTAAAACAACTTTGGGGGTTTCTTAGGTCCATAAGAGATTTGGACGGTTGGAACTAAAATATTTGGAGCCAATGGGAGTAAAGTAAAAATAAAAGTCAATGACAAAGTTCATAATCACAAGTCGCAACCTGTAAGGGGTGAAATCTGCACCGACACCTCTCAAGTGCATAAATTTTCATATTAAAATGAGCTTACTTACACATCTTTCACATCTTTACACATATATGTATAAATGAGCACGAACAAACATGATCAGAGTAATCGTGACCGATGCGCATAATTTACATCTGTAAATGGGTGGAAACAAACGACCCCATTAAGTGTCATCGAATTTGCTCGATCATGGGTGAGGCCCAAGAGGGAAAATCAATCATTGGTAATCTTCACCACTCAATTGCAGCATTCTAAAAGTAGCACACAATCAAGTTCAACTAGATAGATAGAAAGAAAAAAAGAAAAAAAAACTTCCATTCAGATAGTTTTGAATGCAGAGCAATAACAGGGGCACTCATGAAATGGGTGGTTGGGATCATCTCCATGTTAGTCTCAAAGCACTACCCAAATTAGTGTAAAAAGGATCTTGGATTTGTACAGGTGATGGAGACAAGCACTAGGTGGGTTATTGTTACACTTTGAATGGCTCTAGGCTGTTGATTTCTGGTGCTCCTCATCATTCGAGTGGTGAACTTCTGCCCCATTTTCTGTAAAACCATTTTATTATTTTCTGTTCAAACTCTACTCCCCATAAAATGATTAGGAATTGAGAGTCCAAATCCTATGCCTAGGCCTACAAATCCATCAATGGGTCCCATGCATATAATCTAATCTGCTAAAAAAAAAAAAAAAAATGAAAGTTCAATTTTATGTTAGCTCCGCCTCAAGATTTATTACATATAAAATATGTGAATAAAATACACAAAATAGCGCGAACGAAATCATATATTTTACAAATCATCAATCTCATCATGTACATGACTCTTGTTAGAGTGAAATTTGACAAACAGCCGAAATATATAGGACAACTATTAATTTGAGTGGATAGAATCTTAGTAATTAGGGCTCTAGATTTATATGGTTGGCAAAAGTGTTCCTCTATTTTGGCATCGAAGGATGTGGCCACTGAACTAATATCAGCTTAAACAATAGGTATAAGAATGAGAAATCATAGTTCTAGAAGATGGTTGTGGGGGTAAAAGTAAAACCTTTCCTAATAGAGTCAAGTAAGGTAAAGCCCCAATTTCTATAAAAAAAATTCCTACCAAAACACTTTAATTCAAATTTCCCACCATATATTTCCATAAAAAGTCAAAAAGTAACCTCATTTCTCCACTAAAAAACAAAAAGACACCACTTTCCAATAAAAAAAGTCAAAAAGATTCCATCACAAACAATTAAAAATAAAATATTATCATAATTCACTTATATTTTATTATCTTCTCAAAATAACTGTTACTCCACTCAACTCCACTAATAAAACAGGCCCTTATGTATCAACTGACAAATCTATATCACAATATCCCGGTTTTTAAATTTTACTTTTGGTCCTTTTCAAATATAAATATAATGAAAAATTTTAAAATGTTTATTTTATTTTTTAGGGTGTTTTCAATCATCATAGTAAATAAAATAACAAAGTAGGTTACAAACATGGTGACAATAAATTTTTAATCCATCTAAACTTTTGGACTAAAATTTGATGAAATAGTGTGTCATGGGTTAGATCTTTACATATTGAATGATAAAACTTAGTTCTAGCTGATTTTTAGATCAAGTTAGGAACAATTTAGAAGCAAAACGAGAATAAAAGAGAAATACAAAGCCTTGATTCTTATGCAAAGACAAGAAACAAAACCTCAAAAGAGAGACATTCGGAATAAATTGGACAGTGGCCTTTGAATTGTACAAGAAACATTTTGCACCCTTCTGTTTACATGAAATTCAACTACTAGGAATTTCTTGTAAAGTGGGTTGGGATGAATAAACATAGCAATGTTTGTTTTCAAGTGATAAAGTTAAGCTTTGTGGTAAAGTACTCTTAATCGCCAAAAGTTTAATTTTACCAAATTTGGTTAGTCACAATAAGTAAATAAAATCTCAGCCACTAAAAACAGTTAACTTTCACTTACCTGACCCAAAATTAATTTTTACCTCAAAATGAGAAGTAAATTAAGGGGTTATTTTACTACGTGTTGACTTGACCTTTTGTTTTACCTGTGTCTCGCAAAATCAAATGCATCTATACTTGATGAGAAAGTATACTTTATCTTTATATAACCATAGATCTTTTCATTGATTTGACATTATATGGGATGGGAGAGTATAGTAAACTTCATTTTGTTGCTCCAATCGCGTTCGTTCGTCCTTTGTTCCGCCTGTGTAGACCTTCACCTTTGTCCTCTGCCTGAGTACAGTTAGGGTAGTACTCTGCACTGTAGGTGGAGAACAGATGCCCATGACCACTAGTCTGTCCTATGTTTTCTTATTGATTTGACAATTAATTTACTTAAGGTGATGCTAGGGTAATTATTTTCCACTTCGCTGAGAATAGACTTTTTATTCCGAATCCAATTCCATGCAATCTAAACCTAGAGAACAGATAAAAAACAGTTAAAAGCATGACAAACATTTTACTGAAATGTAATAGAAGCAATAAATAAGCATTTTGGAAACTTCTGGCTTATTTATTGGAAGGGATGTAAATGGGTTCCCGATTCTCTGATTTTCCAGAGGTTCCGACCCGTTAAAAACAGGATCTTGGTCCTTATTTAGACCCCGATAAGTAAATGAGCCCGGATCCGGTTCCACCTTGGTTCGGACCCGTGGACACTAGACCTGATATATTACCTTAATTTTCAAAAAATTCTCTTAAAAACTATATTTTTAAATATCATCTTTTACCTAGACCCGAGATCCAGACGCGTCTCATATATGATTATGGTTCCGGTTCCAGTTCCGAAACTAAGAAATCGATTGCGAAACGGTTTTGGGTCCAGATCCAGTTTCACTTTCTCTTTATGGTTCCGGTTTTGGATCCACCATAGACCCGGACAAGAACCGATCGATTTACAACCCTATTTGTTGGATCTGGCTACAAAAACTTCTAGTTGCATTCGCAGCTGTTCAAATTCATGTGTTTCCCATGAAAAAAATATGGAGCTCCAATGAATTTCTGTTGTTCTTCTAAATTGGATTATTATCATCCAACTTTGTTAGGTTAGCTATCCATTCTGTTTTCTTCCGTCCCAAACTTTTGGATGGGTTACACTTTTTCAAGTTGATCCTTGCTACTTCCTTCTTTATTAATTTTTGGCCCATCTGCTTTTCTCATTATTTAAGCCAAGAGATCATAGCAGAGGTGGCAATTCTTGACCCAACCAGTCACTCCATCTAGAACCTGGCTTAGAAATCAAGAGTTTAGGTTGACCTTTTTTTAGTTTCAGGTTGAATTCAGTTGATAAGACTTCAGACCCAATTAATAAATATGCCATGTTCCGGTTAAGTCAACTTGTCAAATTGTACTGTAACCTGCAAACCCTAAACGTGGTTTGATTGTGGATTTTGTTTGACCCTATTATGTTTCTACTTCTGGAACGGATTGACATCTCAAGACATCAAATTTGAGGTAAGCCACCGTAACACTGACACCATCTAGATCAATTAAATAGAGTCGTCTAGCTCTACTTTGTCAAGCCAGCTCAAGTAACCTTTCCAGATGGGTGAGTAGTACACAATTGATCCCTGGACCCACTGTGGCTTTGATCGCAAGCATATACCGTATTGACAAATGCTTATTCTAAAGACTTAAGCCGATAGGGAACGGTGTAATAATATATATAATAATTCATGGCAAAATCAATCTCTCGTATTCCCCCACTGCGTGTGTGTAGGTCCTAGCCCCCTAGCTGGGCTAACATAAAAAAAAAAAAACCTAAAAAAAAAGAAGAAGAAAAGACTCTCAATCTAAGATGTGATCCCATGTAAATGATACAGTGATGATTACATACAGCTTAAATCACAGTTTTTAGTGACCTCTAAACCAAACAGCTGCAACAGTCCAATCTAACCATTCAAATTGCATGCTGTCAATTCAACGGCTCTGATCAACTCTCTATTCATATCTGACCAATAACTACCCATACATATGGCTGCAGTGGCCCCACAAAATGGGTTGCACCAACCAATTGGACTGGAACCATTTCTCATTATAAAACCTATTTCTGTTGCTGGTTTTTTTTTCTTTTTTAACATAGCTGCCGCCAACCATGTTTGACAATCTTGACCAAAACTTGCCGGTCAGGTCAAGTAATGTACGACTGATCTAAAAGGACCCCACCTCATCACCTATCCAAAACTTGATGACCAAGTCATCCACAAATAAAAAAAGCTTCATCTGTGAGTGGGGTCCACCAGTTGCGGCCCACCTGACCATGTTGACTTTATCCAATCTCTTCCAATAAATAGGGACGTGGAAAGAACATAACAAGCTGAGCTTATTATACTGACCTTAATCCAAGAGAAAGAGAGATGAGTTTCATTGCAGGAAGATTAGCAGCAACTGAAAGCGCCTACTTCTTTCAGGAATCCAAGCATGCAGTGGGTCGCCTCTCCGAGAAGAAGAAGCTCTCTCCTCCTTCAAACGCTACTTTGAAACCAAAGAAAACCCATGAAGAAGCAGCAGCACATGAAGCTGATGTTCTTCCTGAGATACTTCGTCATTCACTTCCCATCAAGGCCTTCCACTACCAGCCACCTTCCCTTCCAACTATCTCCACTGCTTCAAAATGGAAGGCTTCTTCTTCATCATCATCATTATCATTTCGTCCTCCTTTGTACGATGCACATAACCCACTACGTGAGGTTCTTTGCCTGCCTCAGGTCACATTTGGCCCCAGAAGGTATGGGTACTGATCCTTTTCTCAAAACACGTTCCAGGGCAGGGCGAGGCGTTTGTAGTTGTAGATAAGATGGTGCTCAGTTTGAATCGTTTTGTTGTATATGAAAATGAATGATGAATGTAAAACATGCAGGTGGAATTTACCGAATGAAGAGAACTCGGTAGTAGCGTCGACTGCTAATGAGTTGAGGCGAGAAAGCATGCAGACGCATGTCGATTCCAAGAAGGTCAGAGCGGCTGAGGAAGGATTATCACAGAGTAAGTAGGTTTTATGTAGTTGATGAATTTGAGTTTTTCCTCGTTGCATTACTCTTTTTTGTCATGATTATTTTATCCTTCAAGGGGAGTACAGCGTGTATGATCCTGCTCCGTGGGGTCCTACCTTGGATCAGTACAGCACCTTTGCCTAATTTTATGATCATTGAACCTACCCTATAGTTAGGACTTGAGACTTTTAGATTTTAAGGCCGTGAAATTATAAGGAAAATAATCAGGTGAGAACTATGGGTGAGGCCCACCTACTATCCAATCCAATCCTTACAATAGACAGGGACCCCCTTGATAGTCACACGCCCTAGGGTTTGGCACTAATGCGAATGAACTGGACCGTTGGATCAACTATATATCCATATGAATGGATTGAGCTTGTCGGCTATGGATGAAAGGGGTTAGAAACATGGGATTGGGACCAAACTTGATATTCATAGTCCAATATAGATCTTTCAATTCATCACCGGTCCCATTAAAAAATGTGGCCCCCCAGTGGGCCCCACAAAAAAGTTCTCACGGTGACTCCTTGAGAACAGTTCTCACTGGACCACATCCCGTTAAATAAAGGACTTGGATAATTTGATTGTGCTGGTTTCCGCATGACCCTTAGCTATAAAGAGATAATTTACATCCATACAAGGAGATTTGACTCTTTTTTTTTCTGGGTCTTGCACCACCGCCTGTGCGGGATTTTCAATCCCCTTCCTTCAATGCAAAGGTAATGTTGTTATTTAAAAAGTGGAATTTGGAAAGCCTACACCCTACAAGTGTAGTGACTAACAAGTGGGAATTTTGAACGATACATATCCAGCTTAATTAGAATCATTGGGCAGTTCGGCAGCTTATTGTGGGGTCTACCATACCTTAATTACCTTTTTCTAGCATCAGTAAACCCCTTCTGCCCCTCCCACACAGCAACACACATTTCTCTCCCCACTATCCTTTAAATTCCCACAAGGATCACCTATTGCAGTTGTTATATCTTCACCATGAGTAGACCAATAACAATCCGCCACGTCATTCAAAAATTTAGGTGATTTTAAAGTTTAAATTAGATAAAAGAAGAATCATCTAAATTTTTGGATGACGTGACGGACTTTTATTGGTCCACTCATAGTAAATGTATAGCAACTGCGATAGGTGATTCGGACTCATTTGACAGTGGTACCATACTACCATTTTAGTGGCATCCCAAAAATGAAGTCTTCTTAAACCACTAATTTTGGGGCCCATAAATAAAGGGGCTAAGATGGTTGATATTTTGCAGGCCCTTGAGTTTTATTGAGAGCTTTCCATTCCTTGTCCTTCCCTTTTTCAAAATGATTGGCATGGTTTCAGGTGGGGGCGCCTCTCAGGAGAATTCATGCAGTATTATATATACAGACAATTCTCCCAAAATAAAACTCTCTACTTATATTTTTACTGACCGAGGCAACATGGGTGACTCATATCTTAACTTTGAATTTGAAATTTAGGAAACCTGAGCTCTATACATGCAAAGAAACTATATTATATAATTTAAATTTTTTTCATTTTTCAGTATTTTTTACCCCTAAATTTATCTTTAAGTAATCTTTTTCTCAAGATTGGATATTTCTCAAGATTAAAAGAAGTGGCTGTTATTTATCCATGAAATGTTTTGGACTGCAGGCAGGGGCGGAACTAGGGGGCGGGCCGGGGCCATGCCGCAACACCACCAGCGCCCCCGCCCCCCACACTAAATTACAAAAAGGCCCTTGAAATTTAATAGAACTCTGGCTGGGATTTCAACAACTGAACCGAATTCAATATGAAAATCTGAAGAGATTAGAGCTGATTTTCTGTATGACAATGATATCTTGCTCAATCCGATGACCAGAAGCATAAGTAGTTTGCCGAGTAGGTTTAAAATGGAAGAAGAAAACCCTAAATTCTTAAGACATTTCTAATAGGCTTAACTGAGGTGATATATAGATGGCCATTTAGACTGTTCATTTTATCATTGTTTTAAAACAGCATGGCCAAAAACATCTTATAGTTTTTGTTCTCTTTTGTCTTATTATTTTTTGCCTCGGTAGAACTCCATCGTTTATTAAGTAGAGGATTGCATCAGGTAGGTTGATACTCGTGAAACTGTCACATCTAAACCATACACTTTCATTGCCTCACTGGCAAGAAAGTGGCCATTCCAAGGTCATCCTTACGAAAGTGAGATGCCTTGCTATTGAGTTTCTTTCAGTGGGTGGTTCCACAAAAGTTTGTTTCTATGCCAGAGTTATTTTATGCTGAGTCCTATAGATTTTATCAGGACCTTGTGTCACACAGATAAGGTCAACTGGCCCTATCATAAAAAAGAGTGGTGGATTATGTGTAAAAGAGTGGACAGGTTTAATTGCATCTTTAGTCAGACAGCTAGCTAAAATGTCCAATCAGCTCATTTTCTATTGATACTGAGCCACTGGGTCCTCTTTAATGTGGTGAGACAAGGTGGGCCCACTTACAAGTGTTCATCAGGTGAGTTTCTTCATTCATTCATTTAACTTTGAAGTCAAGGTAATTTGTGTAATAAAAAGTGGAGTTATTAAGAATGCTGGAAAATTTATTTTTAAAAATGTCATTGGCAAGACAGTTGTAGAACACATCAAGTCCATCCATAGGATCAAACTAAAATAATGACCATAATGAATATTACAGCATGATAGGGAGCATTATTATTATTATTATTTTTTGCCCACACACTTTATTTTATTATGTATATAACTAGGGAGCAATTGGAAATTGATGCTGTGACTTGACCATTATATCATGGATAAATAATATTTATTGGAATACTATGATTTCTAAATCCATGATGCACTTTCTCATTTCATTTTCATTAGCAAATTGCTTTCCCATTCTGTAATAATAGAAATCCATAAGTATTATACCTCAACACCATATTTTGTACCTTGCAGTTGGAAAGTCACTTGCCATTGCCACCACAGCTGTCTTTGGGGGAGCCACTGTGACATTCATGCTCACAGCATCAAAGTTACAAGTACACAATGTAAGAACAAAAGATTGTATTTTTATGTTCTACAATTTTGTTCTTGGATATGCCTCTTTTGAGATCCTTGGATATTAATCAAACAGTTACAAAAACAATAGAAATAACCAAAACATTTTTTATTTTTATTTTTTGGGAAATCATACAAAGTTTCTTTTTTCTATCTTGCTGGTGAGTTGTGAGGCATACACTTGAACAATTGAAATGAGTCGCCTCACCCCTCTACATGTTAAAACACTACCTGAGATAGTCAAGTTTTGGGTTGTTATGACTATATATCATGTTATTTTGACAGAGTGAAGATTTCAGAGCCAAGGGAAGGGAGTTGCTTCAGCCCAGATTTGAGGCAATTAGGGAGCAAGTGGGTCCACTCCGAGATTGGGTATGGCAAGCTAAGATAGATTGTATTGAGCGGCTTACACTTGAGTTTATTATCAAACTAATTAACAAGTGTTTCAATTGCAGGCAGAACAAATGTCAAGGAAATGGCATTATAAAGGGGAGGAAGAAGCAAAAGAGAAGCCTATTATCATTAGGGAGCTATCAAAACGATTAGGTGTGAAGACACCCAACTAAGTGGATGTTGCTACTGGGGTGTGTGTGTGAAAATTAGAGGCCCATTGAGTACATTGAGTGCAGAATAATGAGTGTCGCTTGCTCTTGAGTAAATGGATAGATTTTTTTCACTGTTGTGTATCATATATAGATATTGTAAAATTTATTAATTGGAAAGCTTGTATGAGGCGTGGTCATTTTAAAGTGATGAAGTCTGTTCATTGGTCTCCTCCCTCTCTTGGTGTTCTTAAGTTCAACATCGACGGAGCTGCTAGAGGTAAATCGGGGCTAGTAGGAATTGGTGGAGTACTTCGAAATAATAAGGGAGATGTTTTATTCATGTTCTCCAAGCATGCAGGGGTTTGTGAATCTAATGAAGTAGAGGTTTTAGCGATTTTGGAAGCTCTTAGTTGCTTCTCTAGAAACTTCCATGGTGTTTTTATTGTGGAGAGTGACTCCTCTAATACAATCGCTTGAGTGACTAATCAGAAGTGGAACCCCCCATGAAAATTTCAAATTCCTTAATGAAATTCGGGCTTTATCTTCCTCAATCAATGTTCACTTCCGCCATGAGCTTAGATCAGCCAACTACTTCGCAGATGCTTTAGTTAAACACGGGATTGAGAGGATGTCTCCTTAGGAAGGTATTATCTTGTAGTTTGCTTCGGTGGGATACAACGCTCTTGTACCTAGTTGCTCTTTTCTCTTTTTGTGTTTCCTCTTTCTTTTATGTTCTTTATTATCTCTTTCTCTTTATTTTCCTTTTTGTAACCTTCTTTTAATTAATTAAGAAGTTTCAGTTGCCGTTCAAATTTTTTTTTTATTATTATTTTTATGAAATACAAATCTCATTAAAAGAAAACAAAATCAAAGACAAAAAAAGAGTACAAACTACTAACTAACAGGCATTGACAAAAAGACAACACCTAAATCTTCAGCAAGAGCATTAGATTAGATCCTCAAAGACTATTGTACCTAAGAGCTTGTTTGTTTGCTGGAATTCAGAGAATTCCTGTTGAGGAGAATTCTGATTCTCCAAGTGGGGTCCCCAACAGTTTTATCAAATCCTCCGGTAGATCCAAGCACTCAGAATGTTGGAATTTGGAGGCTATATATATATATATATATATATATATTTTTTGTAGTTTTAGCAATCAACCAAGAATTCCAGATGTTCCATAGACAGCAATTGCCATTGCATCAGAAATTCTCAACATATAGAATTCCCTTCGGAAATTACTCCAAACAAACAACCCCAAGGTTGATCTCCCCATTGATACCTCGGCAAGCAAGGCTTCCTCATGGAACTGCTGAGGAGAAAAAACAACTGTCAATAAGGTTGCGTGTGGACATTCTTGTGCACCCCATGAAACCAACACTCCTTTAACCTTTTGTGGTCAATCTCTGCCAATGTGTCGACCAGTATGTTAACCTGATATGTTTAAAGGATTTGAAGACAGTAAATGCAGGCAAATCTGCAGCTTGGTTTGCAGGGAAGATATTTTTAGTATTTTCATCTTTTAAGGATCTTTACTTCTATTACAGTGGGCCATTACATCTTGTCCGCGCTATGTTGGCATGATAGGAAGAAATCCACTGGGCAAATATAGAGCACATCGATTGTTGAAATGTCAGATTGCTGTGATCTATAAGGTAGTAGCTTGCCAAGGTACCAAAGATAGGGTGTTTCAGATGATTGGTTCTGATCTCATATAAATCTGTGCCCTGTGTATGAAAGTAGAATCCATTAGAGTGGGGAAAAAGAGAGAACAAAAAAGGTAACCATAACTAAGCCCGTTCATATCTAGGAAAAAGATCAGACAACATAAACCATATCAACAGATCAACACCATCCAACCATCCACTGACTCTGAATCCAGAGTTTTTTACACTTATTTGAAGGGGACCTTATACCTCTACTTGAATAATTTTACTTTCTTCTTTTCTGCTTGGAAAATAAAGCAACTTCCACAAAAATAGCACGCCAGGTTAGCTGGCTCGAATTATATATAATGTGATACATTTTGATTTATAATCCATGCACTTACAGAACAGGCTAAGGAGCAAAATCTATGAAACAAATCTTGCCCAAAAATCAAAACTACCTTGGAAGGATGCATGCTTTGTTCACATTACTGGTAGTCTAAACCAGCACCATACTTCCAAGCCTCCAAATGTCGCCTCCACTCATACTTTGTCTTGTCTGGAAGGGCAGTTATCCATGGCCTTGCAAAAGATGGATGGTGTAATTAGGATTTAGGACACATGTCCCTAAGAAGATCTTTTTCCGTATGAGTCATATGTCCTTTAAAGGGTCTTAACTGAATGGCAGCCCACTAGGATGGGTACCAAAAAAAATTAAAAAAATGGCAGCAATTGCTGTCAACAAGGGCATGTTTTGAACTGGATATGACAGAAAGTGCAAGCTACCCATGATCATGGTTCAAAATAGCGGCGAAGCACCTTATCGGCCATAGTAGTCGAGGCCGCTGCGCTATTTTGAAAATAGTGGCGCTACGATCTAAAACCTAGTAGAGCTAAGTAATTTAATCATTGTTTTTCATATTTCTTCTCCTCAATACCCTTTCCTAAAGTTGTCACTACCCTTATATGGTTTCAAATCACTAAAAAAACACAAATTGGTTGTTATACAAGATTCAAATTTTTTTACCCATTTAAAAAATTCACACCGCTACGTATTGCTATAACTGCTACGTATCACCTACTACGTAGCATTTTGGCCACTAACCTCTATGCCTGCCACAACCACTATTTTGATCCTTGCCCACGATTAATATAATTCAGTTTGTTTAGTGCATGCAATGATGGAAAAAATAAGTGAGAGTTTTTCCACATTTTCTGCATTTCACAAGACAAGGGTACCAAGCCCCCTTAATTCTGTCTGTTGTCAAGGAAAACTTACAAATTCCATTTAGTGTGATGTTTCAAAAAAGCCCTAAAAGAAACAATAATCGAAAATGTATTTACCTTAAGAAAGGATCGATGAAGGTTGAAAGGAATGTATAGTAACCCAGCATGATGAAATGAACAGACCAACCAAGAATCACGGTAATTCCAACCTGAAGAAGCATGAGCACCAACATTACATGAAGTATAGATAAAACATAATTTTAAAATTAGTCATTAAATTACCATTCACCATTGTTTTCTCACTGTCCATTTGATGCAACCATATGAATGATGATGATATTCTGATCAATGTGTTTCAAGGTTTCATAACTCGTTCCTTTTACAATAAGGCCACAATTTGTACAGTGCAAAATACAAACTGGCATGCTCAAACTATTTCTACCTTGGATGATACGCTATGGAGTTTTGCTATTTGCAAACTAGAATCAGTCTTTTTCTCTAGTGCCAATGAGACAATGGGTGTAACATTACTTGCTACTGATAAAGAATCAGGAGATATGACAAAACAAATACTAAAAAAATGATTATTTACAAGAGGATTGATTAGAAACTCACTACTGAAAAAGAATCAGGAGATGACAAAAAACAAATAGTAGAAAATGATTGCTAGAGGATATCGATTGGGAAATACAGAGATTTAATCATGGAAAAGCTTTTTTAATGGTAAATAACTTTTAAATATTGATGGAAAAGTAAAATGCTCATACATTCTACCTGTTTGAATATTGATGGAAGAATTTGAGGTCGTGTTAACATTACTAAGCCCAATGTCTTCACAAGAGGCCCAAATTGTATGACATCCTGCCACAACAAAAGCTACTATAAAAAGGGCAAGTACTACTAAGTTCATTGGAAGATTAATATGGTCCAAGCCTTCAAATTCAATCCAAGAATAGGAAAAAACATCTAATCTCACATGGAGGATGTAGAACAAAAATAACAATGACATCATTGTAGATTAGCTGCAAGGCTTACTATAAGACCTGGAGAAATGGGCGCAGAACAGGATCCCCAAGCCTCTGGAAGATCATTTAACAAAAAAATTACAAAGAACATAAGCATGCCAAGATGAAAAGAGCTACTAAACAAATATATGTTGATAAATGATAACCATCAAGACTCTACCTGCATACATAGAAAATTAGCAAAAAGGAGCTCGTTAATGAAATTTGGTGAGACATTAGCATCTGACCGTGCTGACATCGCTCTTTGAAACAACCACGATGCACTTAAGTTTGGCTGCAAAACACACAGTTCTGTTGAGCTTCCTTCTGCTAAAGACGAGTCCATGAAAACATTTATGGCAAAAAAACACCAACCATGTAAGGATTTAGCAGGGACAAACTGTCGGAGTCTAGGAAATCGCTAGTGACTGCTTCATGTATTCCTTGATCCTCGAAAAAAGAAGATGGAAATTAGTTTTCAAGGATTCATACAGCAGTGCCTGCATTCTGGTTTTGTTTCTAATTCACGTCACAAAAGTAGGGCATCAAAGACATCCTCGACTAGAGAACAATATGCATCCCACTCATCCTACCAGCATCAAAGCAATTTTACCAACAAAATCTGACAATGGGTATTAAAAAACATTGTTTGGTAAATAAGAAGCAAGACTGTTATGTACTTTTAAGTTCAGTGCCATTGCATTTTCATAGGAAGAACTAAAACCATTACTGACCGACTTATGACTCACTCAACTCCGTAGCCCAAGGAGTAGAGTCCAGTAAAAAAGCCTGGTAATTATTTTTTAATCTAAAAATAAGAAATTATAAAAACAGCATAAATAGGGTGTGAGAATGAAAGAAATTGAAGAACTTTTGTTATACCTTCAGAGAACAATGATCAATGACTATGCATGTATAATGATTAATGACTCGGCATTCAACTGCAGCTATGTCTTGCTTACTAATGCTTATATCAAATACTGAACTTCGACTTGAGAAGTACAGAGAAAGATTAGATAACTCCAACCACACTAGTTGAACAGATACATATAAAACAATGCATGCTACACAGCTACCCAACACTGAAATCTAGCATTTATATCATCAAAATTAATTAATCTCAAAGTAAAAATTGAAAACATGAAAAAAGACACAGTAGCTAGTTGGAGACAAAATTATACATCCAAACACATTACATGTTCATATATAATATATATGCATACACACAGAGGCATTTTTAGTCTTTTACAAATGATCAAACAGTTCCTAACTAACAAAACATTCCAGCTCATGGGCCCCACCTGGAAGAATGACAATCATTTTGGGAAAGGGGAGGTTGATGGGTCTCCCCACAACCTACCTACATGCGAAAAATGAGAATCATCTTGTCAAGAAAGGTACTGTTTTGAGGGCCACAAAGTTGTCTAATCCTTAGTTGTTAGATAAATGAGTGCCAAATTTTTCATGATCAAATGCGGACTTAAAAATTTGTGCTGGTGGCAAGTAGTGGGGAGAGGGAGGGAATTAGATTGATAATAGGGGACTAGGTGGACCCCACAGGATGGAATGGCCATGCCAGAAAACTCCTAATATATAAATATATATCATTGTCATCTTCACCATCAAAGCCTTATCCCATCCATCTGGGTCGGCCTTGTGAGAATCTATTTGTACCCATGTTTCCAATAACTCCAAAATCCATCACAATATATATATATATATATAGAGAGAGAGAGAGAGATCAATCCTCTAATTTAAACTCCTTTAAGACATTTGTGCAGGGTAATGCTGACAGACAAAAAGAGAAGAGGAAGATGGGTTAAGGTATGAGTAGAAATAAGAACCGATCTCTTTACTAGGTTAGGGTTTTAAACATTTCTTCCCTTTCTTATCATGGAAAATGTCCAGAACAGGACAAGCGGATTTTTTTTGGACAGTTAATTATTTCTGCTCCTAGAAGACGACATAAAATGCAGTCAAGTCACTCAAGTCAAAAGTTATTGGGGGTGATATGCTCGACTTGGCTCAACTAGGAATGTTACTCATCAACTCACAATTGACAAGTTGTCACTATAACTGATACATTTAAAACATTTAAAATTTATGACTTTTCAACTATGTATATAACATCAACTAAACATACCAGTTGACAACCTGCTAAGGTGCCGAGTCATGCTCCCAAAACCACCAAATGACACTGGTGATTGTATGCCGCTGGCATCACCAACCTGCTCAAAATGAGTTACTGATAGTAATGGAAACCATTTGATATGCAATTTCATAAAGCAACTGATAGTTGGAATACAACAAGACCTGGATAATGCGATTAAAAGCTGCTCGCAGCGGACTGTTGAGAAGTTCATCATCACCATTAAGAAAAGAGCGAAGTCAGATTTGATGTTGTAGTTTTTAGCTACGATATAGTAGAAAGTGATCTTGACTTTGATATATCATTTGCCAACAAAGGTATCAGTATATGTTGCTCTATTATGCATGAAGATACTAGTGACAAATGACACTTGCGACCTTGATCATTCCAAGTGTTAACGTTTTTTTTCAGACTGTAAACTAAATATTACAGTTCAGAGAGAACGCAAATGGCCAGTTCAAGTGACCATTCATGCTACCAAATTCTCCAAATGATATTCACGAGACACCACTGTCCATCAGTTTGAGCATCCCATAAGAAGCATGGTTGTTGTTTGCTTGACTCGTTAAAGAGTCAAGTAATGACAAATGGAACATGACAGCAACAAGGCCAAGGGCATGAAAGAAGCGGATGGTGCAAAGGGGAAAAAGAATACAAAGATAAAGATCCCTACAAGGAAAAATGCATTAGGCTGCCATGGGATAAGGATGCATCTGCATTGTTAAGTAGAAATTGGGAAGATGCCATCCCTGTTCAGCAAACCATAAATTCCAGAGTAAGGTATTGATTATATTATGTCCTTCAAGTGCTTCAACCCATATAAAATAGCGTGGTGCAGCTTGTTCATTTTTTGCAGACTCCAAAATTCTTCTAATCTTTCATGGGTTTGGTGGACCTACCTCAATTCCATTAATCTATAACTTTTGGTTCATCTCGAGTCTTGATGTGTAAGAATAAATGATGCGGGCTAGGTCCATGACCAGGCCAATCAAGATGGGTCCAAGATTGATTGGTGCCAAGCCGAGGCCCATCCATACATTTTTAGAGTCTTATTTTTATTAGAACTCTGGCTGTATTAATAAGTTGATTTGTTGATAGATTTTATGTTGTTAAGAGTCTAAAACAGGAGGGGTGATTATAATTGGCTACAAAGTAGGAAGTCTGAAGTAACTGGTGATTGTAATTTGTATACCTTTATTGTCTGTTGTGTTGGATACATCATTCGAATTCCACCAATACAGTTGTTTCTAATTTTATTCTTCCTACTTCACACATTTATCTTAGCATCCTCATCTAGGGCGCACAAGTACTTTTTCTTCTTCCTTTCTTTGTCTCCCAACATTTGGCTCCACACAACAATGCATGCCTAAATGCCATCATATCAAAATGTCCCACAGTAAACATGTGATGAGTATAAATGTACTAAATAATCGAGATGAATTTGGAAAAATACATGTTCAGACAAGAAACATAGCCATCCCCACTCATGTAAGTTGCCTAATAATAATTATAATAATAATAGCAAGAACAATAAGAACAACAACAACAACATCGAATACTGGGAATATACCATACAACAACAATGAAAAGATGAGTTTTCCTGTAGGTGGCGACCATCTGTATTTCATGAAGAGTTTTCACCTCAGTCATGTCCCCAGATAGATTAGTTTGGTTAATTATAGGCACTGGTGTTATAATGGGTGTTACTATATCATTCTAATCTAAACATCACAAAATATTTACATTCCCTTTTCTTATAACTATTCGAGGCCTTGGCTTTCTGGACTGAATCAGTTGATATATGCATAACAAACTTCCTACACTTGATAATCAGTCCCAAAGAGAATGCTTCAAATAACAATACAAGAGTTTCCACATTGCTTGAATGCTTCAAATAATGATACAAGAGTTTCCACATTGCTTCTTATAATAGTAAGAGATGATAAATACAATAAAAAAATGTCATTAATTAATGTAACTGCTGCATCTTGTACCTGTCACTGTATGTAGGGAATATGCCAAAGACAACTCTAAGTATTTCCAATTCATCGAGCAGAACTCCCTAAAAAAGACAAGAACACGTCATTTTTAGAATTGTATGAGTATATCAACAGAAAATTAACATGCCAAAATTACCATATTTAGCATTATTCTTTATAATTTGAAATAGAAAATTTGAAGGATTTACATTTGAGGTTGAAATAATTTGATGCCCTGGTACTTACAAAAGAAATAATGGGGTATTTTGAGAGAGAGAGAGAGAGAGAGAGAGAGAGAGAGAGAGAGAGAGAGAGAGAGAGAGAGAGAGAGAGAGAGATTCCATGGAGGCAAGTTGCAGTAACAAGATCCAGGAGATCCTAAATTGAAAAGGTCCTCATAAATCTGTTGCTCTGATCTTTAAACAAAAGATCAAAGTTTTTGTCTACACTGTTATCTGGTCAACATCTGGCATCTGAATTCCAGAAAAATGCATAAATAGTAACTGTCAATCTGAGCACCTATCTTGATAGAACTTCTATCAAAGCTAGGGGTTAACCTTTCCTCAATATGTTGATCCTTCCAGTAGAGAAATGAAATTAAACAATCTGGAAGAGCAATTTTTTTATTTTTTTTTTTTTTTGACAAAATAATTTGGTGGTTCAGTTCAAGTAAGCATTCCAGTACCTGCTGTCAAAACATTTACTGGCAACAGCAGTGATATGACATATCAGAACTTACTTTGAACTAGCCTGATCGTGTCACACAATTATCATAAAGAAACAATAGACAGGTAGCCTTCTCAAATATAAAATAACAGATTAAGAGGAGAAAGATAAGCCGCTCCATCCATTTGACAATAATATGAATAAATACCCATAGAATTCAAGAGACAGCCTATCGCACTGTGAGTTAAATTCAACATTGATTGAAGCAATTAAACTGAGATTATTGAACTGTTCAAACAAAAATTGAAATGCTTTTTGAGGCATATCTTGATAGAGGCCAAATGCAGTACATTTATTGCAGCATAACTTGATAGAGACCAAACGCAGTACGCACCGAATGCACCACAGTACAGTTAAAAAAAAAAAAGCATTTTGGGCTTTTGCCTTAAGGTTCAGCTCAGGGCCAGGCTTCTCGAAAATTTCCTGCGCCTCAAGTTTGAGACATGGCTTCTATTTAAGGCATACAATTACAACTCACAGTGTAAGGCATATTTAAAGAGTACACTCTAAATGAAATGTGCACTTCATTCATGTTCCACGTTGTGGGGCATATGCCCATTATCACATCTTGGTTTTAAGTAAAAGGCAGAGTTTGTAATTTTAAAAACTTATTTTTTGCTCTCTTTTTAATTTGCTTACTGTATTTAACTTAAATCAATCATCGTTAATTGCCAATTTGTACTGTTCTCTAATTTGTAATATAATATTTTTTAATGTGACATCTATTTATTATAGATACATATTCATGAGGCTTGCACTCCACGCTTTGAGGCTTACACCCCACGCTTTGGGCAACCGAAACAACTTATAGCCCTCACCTCATGTCTCAACATTTTAAAACATCAGTTTAGTATAATATGTCCACTTGGAACCACAGTAATCACAGTTCTGTGCAGGACAGTAGTCTCATTGTGGATAACGTTTAGCAAAAAACAAAAAAAAAAAAAAAAAGTCCTATTTGGATAATGATAGATATCAATTATAGTGCCCAGATATTTAACAGTTAATATCACATTGATTAGGATTAAATTTGGTATGTTTCCAATAAGCAGGGCATTGGTGAGAGTGAAGGGGTTTGAATAGGCCACAAATGATGCCCAAAAAAGATCATGTATGCTTGACTCTGACTGTATCATTTACTATCTTGATCTATTGATACTATTCTACTTCATAGTGTTTATATACAAGGTTCCTGAATTAGGATTTAGGAATAGATACCCTTCTACTTCATTTGTTTTGCCGTAACATACAACTTTGCTCTGTTTTTCTTTTCTCTTGAAAGGAAGTGCTATTTGATTAGAAACTAAAAGGAGCAGACACCAATGGACCCAAGTAAATATAAGGCCCAAACCAACAGCAGTCCAAAAGATCCACTAAAAAATACAAAATACCCTTCTACTTCAATTGTTTAGCTGTGACATACAATTTTGCTCTTTTGCAAACATAAGCTATATGTGGTCTATAAATGGTTAAAGCGTGAAAATAGAGTATCTCCACTTGATTCTTATCAAGAATACACCCCCTTATGCATGTGTTAGTTGTACTATGCTACTTCCAGACATAGGAAAAAAGGAAAATACAATATAATTATCAAAAGGCATTGAGCATAGAATTGGAGGACATTCTTCACATAGAAATATATTCCAGAAAAAATGTGTACAAAAAAGACATTCCTCTGAAAGCTAGATTCAATATCAAAAGTAGATCAATTGTAAAAATTACTAGAAGCACTGTGGACATGGTAGAAGAAGAAAAGTTTGACTTCTGTATGAAGCACAGGATGGAAGATTTGAGACTTAGCAAAAGACAAAAAGGGTCCTTCACATGGGGTTCAAATCTCTCACAGATCCCATTCTCATGTTGAAGCACAAATCCATAGATATGATTCATATGATAAATTTGGGGAGAAAGCATTACAATGCACAAACAGGAATTTTTCTTCTTCTTTTGGGAGAAACAGATGGAACACCTTCAAAGGGAAATTTCTAAAAAGCTACAATAATATTTCAAAATCAAGATCAATCAGCCACCATAATTTTGAACAATGAGCAACATGTCCATTTGCTAACATCAGCAATCTGTATGGCTCACGTAAGTAACAGGCCTCACAAGCACATTGAATCTCCGGAATGGTCTCATAGTAAGTTAACTTTCTAAGAAGCAAAAGATGGAAGTACAGGGCTTGAAGAAAGAAGATAGGGGAATCGGAAAAAAAAAATAGAAGGGAAAGTTTAATGCATTAGTCTAACAAATAACATTATCTTATTAAATATATCATTGTACATTATAATACTCTGCATGACTACAATACAAACCGTAAGAAATGAAATACATTTCTTGTCTCTTCCCAGAAAAACCATACCAACCTGATAAGCTGGCATTAGATCCCAGTAATCTTCAAATAAATCTTCCAATGTTGGGCATCCCGGCTGAGGACTAACATATGTGAACATATAAGTAGTTCGATCTGTTGGACCAGAGCCAGCAGGAAAAGCCTGTGACATAATTGGCATATAATCAGGAAAACAAAAGGTCATTATGAGTGTAAGGACCAGGTTCTTTTTCATATTTGAATTGACTTTGACACATAGCCTTCTTTTCATGCTTTATCTTGCCCAAATGGTGAATATTTGGTTCAATGGTTACCAATTAAAGGTCTTGAGAATCAGTAAACTATTCTGGCCACCACTTTTATACTAAACATGTCTAAGTTTTTAAACATGAGACACTCATATGTTTCTGTCAAAGATGCATAATCTATTTTTTCCCTCTCTTTTTCCTTAGACTTACAGAGGCACAAAATTTATAGAACAAAGAACAGGAACTAAAAAGGATGGACATTAAAAGTGGCACTTTGCAATCTTCTCTTAGTTCTTACAAGAAAATTTTAAGACATGTAGGGAGAACAGACACGCCAAACTGGCAATGGAAACTAATTGATGAATATCTCTTGAACTCATTTGCGTAATGAGACAACTAAGCCCTTTGTCTATAGACCATACTTTAACTTGATTACTCTATATATATTTAAAAGTTGATATGAGCACATAGGCACAGAACTCAGATTTCCAAATAAAAAGAAATCCTCTACATAAATTAAAAAGTTCAGGTATTCTAAATGAAATCAAATTACCTCCCAAAAGAACTGTAGTTCTGAACCTCCAACCTTCTTCACAGATGAGCTGCTAAAAATAACGTCACTTGTCAAGTTATCTTTGAAACCACGAGCACAAGAACCAACAACAAGGCAAACACCATCTGGTTTTCTTCCTGATCTTATCTACATAAACATAATTAACAATTTAGAAAACCCTCTGAATATGGACTAATAAAAGAACATAAGAAGTTGGTATCTTTCAGAAAGTGTATGGAGGTGTGTGTGTGCATGTGCACTCAGCTGCCACATTTATTACATCATCCCCACTTTGTTGGATAGAAACTGCCTGCACTTTCACTTCTAATATTTTGATAGAAAAACTATGGGTAATTTAGCTATCTTATCTAAAAGAAGAATAGCATGATAAGACAATCAGACAAGATTGAAAAGACAATTTGACATGACTGTCATCAACTAATTTTTATTGTAAATTAAGAAAATTTTAAAATCACTAAATTATCCTTCTTTATTTATAAAAATAAAAGGCAAGGGTATTCTAATATGCAAGAGATTAAACATGGATTTGAAAAGGCATAATCACCTGCGTGCATATACAGTGTGTAAACACCTAAAGGGATTGAGTCTAGAACAATAGAACTCTGTTAACATGTATGCATATGTCAGTGATGGATAACCACTAAAAAAACTTAACTTGTTTCACCACGGGGGAGAAATTGCCCATTGCATCAACAATGAGATTTGAAGAGAGGACCTTTCCATCAGTGAACTGCAGTACCTAAAGAGCACAAGAGTACTATTCACACCAGTAAAATATTCCATTCCCAATAACATAACAGCATCAGAATAATCTGGATAGTTGGACAGGAAAGCCAGTGTATTAGGTCCAAATTAGATACATACATGCAACATCTAATCAGAGACAGCTTTAATATTATTCAGAAAAGCAAATTTGGAGTTATGCAATGCCGAAGTTTCCACCAAGTCTAAAAGTTGGATGCATCATCTAAATGCTGAACTGCCATATGACATCAGTGAATAATTAGAGACATGGAGAGCAAAACACTGAATCAACTTTCACTTTCTGGGTTATTTATGTCAAAATATGCAAAGTTCAAAAGTAATGACAAGCATACTACCATTGAGGCGATTGGCACATAGGATGGTTCCTTTCGTTTTTCAGAAGAAAAAAAAAAGAGGTTTCTTTTGGTGGTCGTCGTGGTGGGGGACTGAGAATGGAATAAAATATTCTGCAGTAAGGGTGGAAAAGGTACGTAAAATCCCAATTATCCACACATCTGTCAAAAGCTGAACACCAAGAAAAGGCTTTCATTCTATGGAAGGTACCTTGAAATCTTTAGAGAAGTTTTGCAATTTGTATATGGCATTAAGTTATCCCAAAGTTGTATAGTTTTAATTAGAAAAAATCGCATTCATTTTATGACTACAAGGATTTCAGCACTGCCCTTGAGTGACTGAACAAAGTTCACAATATCAATGCCCAAGATTCAGTGAGCATACCGCTGCATCATCATATATGGATATGCTAGACACGCTGTAACCCTCGAAGATGACTCCACCAAGAGCAATAAACCGTTTCTTCATGACCTCTAAAAGTTTAGCTGGTCTGATGGGGAAATGAAAATATTACAAGAGATTATTTTCTTGATGATGTAATAAATAATTCTACCATTGGATATTTCTATCATAATCAAAATTTCCATGGTAGATTAGGGGAAAAACAAATGGAAAGATAAATCATGCAGAAACCACTACACTATAACACAAATGACAATTTTCCATCAAATTAGAGTTAATTAGGTTCCAAATAAAACCGTTAAAAAAGTAACCACTGAAAAATCAAAATAAGGATAGAATGATAATTGATAATTCAATATGAAGCCTAATTGGTCCTTATCTTCTGTCGCCTGTTGAATATCAACAAGATTGTGGGCATGGTCCAATTCATCCCAGAAATTAGGGCATCATGCAACTATTCAGACCATAGACTGCAGTAGACGAACATTAAAATCATCATCCATCAAGAAAAAAATAAATGAGACAGAATGGATCATTTCATGCCATGTACTGCATTATAATATAGTAGTGTTGCAAATCACAATAATTCATCCCAAACTCCAACCGAGTTAAATGCAGCTATCTGTCTGTTCCATCAGGCCACAAAAATCTTAATCAGATGATTCTGTCTCCTTTTGGTCCCATGCAAGCAAATGACTCTGAATATATTCCATTTGCACAATCCTTGATAAACCTCGTATTTTTCTTGTTTCCCAAGCCTTAAATGTTCCATATAAGATCTCCATCTGCTGCATCTTGATTCCACTTTTTCACGGCATTTTTATTATAATTCATCTCACCACCAGGCCTTTAAATCCCTGTATCGTTTAGCAACTAAGCCTGCTTTTGAACATGTAATCTCTGAATTCCAAATATTAAAGAGTTCGATTGCTCTATTTCTGACATCTCCAAAGGAAAGAACCAATTTTCCCTCTTTTCCTTTTTGTAGTTGTCCTCCCATATCCCTCCAAGAAATTGAGTGGAGTGGAGTGGTGAACTGCTCTTTATTCTCGGAATGAATATAAGGTGCCTCGAGGTTGGATATTACTGTAACTGGGGCTGATGAATCCACTGAGGGATTGTTATCAGTTATCACTTCTGTCCATAACATCCCTCAATCAGCAAAAACACATCCTTCACCAGTCCCACTCAGCATTCGTTTTTCTTCTTGATTCAAGTAGCTAGTCAGGCCTTCTCTAATTATGATGTGGGTGTTACAAATAACTCCTTTTCAAGTGGTGGTTGCATGGCCCTGTATGATGCATGTGACCCAATACATGCATCATAGTGCTAAGGAAACAATATGACCACATCCCAAAGACCCAAAGCTACAAAATAACAATGATGCATGCACTTTAATAATAAGGGTGAATGCATCTACTCTTTTTTGTATGAGCAATATATAAGCAAGGTAAACATACAAGCAAGATGAGACATAGTGATTCCTGATAATGACATTCAGATCTACTTAGGTTTTAATCTCATTAAGTTTCAGTCAGAAAATAAGAAAAAATTAAACTATGATGTCATGAAATCATTGAAAGATCCAACTTACGAAACACCAAGATTAAGAATGTCTTTGACCCAAACATCGTCTTTTCCCTCAAAACCACATCTATTCTGCAAGGTAATAAGATGAAAATGATGAACTGAAATACATTGATGAAAAATTAACACAGTTTATTTAAATTTGGCATTTTCTCCAATAGAAAAAAATAAATAAAACTATCTAAAATTTAACAACTTACAGGATTAAACTTCACTGCAATAACCTGTTCAATGTCATCTTCTTCTAAAATGCCAACATTGACAAATTCTAAAAGTTCCTTCTTTGAAATATTCCATTCTTGTTCTCTCTGATTGATGAAGACTAGGTATTAAAATAGAACATAATGGACTCAGGTTCCCTAGCAGTTGTGCATTTTATGAAGCACTATCTATAATTAACATAACAAATACCCCTTTCAGAAGATTCCTTTCAACAATGCCCACTTTAAGACCTTTCAGACTCAATGCTGTGGCGATAAATATCCCCAAAGTTCCACCGCAAACTATTACATCAAACTTATTTGCTGCTTCACTTTCCAGATTGAGTTGGCTATATGAACCAGGAAAACTCAAAACTACTTCCTGGACTTTCTGTTTATCTGCAAAAGGAAAAAAAAAAAAAAAAATTGTTTATAAGCTAAGAACCTTCTAAGAGTAATTGAAACTCATAAAATGGAAAATAAATTAGTGCCTACCTCTCTAATCATCATAGCATGAATAAAAACCCTAAATAAACAATATAGTGCCTACCTCTTTCAGCAGAGCAAAGACTCTGCCATAGTTGGTCCACTCTCTTCAAAGCACTATAGGAGTAAGCCCCACCAGCTCCACCAACTTCAGCACTAGTTGAAATTTTTTCCATGATCCTCTACAAGTTGGAATCATTACACAAGTTTGACACAAGCACATTCCACAAATGGGGTAGAAAAAAGCAAAGTAAAAAATACAAGCTAATTGTGTCTAAAGTAACATGAAATTCTGATGTCCCACTGCTGCACTGCATCTGATTTAATGCTCAAAGAAAACAACAACTTCAATGACTTGTGAATTATGGTCCATAAAGAATCTTTAGTCCCAGTCCTATAAATTCACCAGTGGGGTTAACTTCTTAAATCCAAACCGATCAAACTAAAAACCTACTAACTATTGCTCAGTTCTCAGAATTCACTACAATTGACTGATTCCATATATAGCATCACAGCTGTGCCATGGTCTAGGGTTTTCTTCGGATTGCAGAAATCAGCAGAAGATTCTCTATGCTTCCAAAATCACAATCGACCGAACGCGGGGGCATGAAAGAACAGAAATGAAAATTTTACGAATTGGGGAAGAAGAAGAAGAAGATAGGGTTACTTGGGTTTTGGAGATGCGTGCGTTTGCATGCGCGTGAAATGAGAGATTCCTCTTCCTGTTGGGAGATTGGATTGGGAATCGGGAGTGGTGATCCAAACGCGACCACCAGAAGAAGCCATGAATTGGCTGCTGCTGAAGTTGAAACAACATTGTAATGGAACAAGGGGCTCTTCTTCTTCTTCTTCAAGTGGAATTGGAGGTTTTTCTTCCTCTTCTTCTCCTTCTCTTCTCGTTCTGGTTTCGGTTTGAATGGATGAGATGGAGATGGATTACGGTTTGTGATTTATGCGGTTCTGCTTCTTTGATAGCTAAAGTTCGAAATGGAGATTCACGTAATCCTCGACTCCTTGCGCGGCAAAATAGTACACGTTGCTTTTTGTTTGTGGGGCACACACGATCACAATTTCACAACAAGCTCTATCTTTAAAATTCTTATCGCATGAGTGCAAACATCTCCTCATTTCATTTATACTACATGTAACCATTTACCACTAATCCCTCTACGCCGTAGGATTTAGCCCCATACTGATAGTATTAATCGACTCAACATTCGATTTCTGAAAAGAAGGAAAAATATATTCTCAAGTTATACATGTGAGCGCAAACAAAGTAATTATACATAAATATTATACATGTTTGTCATTTATACATGCACAAGTACACTTATTTTAGGGGGCATTATTGCAGTGAGAGGATTCCTTTCTCCGTCGATTTTTGTTTTCGTGGAAGATAAAAATTCTGCATTTGTATATCTCGTGAAGGAAATCGGAATCCTCTTTATTTAGAAAATTTTGAGGAAACTTAGTTCATTTGTTTTTCCTTTTTCACAAGGAAAATGCTTTGACTAAAAAAGGGATTGCATGGAAAATGATTTCCTAGCTCTCACATAGAAAGGCAAAATAATTTATGTCGAAAATAAAGCCAGTTAATTTTTCCCTTTTCATGAGGAAAATGCTTCAACCAAACGACCAAAAAAAGGGTTTCATCGGAAATCACAGCAATCCTCTCTTATGAATCCCTTGTGTTGAACAAATGCACCCTCATGGCCTATTTCTTGATAAATATTTATAACAATAATTTTTTATGTTAGAAATTTCCGACATTATAGATGCTTCGTTGGAATCTAAGTTCAACAATATACATCACATAGAATGAAAACTTCACTTAGGCCCATTTCAAATGGGAATTTAGGTAAACTTGATCAGCATGAATTTTTAGGAGGACCCTATTTATATCCCTCGTCATCTCTCCTCCTCCCCTCTTTTCTCATCTTTGTGCAGCGAAGATTAAGGGAGTTGATCAATGACTCACGATATTGTTTACTTGAGGCCCACCTTTTAAAACTGAAGCATATGGAGCCCACATTTAGAATTATAGCATGGCCCACCTTTAGAACGTGTGGTGCATAGGGCCTACTACTTAAAAATTGCAACATGGGCCCAGGATTTGAAATCGCAATGTGGGCCTACCTTTAGGAATTATATGAGGGCTACTTTGAGAAATACATGGGCTCACATTAAGACATTATAAGGTGTGTCATTTAAGAAATTAATTACAATGTGGGAACCACCTTTGGGAATTATGTGGGCGTACACTTAGAAACACATGGGGCCTACACTTGGAAATAATATGTAGCCAACTCTAGAAATACACGGGGCCCAACTATAGAAATTACAGAGTGGGTCATACCTTTAAGAATCATAACGTAGGGCCACTCTAGCAATACATGAGGACCACATTTAAATCACGTGGGCCCACTGTTGGAAATAAACTGGACCAACTCTTAGAAATTACATAAGTGTGCCCGCATATTTAGAAATTTTGGTACATGGGGGCCACCATTTAGAATCTTGAACACATTTAGAAATTACAATATGGGCCCATTTTAGAAAATGTTGTAAGTGGGCCCTGCATCAGAAATTCAGAACGCGAGAGAACTACAGTAAAGCGGTAGGAATTCCTGAATTTCAAAATCTAAGGCGAGTATGGGGATTTCCAACTCCAAGAGGTAGAGCAGTTTGCAGGACCATGATTCAGGAATCTGAAGCTGTGGTTTTGAACCCGCGCTTTCTCTTTTGGGCCACGCTACAGACTTCTAATAATCAGATAGGAGCACATCCATGACCCATTGGCATCTCTGGGCGTGCTCTACTTGAATGCATGCTGATCTATCCAATCTATAAATGGAGGCTAAAGACAGAGAATTTAGCAAAGAAAGACAAGCAAGACCTTCATATTCCAGCTGTCTGATAGATATAGAAACCATCTAACCAATGCAGCTACAGCTCCTAATTTAATACCTTCTGAGTAGGACAATCTTTTCTAAACCTAAAACTTCTGTTAGCCAATACCCACCATCTTCATTTCTAATCAGTTTTTTTCTTGTTTTCTTTTGCACTGAATTGTCATTGTCAAATTAGATTAGTGCCACCTCATAGACAGTAAGTAATAAACCAGGCAGTTCAGGAGTTAGGATTGAGCCTTAAGTGGACCCCACATTAAAGCAGATAATCCCATCAACCTCCCATTATACCTTTTTTTTTTTTTTTTTTTTTAACACATGATGATGAACTTCACCAAATCACCAATGTCCAGCTCCTGTGGTCATGTGTGACCCCCACATAGAGATGGATGGTGCGGCCCACTGATTTCAACGGCCTTGATGAAGCTTGAAAAAAAGGCCACGTGTACAGTTACCTTTGTGGACCGATAAGCGATTCCTCTTTTAATAAAATCAGCTTTCGGTCACTCTCAGTGAAATTTTTTTTTCTCGTCTTCACGACAGGAAGATAGAGAAAGAGAGTTCGTGTACAGGAGAGAGAGAGAGAGGACTTTTTCTATTTTTCCTCTCTCTTTCTCTCTCTAGAGCCGCCGCAGAGAAGAAGAAGAAGAAGAAGAAGAAGATCTCTAATTCCTCAAGCACTTATTAAAGAAGAGAATCAAAACATTTCTCAGTTTCCTTGAAAACCCGATCACCCAAACAGAGCAGAACCGGGGGGGAAAAAATCGGAGAATCTGCAGCGATTTCAAAGGCACCTCTTCTCAGATCTTCGCCAATGTAAGCACTTTCTCAGATTTATCACTCGTTTATATCTCTTCGATTCCTTTGATGAAAATTTCAACTGCTTAGATTATGCTAGGTCATCGTAAAATTACGGATTGATGTAGTTCCTACCTGATTATGTACTGTAGATCTTCAACGGTTCGTGGGGTTTTGGTTGATTTTTGATTGAATTGATCGAAGGGGTGGTTCTGGTTTGGGTGTTGTTTTTCTGGGGTGTCTTGCAATTGATCGGTCTTTGATGGGTTGGTTTGGGTTTTGAGATGTGTTGGGTAAATTAATTTTGGATTCTCGTCCGAGCGAGGGCTGTTTGTAGAGGTGAGATTGCAGTTGAGGGGGCGTAGAATTAGGGTTAGGGTTTGTAGATATGTTCAAACAAATACTGGGGAAGCTACCCCGAAAACCATCGTCTAAATCGTCATCTGGGAATGGGGACATAAGGGTTGGGGCGTCGCCGGCTGTGAATTCTGAAGGCATTGGTCCCCACATTAACTCTTCCAATAGCTTGAGGAGCAATTCGGTCTCTGGAAAGGGTCCCAACTCGACCCCTGGTGGGGGGCGCGGTGCCAATAGTTCCAATTCTGCCATGGGTAAATCGAATCAAGGGAAGAAATCTGGCCAGGGTGCTCAGCAGGCGGGTGGGATTGGCAACAGCGCTGTGTTGACTTCGGCTGTTTATGAAGCATTGCCTAGTTTTAGGGATGTGCCGAGCTCGGAGAAGCAGAACCTGTTTATTAGGAAGCTCAACATGTGCTGCGTTGTGTTCGATTTCACTGACCCCACCAAGAATCTGAAGGAGAAGGATGTGAAGCGGCAGACGCTTCTTGAGCTTGTTGACTATATGTCCTCTGTCACCACCAAGTTTAATGAGATTGTAATGCAGGAGATCACCAAGATGGTAGCTGCCAATCTGTTTCGGACATTTTCTTCGTCAAACCATGAAAACAAGCTCCCGGAAAGCTTTGATCCTGAGGAGGATGAACCTACGATGGATCCTGCATGGCCCCACTTGCAGATCGTGTATGAGTTTTTCTTAAGGTTCATCGCTTCATCAGAGACGGATGCCAAGTTGGCCAAAAGATACATCGACCATTCATTTGTGTTGAGGCTGCTAGACCTCTTTGACTCTGAGGATCAGAGGGAGAGGGAGTACTTGAAGACGATACTCCACCGTATTTATGGGAAATTCATGGTGCACCGGCCCTTTATTAGGAAGGCAATTAACAACATCTTTTACCGTTTCATCTTTGAGACGGAAAAGCACAATGGGATTGCGGAGTTGCTAGAGATCTTGGGCAGCATTATCAATGGGTTTGCTTTGCCATTGAAAGAAGAGCATAAGCTTTTTCTTGTTCGAGCATTGATTCCACTGCACAAACCTAAGTGTGTCTCCATGTACCATCAACAACTGTCTTATTGCATCACTCAGTTTGTGGAGAAAGATTTCAAGCTGGCTGATACGGTTATTCGAGGTCTCTTGAAGTACTGGCCAATCACCAATAGTTCGAAGGAGGTCATGTTCCTTGGTGAGCTGGAGGAAGTTCTTGAAGCTACACAAGTAGCAGAGTTCCAACGATGCATGGTGCCTTTGTTTCGCCAGATTGGTCGCTGCCTCAACAGCTCGCATTTTCAGGTATTAATTTCACATGGTAACCATTTGTGGTAGCTTCTCTCTTAGATACAAAGAAAGGTTGTCCCTTGTGTTGTGTTTCTTACAATCTTACCATCATTTTTTTTTAATGTTTTTGTTTCTTGTGACCTTTTGTGCTTTCTCAATGTGCCGCCTCTTCATGACTTCATCTCTGTAGTTACGCTGTTTCCTATTTTCTTTTTTTGCTCCAAATATCACATGTTCAATTTCATTTATGTATGCCATCATTCAGTAGTGCCCTTTTATTTTGCAATACAGTTTAAAGTACGGACTGCTGTTTACCCCTCATTAGAATCAAATGGCAACCAGTTTCCATTTCAAACTGTTTTTCTTACTGTTTTGTTATGCCTTAGATCTTTTAGCTACCCTAGCCTTACATGGAATCTAGAGCCGGAAGGAGGCAGATCCGGGCCCAGAGCTGATGCAGGCTCCACTTCAACCTGTGGGTCAGAAGTCCTTTGGCTGACCCAAGGCCCATTAGTCCATGCCCATGGGCGAGCAGTGGGCCTATTGGAACCCAGCAGTTTGCGGCAGAAAGCACAGGTCCAATTAGTCAAGCGGCAGATCCATGGGTGGCCTCCTTGCACAACTAACTAGTTGAAGAATAAATCTGTAGGGATTTACCTAGAGCCCAATATTGGTAAATTTAGAATAAATCTTTAGACATTTACCTAGATTAGTAGATACTTGCTTTTTTATTGTTTCTGTCTTGGAATCTTATCATGATTAGTTGTTCAAAGACTCCATTGTTGTCTTTTCTGGAGATAATTAAATGAAAGGGATTTCCTATATATCTGTTATAATTAAAATTAAGAAAGAAAATAAATCAACCATGTGAAGGACGAACTATCTAAGAAAGAAAATAAATCAACCACATGAAGGATGAATGATCTTCTTGCCAAGCATTCAATGGAATTCAATTTATCCTATTTCTTTTTTGGCATTGAATTTGTCTGTTTGTGCAAGACCTAGAAGTATGGATGTCCTTTTCTTTGACTTAAAGAGTAATTAGTGATTACTCTTACTTTCCCTTATCGTGTCAAGAGCCTGTGCACTTTTGATTCTGTTGAATTTCTATTTCACATTATTCTTATTTTTGACATGCATGTTTAAATTTGTTTTCATGTTTCTGTGGGGCATAGACGTCCCTAACCTATGCCTCTTGCAAACTTTGAATTTTAATTCTGTTGGCCGTGGGGTATTGATAACTATGACCAAGACAAAGAAACATCGTTGATCAGAACCTATGCGCCTTTAGGGCTAACTTATATTGTGCAAGCACCAATATGTATACACCATAACACTGTTACCTCCCTAATTGGATTTTCATTTTAAGTTGGATATAGAAAATTTCCTATTGTGCAATTTTTTCATTTATCTCTTGGTCTTTTATTTTCTCATTATTATGGTGCCTATATATATATATATATCTTCATGGTTGTGTTATGATTGGCTTAGATTTAACAATATGCGGGTTGGAATAAATGGAGTATACCCTGCTTTTAAAAGTTGGACCAAGCTACAAAGATTAAATAAGTAAATTAAAAGGAAGAAAAATCTAGAAATATATTTTGAAAGTTAAGAAATCATGAAAAAAATTAGAAAAGATTTAAAGATAATGGTTCCATTAAAAAAGGTGTTGGAAAAGTTTATTTTTTAAGTTTGTAAAATGAATCTAATAACAATTTAAATTTTAGATTTATTTTTCCAAAAAATTTCTCCAATTTTACTCATTGGCCTACTCTTAATAAATTGGATGGTTTGAAAATTTTGAATGATTTTGGGGTTGAGCTGCAAGGCTCATGCACTTCAACTGAGGGTAACGGGTTTGAGTGTGAACCAAAATGCAACATGAGACGGTTCTGGTTCAACCTAGTTGGCCCAACTACTCTGGTCCAGTCTTGAGAACGTTGAGGTGGGTGGAATATTATAGAATGATAAAGACGAAGCTATCATTCTTTTTTCAGCCCAATTGAGGTGGGGTGTGGGGGAATCTATGGGGCTGTGTTTGTGGCCATTGGAAAGGGTTGAAAATGTTAAAAACTCCATGGGCCCTCATTCTTGAAGGTGGTTAAAAATGCTCTGTGATGGACTTGAGGCAATTCCTCTTTAAAATAAGGTTTCATTCAAAAGCCCCTTTTGGGGCCCTCTCATCCTTCGACCCATTTTTACAAATATCACTAGCATTTGGAAATTCTGTTAAATTATAGTGATTTTCTTTATGAAATGTTACTTAAATTCTTTTAATATATTCAAAATTTATAATTTATCTAATTTAGAAAAAAAATATATTTTATCTAATTTTCAATTTTCATAGATAAATTATTTTAATTTCAGCAAAAGTACATGATTATATCTCATGGCAACCAAAATTAGAAATGTTTAAATATTTTGAAGATTTGACTTTGTTGTTTTATCCGTTTATTGTGGGGCCTGATTAATGGATACTTGTCATTTCCTGCTGTCACATACTATGCCATTAAGGGCATTTTTTTAACCCGTAAATATGTTATGAAATGACTGCATCGTGTGACGCCATGACCTCTATTATCGGGATTCGCCACCTACATTGGTATTCCATTTCTAATCCCACTTCAGAATCTCACTCTTGGCCCTCTTTTGCAGAATGTAATAATATGGTCAATATCACCACTATCATCTTCTTTCCATTATCTAAGACCAACTGGCCAAGTAACTTATTGTCTAACTTGGACCTGATTCCATTGAATTTCCATGATCATCCTAGTTGAACCCAGGTTATCTGTTTTTTGGTCTGCTTGCTTTTTTATGATTTCTTAGAGCTTGCCTTGCTCAACTGTAATCCGTAGAGAGGAAATTCAAGCATTCTTCCTGGTCAGATGGACAGGAAATTCTGAAGCCAGGCACTCAAGTCCTTTGAAACATGTATAAAAGCTGTATTCATGATTGAATATCTACTTGGTAACATTTTGCTATTTCCAAATGAAATAAAAATGCAGCTGGTTTGACGTTAATCTTTCCCAGATATCATATTTGTTTTTCATTTTCATTTTTTATTTTCATATGGCCTTTGGCATTTTTGCTCCTCTAAGTTTCTCTGACCGGGCTGAGAATTCTGAAGGGGAGATCATGATCTCTGTTTTTGGTCCATCTTTCAAGCTTGAAAGATGCTGGTTCTAGCCACTGGAGTTGTTGCTTCTCTAAATTACGCTGATCAGTCTCAGAATTCTGAAGAGATATATGACGCTGATAAAGAATTAAGGAGGACATTGCGTTGGTATTGGTGATGGGTGTAGAATGGTTCTTGCTGAAGAAACCATGAATTCATTGTTCAATAACCTGTCTTTGAAGCTCGTATAATGTGGAAAGTGTAACGTTTTTGTTTTTGACAGTATTGAGAAGATGGAAAAAACCAGATATTCTTGGGTTATTTGCAGGGTTCAAAATATTGGTTGATATGAACCGGAATCAGCCATTACCATGACGATAAATTGATATTTATCGGTCTGAGTTCACAAAAGGCAAAATATCGCCAAAAAATTGGCCGATATCATCAAAATATGGCCCAGACTGATATATCGGTCCATATTTTGAAAATATCAGCCAAATGCAAAAAAATACCGGCCAAATGCACTAAAACTGTATTTCTTCTCCATTCTCTTTTTCTCGAGGGGTTGAAACAGGTCGAAGAACTGGGAAAAATAAAAGAAAAGGTACGGAAAATAAACGGAGCTTGATGTTGCATGTAGATTGCAGGTGTTTTTTTTTTAAAGAAAAAAGATAAAACAAAGAGGTAGAGGGAGTAGGAGGAAGAGAGGAGCGAGGTACCTGGATGTCACGGATCTATTGAGGCTCCAGCTACAGTTCTTGCTACAAGTGTTGCTGCTTCTGCTACTTTGTCTTCTCCACTTCCCTTTCCCTTTCCCCACCCCCCTCTCTCTCTCTCCTCTTTTTTCCTCCTTTTCCTTTCCTTCCCCGTTCCACTCTCTGTTTGACTCATTCTCTTAGCAACAAAAGGGCCAAATGTCCTTCTAATGTTTCCGCCTTTTTTTGTTTTGGATAAACAGTTGGACAAATGTACCGTTGGGCACTTTGTGGTCTCCTTGGTGGCGCCCACAAGCTGAAAATCTGAGCTAGTCAATATAAATGCCCCTCTTTTATGTGTCCTCCGAAAATTTGACTCCGATAGGAGATGGGCCTGCTGTCGGATTGATTGGATCTTGGTAATGAGTATCCTTAATCAATCTAACAGTGGCCCATTTTATTATAGTGAAATCCGGCTAGGACCCATACTTGAGTGCGCCGTCACCTATGAGCCTACAAGACTCGTCAATTTGAGCCTTGGACTATCAAACTTTTCTCCTCTTTACTAGTAACCCATTCTAATAGGGCCCACTTTTGAACAAGCTTTATGCAGTTTCAAATAAGACAATGATATAAGATGTTATTACTTAGGGGGCCAATATTTTGCTTTATAGGTTTTTTTTTTTTTAATGAAGAAAAACATTGTTTTCGAGCATTTTACAATATTTTGGATGTTTTGGATATTTTATCAATTTTTTTGTGGTTTAAAAAAAAAATCACTCCGTGATGGATCACAAACTGCGATGCAATGCCGCGTTATACTGCTTTTCGTGGTCAACCACAATGGCGACCGTGATTTTGAACCATGGTTATTCGAGACATTTTACCGGATCTTCACGCTAATAAGATCTAAGGAGGGCCTTCAATGGTATCCTTTCATTATAATTCTATTATTCCTATGGGTTGGGACTTCATCAAAAAATGATATATGACTGGATCTAGTGATGATATATGTGATATGTAATATGTGAGAGTGAGAATCCTGCTTCCACCTTTCCCTAATTGCAAGCAAAAGGTAGAACGTTTAGCTTCCTTGGTGGCTTCTTATCTTTCTTTGTGATCTTTCTATTTTAGGTCATTTTTTTGTCTGCCATCTCTCCCTTTTTTACTTGTGCTTCCTTTTTTTTCTCTTCACCTGAGAGCGACAAATTTAATGCATGGTATCCATGTTGTCTTAACTTTAGCAGATTCTTTTTTATTTTTTATTTTTATTTTTTATTTTTCAAAATATGCTAAGGTGATTCATCAAATGCACTTGAATGTGGTTTGTTTGTTCTGCTCCATCCAGCTAGCTAGTATGAGTTGGTGGGCAGTGGCCAAGCCAGGAATTTCTTGCCGGGTAGGTCTTTATAAAACTTCAAGTAAATGTTCTATAGTAACTTTTAGAACACCTGGATGAACATTATAAAAATATGAGTATTTTGTAGAGATTGATCTGACAATAGGCCTACATTATATTTATGTGAAATTTATCATAGAGAAGGGGGCACTTATTTTGTGGCCTTCTAATGATTTCCAGTTCCCCATTGTTATCTACATAATAGAGTTGGGAAAAAAGAAGAGAAAACACTTCCCATATAGTTTATAGATGGTCCCTATTAAAGTTCACTCAAATGACCCATATTTACATTGATAACTTTTAGAACACTTAGATAAAATATTATAAACAATTCAAATATTTCATATAAACCAATTTGGCGTTGGGCCTAGATCAAAGAGAATAGGGTATTTCTTTTGTAAGGTTTAGATTAATTATTTATAATGGGCCACACTCTGGAGATTAGTTCCAGAGGATCCACATTCCGAGTCTGTTTTCATTTCTCTTAAAGTGGTCCACCCAAAAGGCTCGTGAAAATCTACTTGAAAGGCTTATAAAAACACACAAAAAAAGAAACTCTACTTGAAAAAACTTGAAACATGGAATGCCCACTTTGCCGCTGAGATATCCATTCCTAAAAAAATCTCTCCACTTCAAGAAAGAGAGAAAATCGAGAAGGAAGAAGGAGGGGAGGGGAGAGGGGGGGGGGGGGGGGGGGGGGGGGGCGGAATCAAATATGAATCATACCTTCTTATTATTATTATCATGTGTTGCTGTCTTGATGTTTGCGTCGTATTCTCTTCATTATTTTCTAAATTTTATTTCGATCATGATGATCATCATCAGTGCGCCGTTCTAACTATGTTGGGTAAGCTACTTGAGTTCTGTTTCACCATTCCAGTTTATCCTGGGACAAATCATCAAATAGGTTGCACTTCTTCAAATCTATCCTTACTACTTCCATCCATGTCCTCTTCAGTTTACCCCATTCCCTTGAGGAGCTGAGGGACCATCAATTTGAATGGGGAAATTTTTCATCATTGTTGGCCTACGTTGGGCATGTCCAAACTATCTCAAAGGAGTTTCTCTTAATTTGTCTTCATTGATGCTACTCTTAAATGTTCCTGAATGTGCTCATTTATGATTCTATCTTTCCTAGTTTACCACACATCCATCTCAACGTTTTTATCTCTGTCATGCTCATTTTTTGCATATGTTGTTTCCTAATCGGTCAACATGCTCCATAGGTCATAGCTGGTCTAATCGCTTTCTTGTAAATATTTTCATTCAATCTTTGTTGGTAGCGCGGATCACAAAGCACTCTCAAGAAGTAAGTCTCCACTCCAACCATCAAGCTCGTAAATGTTCCCGAATGTACTCATTTATGATTCTATCTTTCCTAGTTTACCACACATCCATCTCAATGTTCTCATCTCTGCCACGCTTATTTTTTTGCATGTGTCGTTTCCTAATTAGTCAACATTCTACTCCATAGGTCATGGCCAGTATAATCGCTTTCTTGTAAAAATTTCCATTTAATTTTTGTTGGTATGCGCTGCTCACAAAGCAATCTCAAGAAGCAAGTTTCCACTTCAACCATCCAGCTCTTATCCTATATATTTGAAATCCGCCTTCATTACCGCATTCATACTAATCATAGAGCCAAGGTATTGAAAGAACTCTCTATAGTATCTCTTGAGTCTCAATTCTCATGGGAGTTACTTCCCTTTGCACATCCCCACTCAAGTTATGATTTATATATTCCGTCTTTGTAGGACTTATTTTAAAGCCGTTGGATTCTATAGCCTCCTGTCATGTGTCAAGTTTCGTATTTACATCATCTCTTGATTCATCTGCCAACACTAAATCATATGCAACTTAATAAAATTTAGTATCATTAAAAAAATCTAGTCTAAAATAGCAAATGGATCACTTGAAAAGATTTGCAAATTCAAGAGAGCATTTTCATCACATGACTTGTACATGAGCGTTTGAGTGTGCGCAAGGAAAAACAAAAGGTCTTGGTGATCTATTGCTCAAATGAGGGACAATCAAAGGAAACAAGCAGCTGATATTGTTCTTTTATGAAGCACCTGTGGATGTTGAAACTTCATGAAATTATTTTTGTAGATTCTATAATGATGTTTTTCTTCTCTTGTATTTTCCTTGTTGCAATTCACATATTTATTATTTATGTGTGCAGGTTGCAGAAAGGGCATTATTCCTTTGGAATAATGATCACATAAGGAACTTAATTACCCAAAACCGGAAGGTGATACTGCCTATTATTTTCCCAGCACTAGAGAGGAACACCAGGAGCCATTGGAACCAAGCTGTCCAAAGCCTTACACTGAATGTGAAGAAGATCTTCATGGATGCTGATCCAGAGCTATGTGATGAGTGCTTAGTCAGATTCCAAGAAGATGAAGCAAAGGAGATAGAAATACAAGAGAGGCGGGAATTAACCTGGAAACGTTTAGAAGATGTTGCAGTGTCCAAAGCCATCAGTAATGAGGCGGTGCTAGTCTCTCGGTATGTCCCCTCTCTTGGCATGGCGACTACAGGCCCACGTGGTACAGTTGGTAGTTGAGTTTGCCACTGTCTGGTACCAGCTGGAGATGTGAGGAATTTATGGAATTGCAGAGCCTGAAGTTTCATGTTTTATACTAAAAACAACACCAACCCCTGCAATGCGAACCGAATGTTGGTGATGATTATGGGTTGATATTATCTCACTCAGGTTTGACAATCTCTGTTTTGGGCCTTTATCTCTCTTTCTCCTTTGCCATGCAAATGCAAGTGTGTATTATAAGGGGTGACTATAGAGGTTGGCAGTGTCTCTGCGGATTTGCTATGTTATTTTGTATGATGCAACAGACTGCTTGAGCCTTTGCCCGGTGATTTTTTTTAATTCGAGGCATCCAATCGAGTGCTTTTCTATATTGTTTTTGTGAAAGTATAAGACAGATCTTGTACATAATCCTCTCTCTCTCTCTCTCTCTCTCTCTCTCTCTCTCTCATATTATAGAGTTCTTTGCATGAGATGGTAGAACCAACATTTGATACCCCATTGGATGAGCTCAATGTGGAGTGAACTAGGATTGATTCTATCAATAGCTCAGAAAAGTGGGCAGGCAGGATTTTCCTGAATTTAGCTAATATTGATAAAAATAGAAGGAATTTATTTTCTGGGACAATTAGTATATAATTTGTCAATGGTATGAGCTTGGATTTTTTTTATACATTATGGAGCCATCTGGTTAGTTTCCAGTTGACCCTAACTGCCGGTTGGTCCTCTCAGTGGATGATTGGTCCATGGTAAGGTACCAAAATGACAATGATTTGTGTATTGTTTGCATTTCCTCCCTACACTGGACTGGTGACTGGGTTTACATTCCCTCTCCAGGGTGGTCGGTCAGGGTATATCAACTGTGGGGCCATCAATTGTTTCATGGAAAAGAACAGAAAATGAACAAGAGCTGGCTTGTTGGATTGTATTTCCTGCCTGCGATTGTTTTAACCACTCTGACTAAAATTTAAGTTATCGTTTGTTAGATGTGAATAGCATGGAGCTCATACAAAGACGAGGCTCTGGTGCCTTTGTCGTCAATCCATCTAGGGTGTGTTTGTTTGCATGAAATCGAATTCCTAGGAACTCATGGTAAATTGGGGTCCAAGGGTTATCAAAGAGGTGAATGGTGAAGGATAAGGTGGAGATGCAGACATGATCCTGAGTTTCTATTTACTTGGGTGATGATTGAGTATTCATTTTCTACCTCTTGGGTGATGATTGAGTATTCATTTTCTATCTCTAATGGGGGAGCGGGGAGATTATGTGATGGCCATTTATGGATCTTCATTTTACCCACTTTAATAAAAACGTTTGCTTGAATTCCTGGGAGTTCAATTCCACAAAACAAACTGGCGTAAAGTTTTCTATCTTTAATCAACTCCTAGAGGATTAAATCCCAAACCACATGATAGATGCCTGTAATCTCTGTTATGGTATGGAAATAGCAATAACAATGACTTATATAAAACCCAAAAACAAGGCTCCCTTCAGAAAACAAGGGGCCTTGTGTACTGCTCGGCCCAAACAATGAGCCTAGGCTGGAAACTTAAAGCCAATGGAGGGTGGTGAGGGCGCTGCGGAGGGAAAGGAATAGGAAATGGAAACGAAAATGGAGGGAGATCGCAGTGATCATCCACACATCCCATAGAAGCAGAGGCTCCCAAACTGGCACCAGTTAAAAGTACCTGCCACAGTGAAATGTGTTAATCCTGGTATCCATACACAGAACATTGCAGCAGTGCCATGAAACCAGGCACCAGATGCCACAGTCGGTTCACATTGGAGCTCACACGCATGCACCCGCCGGTTCCTGCAGCACATCCTCACTTCGAATGGGTGTTTTTGCTCTTGGGTCTTGCGCTTCGGCCGCCTTCTTCAGCCATATGGACGAAGTCCGCAGCTGCATATATGGTTTGTCCTACTTCCCCCTGCTACTACTGCCGAATCCCCGTCAGTAATAGTGCTACTTGTAGTGACATTTGTCGGGTTTGTTTCAGCACCTACAATGGGCAGGAGTAGCAGTAGTAATACTAAGATTTTCAATTGGTAGCTGCATTAGAGGTAACAAAATGGAGCAAGGTCCAGTGCTAGAAGAGAGAGCAGGCTCAAATGTTTGAGGGGACGTAGTTCAAACACTGCATTCACAAAGAGGAGGGACGAGCGACTGAGGAGTGAGCGTTATTGGAGATTGCGGTGAAAAGGTGGTGGAAATTCATGTGATCGATACACTTACTGTTGGTTTATTTTGCTGTGAGATCATGTAAAGTTAAGAGTTGGAAGGCATATTATGGCATGGGAGATGGTAATAATGGTATTATTACTATCGACGTGAACGCGGTATCTCTTCTTCTATTTCGTATTGGTTTTACAAGGAAAGTTCCATCCTAATCTTAAAGAGGCCTGAGGGCTACAAATCATATAGTTTATTTTGTACTGATCATAGCCCATAGCCCATAATGTAATGGGAAATAACCAGGTGAGAACTGTTCTCACCATTCAAACCGTGAGAATTATGGGTCGGGCACACCTATCACCCAATCCAAACCTTGCAATGGATAGGGACCCTTGATAGTCACACGCCTCATGATTTGGCACCACATACATTGTAAATGGTCAAGTTATTCTTAATGAAATACTGCACTGAATTGGTCAACATGTGGTGTAGTCCCTAATATGAAGGGCCTACTTGTATGGGTGAGCCATGCCAGACATGAAATGATTCGAGCAGCCAAGGACACGTTGCACTATATGCATATAAATTTTTTGACCCATTGTTTTTTTATCGGATGTCTCCAAAGAGACTAGACACATTGGTTTTGAAGTCTGGCTTGCTTCAATTTGGCAAGTAGTGTGTAAATAGCCCAAGACTCAAAGAAATATTGTGCGCTTGCAGAAGGGAAAATCAGGAATCAAATCACAGATGCAAGGATTGACATTGTTGGGAGAGTGCCTACTTCTATGGACAAAGACAAAACCCCCTTCCTTTCTCTTGAGAGTGCCTACATCATTAAGAGTGTTTTCAAGTTACATTAATGTATTAACTCTCCAATTTTGGGCTGTGGGTGCCACAGGGCAGGGCTCAGGTTTGTCAGAAAATATGAGTAAATGACCCACTATTCACAAATACGGCGGAAAATTGGGCTGGGCCTAACCCAAACCCAACCACTCGAGTTCACGTCGCATATATTTTACAAATGTAGAACAAATAAGAATTGTAATTCAGGTCAAATGGGGTTGGGTTAGCCCATCAGAAATTAGGATGTGGTAGAGCTGGTTTGAAGCAGAGGGTTCGAGTCTGGGTTGGACTTGGGTTGGGCCATGTTGCACCCTCTCTCAGAAGGCCTAAAACTGTTGGGAAATTTGAATGAATCAATTGAAAGATGTAAACATATACATACCGTTTCTGCAACTGCTTTTTGTTTGGAACTGTCAGCAAAACTAGTAACAATAAAAACAAGAAGATAACAAAAAGAAAATCAATTGCTTTTTTTAATCATTGGAAATAACCTCCTTTTGCCTAAAACAGACACAAGACACAGGAAAACAGCACTCCAAACACCTTCTTCCAATCCTCCTCCTCCCTGATCATGGCTACTACTATCATCTTTCTGCCAAGGCCTCTTCCTTGTATCTTCTTCCTTTCATTCACTTCAACTCTTTTCACTCTCTCTGCATCATCATCTTCTTCTTATATGCATCAAAGACTCCTTCAATCCAATTCTCCTCAAAACATAGAAGCCTTCTTCCCTTATGAAACTACTCCAGCATTCGCCTCGCCGTCCAATTCTCTACCTTCCTCCCTTTTCAACCAACCTTCTGAAACTCCCATCTCTCCTACTACTCCCCCCAAGTTTCTCGTATCATCGCAGCAACCCACTAAGCCTAGTGGCTCCACCAAAGCTGTTGTTGCCACTGCTGCCTGTACCGTTGTCGTTGCGGGGGTATTCTTCTTCTTCCTTCAGAAATTTGTGCTCACCCATTGGGGGGTCGACCAATCTGATGAGAGCCATAAGGCCAAGCTGCGAGATGATGACACATTGGCCTCTATCAACCCTTCAAAGCTTTTGAATGGAAATCTCAAAGGGATGATCATTGATGAGCATGGTCTCGACGTGTTGTATTGGCGTAAGCTTGAGGGTGGTGGTGGGGGCAATATAGGGAATGGGTTATGCAGAGAAGTCTTGGGTCCGAGGAAGCAAGTAAAGAGAGATTCTGGTGAAGCAGTTCTGGATTCAAATTATGATCATATTTTGAAAATTCAATCCTATGTGAATTCATCTTCCAAGGTTTTTCCAGAATCAAGAGATACAGTATGCAATTCCTCTCCACCTACTCCTAGTTCCAAGTATTGGAATTATTATACTAAAACTCCATCTGAACCAAGAAATCTGAGCCGCTGTTCTTCTCATCTTAGTGCAGAGTCTTTGAATTCCTTGTCTCCAACTCAGATAAAATTCAAAGGCATGAAACGCGCTTTCTCACTTCCTAGTTCAAATTATTCAAAGTTCTCACCTCGAATTCGACCAGAAACAGGAGACTCAAATCGAATGTTCTTTCCTGGTAGCAAGGTCACTGCTGCCAATTCAATGACAATGGCGAGGGCAAGGGCCAGAATTCAAGCTTCAATTCCACTCTCACCCCCTCCAAAATCCGAACCACAACAATCATCTCCATGCGCACCACTTTCTCCTGCAGCTGCTGTTAATAAAATTCTGAAATCGCCACTAGCAATAAAGAACTCGATGGCGCCACTTCCAACACCTCAAACACGTGGTATGAAACCATTACAGTATCCATCACCATCCAAAGGTAAAACAAGCGGCATCAAGATGTTGAAGCCTTCATCCATGGATAGCTTGAAGCAAAGCAGTGTGGGCCAAATAAAGCCAAAACCACACTGGGATAAGGTGATCGTGAGACCAGAACATTCCATGGCATTGGATGCGATTGGCAATGGTTCTTACAGGTACTTCTCCTTGCCTTTGCATGAGCAAATTTCTTCGGATGCAACACTGGCATGGCTTTTTGGATGCACCATTTATCCCCATAAATTTATGGAAGTAGTACCACCTCAGCAAAGGTCAATTCTCAACATAATTTTACTATTTCGTCATCTATCATACCCTTTTTTGGGCAATGCAGGGTAGGCTAAGTGCTACTTTCATATAAAAGTAAACTGAGAGTGTGATTTGGTGAGGTTGACAGTGTGTTTGACACTGATGCTCCCTTTCCTGGACTCTTGAATTGACAAGACATATTGCCATAGAATTTACTATTTAGTTTATCTAATTGTTTTAAAGGAATGAATCAGTCCCAAATTTTGAGAGATCATTATCATCACAGCAGAGCTTAACCCATCAATCTGGGGAAAGGAATTTTTAACAGATATACTTTAATGTTGGCTGAAATATCCAATTTTAGCCAGCAAAAGCCTATTGATCAGATAGTTGGGGTAACAACTCGTGGCTGAATTTCATGTCCCATGTTTTATTCTCAAGGACCCTAAAATGAATTATCTAGACCACTTTACATGCCAGTTTTAGTTGGATTATCTGTCATTTTTTATACAACAGTAATGTATAGAAAGTGCGCTCTTAGCACGTTAATGTTTCAGCTAAAATTATGCTGACTTTAATAGGTTGATATGTTTTGTGATTTACGGACAAGACATCACGTTTATTGTCCTTATCATAAAGCGTATGACTACATGTCCAAATGCAGCCTTAGTTTTATTTCCACAGTTTTTCTGCTTGCAGTAATGAAGGTTGAAACAGAGACATAAATTATGAGGACTAGAAATTAAGATTCCTCTTTTTTGGTACTTAAAAGAAGATATTAACCTTTACATGAAGAGTAATCCCAAGACTCTTGGTGAAGTTACAAGCCACTTATGGTTATCTAGTTCATACTGACAAGGTCCGAATGCCAAATTAGTTCTTTCGAGTCATTCGTGGTTCAATTTACTCAACAGTTCGACATTGATTCCTTCAAAACTTGTGAAGCAGATCAAATTATTTTGATTACTGATGAAAAAAATAGTTTGATTTCATTTAGGGCTCTCATAATCCTTCTGCTGCTTATTTTGAATGTGCTGAATGTGTATATTTATCAATTCCATGTACCCTAACCTAACATGCCCTTCTCTAAAAGGGTTTTGTCTAAAGAGAAATTACTTTAGAAAAGTATTTTGAGTAAATTTCATATGTCATTACTTCAGCATATAAGCTTTGAATAGGTTATTTAAGTATCAGTATATATATTAGTAGAAGATTAGCCACTGGACATATAAATTAGTTGAATTTGACTCGCAGATCATGAAAATTGAATAAAGTTGTACTGAACTAGTAAACACAATTCATTCGTCAAAGTCGGTGAACTCAAACTATAGTTTAGGTGAACTAAAGCATGAACTGAATGAACCTACCCAAATGAATTAGTGAACTAAAAATGGGTGTCAAACTTGAATATGAATTAGAAAGACTCTGAACAACGTAACTATGATTTAATTAAGCTCAAGTTCTTGTGTTACTGATTTTTCTTCTCTTTCTATGATAGGTCTGAAGACGACCCCATGGATGGTATGTTTGGCTATGTTTCCACCAGCTGGAAATCCACACATGTAAACAAGAACTCGACAAAAACCACCAGATCCAATTCAAGCCGACCCACACGGACCTTCCTCCTAGACCCCCACAAATTGCATGACATGGACGCCACCCTTCAATCCCTTGCTCTTAGTCCTCAAGAGATACTTGATGCGCTCCTCAATGGCTGTTACTTGAGTCCCAACACACTCAAAAAGCTTACCGAGATTGTGCAAACCAATGAGGAAGAAGCCATGATACTTGAATTTTCAAGCAATTCCACGAGACTCACAGATGTGGAGTACTTCCTCTACCACCTCATGCAAACCATTCCCTCCCCGTTTCTCCTTCTAGATGCCATGCTTTTCAGATCCACTTCCGAATCCGAGATTCTCCAACTAATGGAATTGCTTCAGACTCTTGAATCTGCCTGCAAGGAGCTGAGACCGCGCAAGCTATTCTTAAAGCTTCTTGGGGCAACTCTTAGAGCCAGCAGCCACCTGAATTCCAGATTAGCAAGAGACAATGCACAACAGTTCAACCTAGCAGCATTGAACAAGATTTCCAAAATGAAGAGCGCCGATGGAAAGACTACACTTCTCCACTTGGCTGTGGAAGAAGTAGTCAGGTCCGAAGGCAAGCACTGTGTGATCAACCATGACTGCAGCCTTGGACAAATAAATGATGTTTCTAGTCCAAGAGAAGATAGAGAAAAAAGGTATATGATCCTAGGATTGCCCATAGTCGGAGGTCTCAGCATTGAATTCTCCAATGTGAAGAAGGCAGCGATGATCGACTATGATGGTTTCATTAGCATCCATGCTGCTCTAATTGCACGTTTGAGCGGAATCCGTCGGTTCATTGGGGTCCAGTATTTGGGTGGAGCTGATGGGTTTGTGAGGGAGATGGAAGGCTTCTTGGAGGTGGCAGAGGAGGAGCTAAAAGTGGTGAAAGAAGAGGAGCTAAGGGTCATGGAGCTGGTGAAGAGAACAGCAGAGTACTATCAGGTAGGGGCCCACATTGACAGAGGTTCCCACCCAGTTCAGGTCTTCATCATAGTCAAAGATTTTCTGGGCATGATTGATCAGGTCTGCATTGACATTGCGCGTAGTCAACAGCAAAGTAGGAAGCCTGAGTCACCTCCCAAGAGAACTTCAGTGAGGTTCCAAAATTTGGAGTCACATTACCTTACAGAGAACTCACACACTTCATCTCATTCTCATTCTTATTCTAGTGATTATAAGGATGGTTTCTAATGATGTCAACGGGTATCCGAATATTGGAGAAAAAATTGGCATAGAACCTGTTTTTTTTTTTTTTTTTCATCTGCGGGAGTGTCATATCTGTATTTGGATTCATGCATATAGGATCTAGAAGTTCTCAGATCAAGAAATCTGGATCTTACTTTCTGACCCAAGGATGCAGATCTAGAAACAATTTTAGAGAAGAATATGCACATTTGTAATGTAAGTGTAGTCTTTTTGTACTAAATGTATTCCTTGGATTGTCAATGTAATGCAACACCCTTAATCTGGGGTTTTTTTATGTATGTTGTTCATATCAATAGCAATTATTAATTACAGACCCTATACTCTCACCTCTCACAGTGAGTGAGATGTGATTAACAATTGGGAAGTCCTCTGTTAGTTAAGTTGGTTTTATTCTAAAAAGATGAGAAACAAAGAGAAGAAAAATGATAGCATGATGATACTTCTGTTCTTAGGCATCTGTCTTAGATAATGCTACTTCTGTTCTTAGGCATATGTCTTACTGGATTGGGATAGCAAGTGTCATTTCCAGACACAATCCGCCAACCCCACCTGAACCAGCTGGTAATTCAGGGCTAGGGTAGATCCCTTCTATTTTAGGGTTGAGTTTAGGTTGACATTTTTCACCCAATTAATAAATGGGTCGGGTTCTGTTTTGTCATACTGGCTTTAAACCCTCTAACCTGCCTCATTTCAATATGACCCACCAAACCGACCGAAACTACTACCACTCCTACCATCAGCTGGCATGATGATGATGATGATGATGATGGAGAAGTTGAGATTAGGCGCAATCTCCGATTTCATCAAGGCCCTCCAAGAAGAGAAGTCAATGAAAGGGTCTTCTCTTCATTTAATTTGGAGAAGAAATTTTAATGTAAAAAGGGTTGGTAAAGGAATGCTGGGAAATGAGAGGTGGTATAGGCTTAAAAAGGATTGTCTATGTCCATGTCTAGTTCTTCAGAATGTGGGTCATATTAAGTGCATTCAAGATCTTCAGAAGAGAAATCCAGTGGTTGCAGCCATAATATTAATACTTTCTCAATTTGTTTGAAAGGTATTATAACTTTCTCAAATTAATGATAATTAACTGCTTGCCTGCGTTGCATGGTTGTGTTTTACCATCCACAGGGCAGCTGATTAGCTTGAATCTAGCTGAGTTCTACACACTTGGGAATGAGCCCATGATAACAGCTCGGTAAGATGAAGGTCTGATGAGGGATTATATGTGATTCATGAGCTGACCAATCACAGACTAGCTCCTATTTGTTACATTTTTCTTGATCAAGAATGGGGTGCATACAGTAAGTTTTTAAAATTTCGATTATATACGTATATATAGTTTATCCGAATCTTAATCTAGATTTGCTCTTTTGTAATTTCTTGTGTTTGTAGCAAGGATCTATGTTCAAGAAAAGACAAGTAAGCAAGCTTAGAAACGGAACCCAATCCATTTACTTAATTGGGGCAATAATGGACTAAGAATAATGGACTATATCCAAACTCATTTATTTTAGGCCCAATGAATTGCTTATCAGGGCAACAATGGACTCGTTCCAAAATGACAATGTCAGCTCATTTGTCAAGAAAGAGAGTGAAGACCTAACAGGATTCACTCCAAAGTGGAGGATTTTGATGTACTTTGGCACTGCCCATACACAGGCTGGAGTATTCACACACACATATATAATCTCTTCTTTCTTAGCTCCCTAAGAAAGTCCGGTACAATTATCACAATACCACCGACCCTAAACATGGTCCTTGGCTAACCCAATGAATCAATCTAGTTAACCTAGAATACAAGACAGAAACCCAACTGTAAGAGGTCCAAATCTCCCTGGCAACATCCTTTTGTGATGTTGTCTTTTACACAACACAAAGTCATTACAAAAATGATAAACCCCGTCGCAAACTCAGAATTGATTTTCCAAATCCCAATATGGGGATGGACAGAAGGGAAATTGATTCCTGATCAAGCTACTTTCATAGAAACCTTGTTGGGATAGTAGCTTCAAAAGCCATTCAACTCGAGACTACTAGAGTAATTGTGCTTGTACTCCAATCCTTGAATAATCAAGATTTAAGTTGATATATTAAATACAGCTGGAACAAGCCATGAGTACAGCTAGAACATATATGTTACATGATAGAAAAATGAAGATACTGAATAAGGCATATTGGGAACTTAGGGATGACCTAGTGGTAAAGGCTCGCACTCCCATCCCACCTACTGAGCGAAGTAATAAAAAAAGAAGAAGAGCATATTACAGATATGTTGCCTATTTCAAAGTATCCATGTATCATAGCTTAAAACCGCTTTTTTTAAACATAAAACCACACTAGTAGATTAAGGATTCTCCATAGTGGCAAAATAGAGCAGCATTAATGGATATCACCATATGAGCATAGGCTTTGAAAGAAGGTATATGGGACATATCTCAACACTATTACTCGTCATCCACACCATGCATATTTCGGATATCACCATATGAACATAGGCTTTGAAGGAAGGTATTTGTGACATGTCTCTCAACACTACTATTCTCCATTCACACCATATTCCTTTCTTATGTACTAGAGCATGACCCATCCAAAAGACAAAAAGTTGTAGCACCCATTCAACACTGAGTCTGAGACCCAAAAAGAGAGAGTGGTTTTTTTAGCTTCCATGGGAGTGAGTGCACTGCTTTCATAAGTATAGTAAGTAGCAGTAGAGAAGGGTGGTCTGACTCGGATGAGTGATGGATGGTTTTCAAGCTCCATAACGGATTTCAGAGAACTTGGTCTTGATCCATTTGAATCTGTCCCTCACAGAGGACTTGAGCTTTCCTTCCATGGTGAAGAAGTTGTAGGACGCAACCCGTTTCTTCCTCTTGATCTCTGGGTCAGTAAAGGATGGTCCCTTGTTGCTTGGTCCATTGAAACTGTAGGAATTTGAATGATCTTCCATGTACCTGAACTCCCCTCCTGAGTAAGAAGATGAGTACTGAGGGAATGATCTGCTCTTCTCCATTGAAAAACAACTATGGATGGATAGAGAGCTTGGAACAACTCTTCCTATCCCACTCCCATCGCATATAAATACTAGTGTTAGTGTGTTACCCCAACCAACAAGCCCGGATTAAAGAGAAAGCCCGCACATACACGAGAAGACAGCCCACTCTTGTAGAAAAGAAGCGCACAAACCAAAAAGAAACCCACTCAAATAGTAAAAGAGCCCGTACATTCGAAAAGAGATGGCGTGTGAGAACTCCCATTCTTGGGTGGATAAACAAATTAAAGTTGGTGCATAGTTGGGGGAACATTTTGTAAATTCTAATGGACCCCATTAGGCAATGGTGATCGCTTGTCGGTTGACATGGGAACTGATCGGGACCGTCCAATTAATGGGTGATGTTCTTGGATGAGCAAATGGACCCCAAAGATGACGTGGGTGTTGGACCAACATCAGCACAGTGGACCACCCATGATGTGGCATGTCAATTGGTCCATCCGATGGGTCATGTTCATGTTTGCTAATTGAGGCACCCAATCTCTACATGGTATAAGGAAGAGAATTGTATAGATGGCCAACTACGTATTTATTTTTTCTAAATTACAAATAACTTCCATCCTTCTAGATTTTCGAAAACAGCCACCATCATTTATGGATTTAAATTAGGGTGTTGATCCAGGAAAAAATCATTAAATTCAAGTTTATCCAACTAGGTTTAACTCTTTGGGTTTATTCAAAATTAGTCTTTCTCAAAGTGATCAGTCAACATGATTGGCAAATAAATTAATTCTAATTGTCAAGCACAATAGGTAGTATCTACAGAGAAGTGTACGATGCCTCAATGGTAGAGGCATCGATTATCACCGTACCTCCGTTGATAGATTAGGCTAGTTTAAGACTATAATAATTTACTATTCTCTCCCATTTAATTAATAAAAAAAATGAGGTAGTGTTTATATTAAAAAAAAAAAAAAAATTTGGTACAGACAATTTTGCAATGGCTTTGATAATGTCAGTTAGATATTACAAGAGTGGGTGGTGGTAGACCCATGTGTGATGTTGGGAGCCTAGCTTTTCTTTGTGGCATGGAATAACCATGATATCCAACAGGACTTTCCCACAGCTGATGTGGTGATGGGCTCACTTAAAAAGATGCCTTATCTCTTCTGATTTCTGAAAGGGACCATTGAATAGGAAAGAGGGGTCCATTAGACTAGACTCCCTTTTAATTTGGTTGCTCTCCACGTGTATAACAGCTGAGGTGGAGTGTCCAAACATGTCAAATACTGTTGTTGACTTTTTCTTTGATAGGGATATTGATTTATGTCAGCTGTGCAATCAGCACATAAGGACCCAAATGTTATAGACAATAGGATCATTCCAACACATCACTTTGAAGTGAAATTTAGACAGAGGGCATGGGCATCTTATAGTTGGATAAAGAAAAAGGTAAGGAATCTCTTCCTGCAGTAGCTTAGACATCTTTTAGTGTATCTTATTGGTGCCATTTAGAAAAAAAAAAAAAAAGTGAATCTTTTTTAACCAATGAATGAGATTTGTTCCACCTTTTTTTGGTTTGGTGGGTGGGTCTTTGCTAGTGCGGATTGTGATTTTGTGACTGCTAAAGACTACCTTCCCAAAACAATTCGACAAGTGAATGGCCTAAAAGCTACTTATGTCTCTAGTGGGTGGCATTGTCAGTAGTAGGGAGTAGTCAGTAGTGGCTTGTTGGAGGCTCCAAAGGCCAAACTCTAGAGTAAAGAGATCAGGAATTTTCAGGATTTGGAAAGTTTCTGGCTTTAAGGAACAGGTTATGTTTGGCCAGTCGGTTGGTTGAGATGGAGACTGTTAACATTGTGGATCCTTAAGGTCAGCCCAAGTGGGTCCTAGCAATTAAGTGGGTCGAATATATGAGTTGGATAGCACCTAGTTGACAATGATATTTTCTCAAATAAATACTAGATAAGATCCACCAAGTAATGATCTTCTTAATTTGAGATTAGATAGGCAAGAATGAATAGCTAATCTTTTTTTTTTTTTTTTTTGAATTTCAAACTTTTTTTGTTTTGTTTTGTTTTTTTTTAGATTTTGAAGTGAATCATTGTATATAAGCCTAAAAGGGAAGGAATTAATGAAAAGAAAATCTGGATTTTCTCCCCAAATTATCACTTGGAAGTTTAATCCTAGGATCTGGATCAGAGACTTGACTTGTTCAATGTCCCGAACTGATGCAGCGTAACTTAATTATTCTAATTAGGGAAATCAATGGGCTCAGAACTTAACCCAGGAAATCCAGATATGGACCCTTTTTTTTGGCCCAGTTGAGAATTGGGTGCAGGCCTAGGTCCACAGTTTGGGTCCGATTAATAAAATATAATAATTGTAAATATTCTCTAAATATTAACATTATATATAATAATATTGTATGCATTATATTAGCATTATCATTTGGTGGTGGTGAACCAACTGCACATCAAACAGAAGGTTTGGATGCCTCAAAAGTGAGCCCTTGCCAACCTCATCTATTTAGGGTAACCTTTGTGCCTACTGATCTGCAATGGTCCTGTTTTAACACCATGCTCTCAGTAACTTTACATAATGTATGTCTTTCCTCACATCTTCACCTAGCTCCTTCCAATAGTAACTCTACAACTAGTCTTATAAGGACTCTTACTGGCATCATTGGGATCATCATTAGTGAAGCATAGAGGAAGAGCAAAAGTTTGGAAAAAGTTATATGTGCATGATCAGTGATCACAATGGTTGCATAATCTTACATGTAGAATTGAGTTAGAAAATATTGATACTCAACAAAAGAATTTGCAACCATTCATCCATATTCAATGCACGAATTTAGCGGCTGGGATGGGCTCTCCATTTTTATACTAAATCACACTCATGGTGAGGTCTGCCTGAGAAATCACTCAAATTCAAATATCATAGATGTGAGCCCTGTACAAACATGACAGTAAAAGATTGTGCTGCAGTCATTAGTATGAAAAATTATCACTTATTGGCATTGAGTTTGAGAGTTTACAAAATATTCTTCGTTCATTAAACAAGGGATGCTGTAGTTGTACCATGAGACACCTATTTTAGTGTGATTGATGCATTTTCAACATTTGGTGGGTACTTGCATGATCACAGGGAAAACCAGAATTATGTTCATGGTAAACGAACCCCACCAAGCTGGAAGTAACATGTAAAGAAAGAAGAAGAAATGGCAATGGCTGAAAAGAAAATTCCTACATAATTAGACAGGATGTGGTCTCTCAGCTCAAATGATTTAATCAACAAAAGCATAATATGTAGGAATTCTCTCTGGATCCAGTTTACGGAAATCCAAGGTGGACGTAGACCTCCCATTGAGAGAAAAACGGTAAATATTATCACGGTCCTCTTTGTCTCCATCAATGCTGGTCTTGGTGGTCGGTAACAAAGGTGGCAAATTCTTGATGTTTCTGCTGCCCCGAGGGTGGCATTCAGTTCTGGCAGATGATGTCTTTAAGAGAGAGCGTGCAACTGGAGAAAGCGATAGAGGTGTGCTCCCTTTGCTATGAGGCTTTACGCCAGAGGAAGTGCTCCCTGTACTGCTACCCATTTCCTGGCTGTGTGATTTTGTTGTGGCACTCTTCTCCTGTAATGTATGAATACCGATTAAATTATCTCTCATGGATCAATCATTCACCAATCACTAATATATAAACAAAGTGGGACTTTAAAGTGTCAAGTCCAACTAGCCAATGCATCTCAAAAGCGTAACCCATAAGCAGAAGATCAATCTACCTAACCACCCCACTTCCCCTCCTCCTTGAACGGGCCACCGATTGACTTCACAACCCATGCATGCCTAACTATACGATAAGTGCCTGATCATGCAACCTAGAGAACAATGCCTCCCCTTGTGACCCAGCGTGGCTTTGATACCATGCAAAGTCCAACTAGCCAATACATCCCAAAAGCTTGAACTATTAGGAAGTAGAAGGCCAATCTATTTAACAGAAAGATCCTAAATGTTAAACTGCTGCCTTTTCCTTCGCCGTGATCTGATGATAGAATTATGAAAGCAAAACACATAAACAAGCTTGTTAGTCTTTCCTTAACCAATTATGTAGCAACTGTATCACCCAAAAAAAAAAAAAAAAGGAAGAAGAAGAAAAGAAGAAAGAAAAAAGAAAAGAAACATGTTAGTTTCTAGGAGTATGAAGAAGATATCTTTAGTTTTCCATTGATTTTACAAAAAAACCCACCTCCCCTGATATCTTAATACTGTGACAACATTTATTACTTGAGTTTAGTCATCTTTTAACCTTCCCTACGCTTATTGCCCCAACATTCTATTTTCTCTTCTTTTAATTAATTGATGTTGTAGATGGAAATACTATTCAATTAGCATGTTTATTCTCTGCTTTCACTTATCTGGCGTCTCTTACTACTTTCTAAGCACCCCGCGTTATTGTGTCTTCTTCTTGTCAGCTTTAAAAAAGCATCATTACACAATGTGTTGCATCTAGACAGTACAGGAACCTTTTGTTATAGTGTCACCCTTATCATCTTCATTTCTTCACCAACTATGATTACAAGAATAACTTCTGATCAAGAATATTTCCTTCAAGAATTTTGTCTAAATAAGGCCGATGGCTCGGTTAGGATTTTTTTATCATTTCTAAAGCCCTAGCAACCACATAATATAATATGGATTGCTATCACAACCATCCTCAATTTGATGATATGGATGCTCACCTCCTCTTTGGAAGATCCAGAATTTCCTCTAGACTTTTCTTTAGCAGGATCCTTTTTATTCTGACGCTCTCGACTTGCATGTGACCGCTTTTTCTTCAAAGATCTATTCCTGTATGGGGAAAAGCAGTCATTTGTTAACAAAATTAACATTACCAAAAAAAAAAAAAAAAAAACTCTGCACAATATATGCTGATATTGGGGTATCGGACTACAAAACGATCAGATTAATCAGGCTATTATAGCAGCAAGACGCCAAGGCTTCACAGTATTCTGTGGTACTGGTTTAACTATTTATTCAGGAAGAAATGCAGTGGCAGTACTCTTAACATAGACACTACTCACGGCCAGTTTTCATGAGTCAGTTGTTAGATGCTATTACATAAATCTGTCAAGCAGTCCTTGTTTTACCAGTGTTTGACATTGTTTGGAAGCCCAGTGATCACTGCTGTAAGAAATTTTGGAAATAGATATGAGAAATTTTGTTAGAGTTAGTGGTTCATGTTCATACTCCTGGTTCACATAAATTATTTCTGAACTTTCGCTAGAGTGGTTCACTTCCACCGAATTCAGTTTCATCTTGTAGACTTCTTTCTCAAGATGCTCCTGAGTAGGTTCTGGAGAAGCATCCTTTCTGCTTGCAAAACTCCCCTTTTTTCTTGAAGTCAACTCTCGAGTTCTACTTTTATAAGAAATAAAAGTCGCAGATTTTTATAAGAATAAAATGGGGATAACGTTTTAATGGCATTGCAAATTTACTATCGAAACTTACGTTCCAGAAAATTCTACAAATTGAAGTTTTCTTCCACATTCTTGCATATTATAAAATCATATTTTGTGCAAAATATAAAAAATTTAAATGCCATAATGTTGTCATAAATTTTGTTTAATGGTTATTAATCTAAACATGAACATCATATGATTATGGCCTTGTCTCATTAACCAGGTTTGGTTAAGTTCTACTTTTCTCAAAGTAGAATCCAAAATATTATTTGGCAAGCTTTTATTGCCGGTTGCAAGCCTGATTCAACTCTCCTCTGCCATCCAAGCTTGGGACGGGCACATGCCAAAGAGCTATGCATGGAGGAAAATGGAAATAGATCAGTAGGGCCACCACAATACATCTCAGTAAGATATGAGACCATCAGAAAAGGACCACAAATTTTTTTTTTTTTTTTTTGGTACACCAATCAAGGGGGCTGGGACCAAAGAGAGAGCCCGTGTACACATGGAAAGGCAACCCACTCAAGTGGGAAAGAAGCCCGCTTATGGTAATAGGTGACGTACCCAGGGTTCGAACCCTGGGCAGCCAGGTAAGAACTGATACTCGTTACCACTCGGGTAAGGAGCCGTTCTTGAAAAGGACCACAATTAAAGAAGCCAAAGAGTGGATTATGCTAGAAAGAAAAGAAAAAAAAAGAGTATCAGTAACGAACCACTGAGAAGGGGCCCATCAACCAGAGGATGCAAGAGGACTTCATATAAACAAGAATGGCATAACCATTAAAAAAAGATAAAATGGAATAATGTATTAAAAGGGAGATATTGATAAACATACTTTCGCCTTTCATGGTATTGAGTCAATTCATTGTCTTCTCCTTTATAGATAACAGGTAGACCTGAAAGGCCGCATGCCAAAGGGCTTGTGCTAAAGAACTGAAAGAAAGAAGTACTTCTTAGTTTACAACATAAGACAAGCACTTAGCAATATGACATCTGACTACATGATGCAAAATTCTTCCAGCCACTTTCTTCATGTAAACCTATACTGTATTTTTGTTGTGCACATGTATATTAAACTCTTTTTTTAAATGGTAAATGTATAAATGAACTTTAATTTCATAATCAATTTTCAATATAAACAGATATAAAACATTGTACATAAGCTTGGCAGAAGAAGAATAGCATTTTTCCATTGACCGGCCCATTAGCTCCCTGAAAAAAGTTACAATATAGGAAAACTACCAGCTTGGAAAGTTATTTCCCAAAGAAAGGTACAACCATAGTAGTAGTAGTAAGGACACATGTAGTACTGTCCAGCATGTGTAAATTCCAGTTTTTGAGCATTCATGTCTTATTTCTTAATGATCATAACCACATCTAATATGCGCACCAAGACTCATGACAAAAACCAAGAGAATCACTGCATTCACATGTGCTGGCTGGGGATCCATGCTAAAACAACCCTGAACCCTACAGGTCCTCTCTCTTTAGAAATGAAATTATATCAAATGATATTAGTGAAGGATCAGAAAGATATTGGTATCCTGATTGATGAGAGGATGAAGATTGTTGAAGAGCAATGAGTCAGCAACAAAAAGGGCTCATTGAGTTGAATGGAAAGATGTCTTTTAAATTGCAGTAATAAATATTTTAATTTTCCATACTTGCAGTTTTGGAGTTCTCACTTTGAAAACAAGTGTGAAGGCTTTATAGATTGCTGAGAAATGCAGTTTTAAGAGAAATCCCTCATCTCAAGAACACAGCAGCCCAAAAGAATGAAGGGTACATATAAAAGCTGCAATGGAACTTAAAGGAAGCAGTGACATGAATCTTGCTCATGGGAAAGTATCGTCTTGGGGAACAATTGGGATATTTTTGGGAAAATTTCACAATTTTTTTTTTCAAATAATAGATATATATATATATAGAAATAAATACATAAATGTTAAGTTAAATTTTTTAATCACATTACCTTTTCTGAAGTTTCATTGCAATATTTTTGCAGCATTTTCAATTTTACCTGTATTTTTAAAATGTCGCAATATTTTCAGGAAATTGTTGTTCCACAGAAGTCTCACAATCGCATCCTGTATTTTCAAAATATCCATGATATTTGTAAAAGTGAAAGAAAGCACTCTATAGACACAAATTGAATAAGTTGATAGCAGGGAAAGTACATGTTTAATGTTTATTTGCTAATGGTTGGTGCATCATACAGTAGTGAAGGTTACAAACATGGGGTGGATGCTGGTGAATGTGAATTAGATCCCTTTAGCTAATGCGTGATTTTTTTTAATTGGTAACAATGAATTATATTAAAGAGAAAAACCAGAATACAAGCAACCTGACAACACGAAAGGGGCTGAAGGTATAAAAGCATTATACCAAAGAGAAACACAAACAAATTACATGGTGAAAGCTACCAAATCAATTGACCTATGCACCCATTGCTTTGCAAGTGAGTCTGTGAATCTGTTAGCCGCCCTCCCCACATGATGAAATGACACTTGAATTGAAGATGATAAGGATTTAATCTCCTTCAAGTAAAACTGAAATTTCAAAGGAAACACGACCGAAATCCCATGAAATGACATTAAGAGAGTCACTCTCCACCACTAACTTAGACCGGAAAGAGGAAGAAACATAAATCCATATTGCATGTAAGATAAGATGGATTTGGATGAGGAGACTCCGACACACAGCCGGAGATTTATGTGCGTTTGGGTGATTGGGAAGCTCCACAAATCTCTTTGCCTCTTGTCTTTCCTGTGGGAATGAAATAATTACCAACCCTAGGGCTCCCTTATCTTATATAGACAAGTCCCAAAGAGTCACACTTACTGGAGACTTCGCCAAGAAACTCACATCCACTAATCCTATTGGAGAGTCTTATTTGTGGTGACAGATCAAGTCTTACATTAAGTGGGATTGTATTCTCTGTTGGGATCTGCCCTGCTTGATCTTACGTGGGACCCGTAGCATGCAGGCCTCACGATTTCCTACATGATATCAAGGCATGTATTAAATGCCCTCAGGATTGTTGACTGGTAAAAACACTCAGAACTGGTTATAGGACGAGAACCTCTCTGGTCCCTAAGTTCACAATCCGGTTAGAGACTGGACTTATTAAACCATTTAATTTCGAGGCCGTTTTGGGAACTGAAACAATTAAATTTCAGTTTCTGGTTTGCACCACAGATCTTTAAACTAATAATATCTTTTTGCATAAAGATAATTCTTCTCTCGTGTTTTTCCTTCTGATAAAAACCCAACTAAGCATTTCAACTCAACTACCATGCATTTCATGATTCCCAACCTTAATGAATATAAGCCAAATGATGAAAAAAAGATACAGGGAGCTTAAAATCATTGCAAATTTGAAGCTTAGTTATTGCTGAATGATTTATGTGCTGATAGTCTGATAATAAGAACATGACATATTTTGAAGAAGCTAGTGTTACAAGCTTGATATGAGAACAGGGAATAAAATTTAGTTCACAAATATTCATAAACAAATAGAAACTTCATTTAATATTTATGTAAAAGAGGGCACAGTGTGCCCCTCTTTTAAGCAAAATGAAGTATTCAAACTTATAATTATGACAATTACTTACTTCACTTTGGAGGGCACAAGTTGCAGTACCACGATGTGCTGGGTCAAGAGCAAGAAGCCTACTCAAGAGATCCAAGGAAGAGGCGGGGAGGTCTTTGAAAGTTTCTAGAAGACTGGGTCTGTATGGTTGCGGTCTAAAACCAGTAGTCAACTTCAGTTTTTTCCAATAGTCCTCTGGTGGTGATCCACACAGCTTAAATATCTTATGAAGTTGCTCCACCTGAAGACAACCAAGGAGTTATAATCATATGTTTTCATGGTAATCTATGAATTAAGTATATAGGAAATAGTAATTACCTCAGTCCTACCAGGCATGATTGGCCTCCCTGCAAACATCTCTGCCAAAAGGCACCCTACGCTCCAAAGATCAATACCAACACCATAATCAGTCGAACCTAACAGCAGTTCAGGGGCTCTATACCAGAGTGTCACAACTCTGCTTGTAAAAGGGCGCTTTTGGTTGGGCTTACAATAGATAGCGAGACCAAAATCTGCAATTTTCAGCGTGCCATTTTTATCAATCAACAGATTTGATCCCTTGATGTCTCTATGTAAAACCCTTCTTTCATGGCAGTGCTGCAGTCCTGCAAGCAGCTGCTGCATGTAACACTTGACCTGGAGCAAACCAACAATAAGCCGCAAGGATCCAGGAATTTGAATTACATTACAAGTAAAAAATCTGTATGAGACAACATGGAAAGCAGTGCTTAAGTGTAATGATTAATGACAAGTTTAAACCACCTGTGGCTCTGTGAGCCTTCTATCTGGATGAGAGATGATTTTCGCTAAGTCTGACTGCATGAAATCGAAGACCAAGTAAAGGCTATACTGCATTCTTGAAGTAGCCAGTCCTTCAAGCTTGATTACGTTGGGATGATTGAGTCTCCGTAGTATCGTTATCTCTCTTGCCATAAATCTCACACTCTCAGATTCTGATGTGTCAAAGCGTACCTTCTTTAGAGCAACGATCTTACCAGTATCTCGGTCGATAGCTTTGTACACATTGCTGTATGTCCCCTGGCCTATCTGCAACAGCAGAGTTGAAGCCCAAATCAGATAATGAATTGTTGATTTTGCCCATGAGTGCAGTTTCACGTACTTAAAATGCATTCATGTAGAAACAGCTTTAGCAGAATGGAATAGATAGGTAGCTAACCAGTTCTGATGTGCATTTGTGGCTGCAACTGAGACTATTTTGCACCAAATCAATATGATTTATGATTTATGCTTTGTCCCAACAAACAGCGAAACAGATTGCCATCTGTTTTTGCCAAATTATTATAACCACTTGAAATTGGGCTACATCCCAATGCACCATAAGACCTAAGTCTTGAAATATATGAATATTGAAGCAAAAGATTTCATTCGAGAGGGAAATCTAACATGATATCATATCATTTAACTTTTGAAAAAAAATAAAAATAAAAAGAGGTAGTTTATCCTTAGTTGGCAAAGATTTGTTCCACTGAAATTACTCAAAATTAGAGTTTTATATGAAATTTAAAGGAGAAATTGATAACTTGATAATCCTTGTTCTCTTCTGTTGTGGGCGTGCATGCGGAAGCGCGAACCCGGTCATTGGCTAACCAATAGACCACTCCGGTAAATCAGGAATACAAGACATAAACCCAACATCTTCAATTCTGCCCTTTTTGTTTTTCAAACAACATGAGACATAACCAGAGTTCTCAAGCTTGGAAGACCAGGAGTCATTCAATTAAAAAGCAAGATTGGTCCAAGACCATCATAAATCAAACTCTTCAAATGGAAGAGTATCTAATGCATTTTCTATAATCATCCATCCAATCCATGTTAAAATAATAATAATAATAATAATAAATTAAGAAGAAGAGTGCGAGAACAAATAAAATCAATCTGAAGCAAACCTTAGCGAGCTTGTCGTATGAGTCAGCGCTCTTCCGTACCAATCCAGCGAGAGCTTCTACTGGAACATTGTCAGTGAGCCAACGAGGCCACCCATCTTTAAGCTCGTCCCCACCACTCTTCTTCACTACTGTGATCATCTTCTGTGAAGCCCTATCACCATTCCCTTTTTCTTCTTCTTCTCTGCTCAGAACCTTTCCTTCCGTCTGACCACCATCTGCAGCAGCACCTGCTGCCTCATCCCTCTGCTTCTGGTGGCTGGATATCCTAGCTAGCTGCTTTAACACTAGCGGCGGGCGGCTGCCCACATAGCCCTTTTCGAGCTTCAGCTTCTCGAGGCCCCGAGGCGGGGAATCAAAGGAAGGCCTCGACTGCACACAGCCCATCGGAATTCTGTCGCCGGGTGATGATGCAGTGAAAGATCATCCAACTTCCTGCCAATTGCACACACACACACACACACACACACACACACACACAGAGAGAGAGAGAGAGAGAGAGAGAGAGAGAGAGAGAGGGGCAGTGGGAAAAACGTGGAGGGAAGAGGACAAGGGAGCCGTCCAAGGCCGGCATCTTTTTGGGGTTTGGATTCTCTCGCGTGGAATGGGATCTTCTTCTTCTACTTCGACTTCCCCGAAGAGATGAAAGGAAGAAACAGTAGATTCCCATTTCAGTTCGGTGACGGTAGTCTGCCTTTTTGGCGGGAAACCATCAACGGATATATCATCAAAACATGAAGTGCATCTGACCGTCCAGCAAGTGGGCCCCACCATGTTGGATCACATCATAGCCATCCTTTTCGCCGTGGGTGTGTGTGTTTTTTTACCGCCAAGGAGGGTGGTGAAAGGCGACGTCTACTAGTATTTGTTTGATTTGGACGAGGGTGCTGAAGAATGGTTGGGATTTGGCGGGGAGATGTTAGGGATTTACTGTAGCTCTGCAAATCCATTCTTACTTCATTCCTTTGATCCGATGGGGGGTGTAGCTCCGCAAATCCATTCTTGCTTGATTCCTTTAATCCGATGGGGGGTGGTCCGACTTCTGAAATAATCAAAAGCGTAGAAATCTGAAGTCCATCTTCTTTCAAATCCATGCGAACCAATCAAAGAAAATCCGCAATATGGTGGATTTTGGGCGAGGAATCCGACCCTAAGACCGTTGCCCAACGTGCCCTTAGTTTTTTTTTTCCTTTTTCAAACGGCTATCCCCATTTGTTTGTTTGCAATTATGTCATTAGCCACTAAGAGTTTTCTCATAGAATATAAAAGTATATGGAGAAAGTAAAGCAAAGGGTATAATGCAAAAATAAAATGACAGGTAACATCCAACATCTTACACTTCTAGATTTGTTCGAAACATCATTCTCATGTCTCTTTTTTTATGTGTGTTTATGTGATCTGTAAATTAGTTTGTGTGAAGGAAAAGGAAAGATTTGACGTCGTTATCATCATAGACATTGTCAAATCTAATCTTAATTCTTAGATTTGTCTCCGGATCTATGCCCTCCTTCTCACTTAACCCTATGTTAAGTAATGCCTTTCTGTTTTAACTCCATGTAGTGCTCATGGTTGGAGACTTTGGTAGAGTGTATGAGTAAATGTAAGGTTGTGATACAGCTAATAAAAAAAAAAAAAAAGTCATGGTCTAATGCCACCTCCCTCACTGCATAAACAATTAACGTTCTTTGTTTTTATTTTTTTATGACTAGGGGTTTTTCCTTGGTATATAATTTGACAGGACTATTCCTTCACAACACTCACACACAGGGACACCGGATAGATTTAGGGCGGAAACAACTAGGATTCAATCCTGACGTTTATAGTGAGGGACTTGGATAGAATGTATCATGGGGTGTAAATTCCTCCATTGTTGTGTTTCCTCTGTTATACAAGCGTCCCCTTTCTCCTGCTTTCCTCCATCAATAGCCCTTCATAGGTTAAAAAGAGTTGATTCTAGAATCTTATGTGCATGATCAAACAGTTGCAGATGGCTCTTTTTTTTTTTTTTTTAAGTTAGATTAGTTGAAGGTTTTCTTTATGAAATTATTCTTGTTACTGTCAAACTGAATGCACATCTCGGCTGCTTGTATTTCATCTTTTTAATTTTAATGTTTTAGAGCTCGACTTTTGACTAATTAAAATAAAGCAGTTCTTATAAATAATCTACTCAAACCACCCCGTAGTACTACACTAACCCGTCTTCACCTTGCCCTACTTAATTTGTTCCTTCTTGGTATGTCCATCTTAATTTCTTTGTTTTGTCTATAACTGACCATTGATAATAAAATCGTTATTACATCGGAACTAAGTTATCTTCAACTTTAATAAACTACTCTAAAAAAATAATATAAACAACAACAACAACAACCAAAAAAAAAAAATTGTAATTTAATACCAATCCAGAATGGTGCAACTCTCAATCTGCCAATCCACACACTGACCTACACAATGCACCTTCTTACTGACAACACCGTGCCAACTTGGGATGCCAATGACTTTGTTTGTGCTGGGGGTACAAGTTTCGCTCAAGTTAACCACATTGTCCAAAATAGCAATCATGTAATGTAACCACCCGAATCCAGAAAAAGCTTAACCCAGCCTCTGAGTAAAATAGAGGCCAGTTGAGCTCTATATCATCAGTATTGGTTCGGGCCGGGCTGATCACTTCAGGAATTGCCAACCCTAGCTGGAAGCGATCACAATGGCATGGAGCCAGCAGCCCACTCACTCCCCTACTGTTGCAGCTCGAAAGGTGCCCACAGCGACCCTTTCATTCCATGTGGATTGGAGATATTGGTAAATGGAGTTGGGTCAACAATCTATATTGTAGACCTTGAGGACGAGACGACTATAACCAAAATTCTTGATGTTTTGAGCTTTTAAATCTTTTTATTCATACTTGACACTTTGTATAATCAACTGGCCACTGTGGAACTTGAATGGTTGGAGACATTTTACGTAGTTTATGTAATCCTTAACATTTGGGTTCTCTCCTGGTGCATATAGGATAATGTCTGCTCGTCTACATATAGCTTGTGAATACCTGTTGATGTTTAATGAGATTACATACTCCACCATATTTTCCTCAACAGCAATGTAGTTGAATTTAGAAAATTACAGGAGGACTCAGTCCTTGGAGAAAAGTAAGGATCTGTTCCAATATGAAGATTTTCTTAGGAACTTCACTACGATCCCAAAAATATAATTGAAAAAACAAAGAAAATAGAAAAAAAGAAGAAACGTTTTACTCCACCAAACATCTGAAAGCAAGCTTTGCCTACTGTTGAAAGTTGAAACCAACTAAAGCGACGAAGATAAATGTCAGTCAGCGCTTAAGTAATATGGTGCAGAAACAGAACCTCAGCTATCTTTGTTGATAATTCAACAGTCCGTGAGCACTGAAACAGACCAAAAAAAAAAAAAAAAAAAAAAACCTTCAATTTGGTAAAAACACACACACACACAGAGAGAGGCAAGTGTCAAGCAAACTATAATTGGCAAAGCAAACAGTAAAAATTGGAAAGGTAATTTTTGCAGTTAGGCGAGTTTTGATCAAGCATTTACTCAACAGCATGAAGGCAGAAGGAGAGAGAAAAAATTATTGACCCAAATAATTCATATAATAGGTCATCACATACATGGAAAATCTCTGCCATAGGACCCAAATAAGATGATTGGACCAGCATTAAATGGGAATCTTAGAGGTGTCTATTTTCATCGAGGAGCTTGGACCACATATAGCGCATACACAACTTTTTGAAACAAGAGATACATAAAAACTACTACTTCCACACCAACAAAGAAGGGAAAAGGGCACTACTTCCAACATGAATCCTAGTACAAATATATTTGGGCCACTAGATGCTCTTTGTAGTTTCATTTTTGGGTAATCTGTACTAAAATCAGATTTTCCCTAAAATAAATAGCCGTTTGCTAGAACCAAGTTGATTGCCTTCACAATAACCAAAATAGGAACCGGCTAGTTCTGCTCTATAAATGTTCCTGTGAAGTTAAAGATTTCATGAAGTAACAAACACGAGGCTATCTGATGATCAGATTGTATCCACTTGCAGGGGAGGTTATCAGAAGTTCCTTGTTCAATGGTAGAATCATCTGCTTCCCGATACATCATGAATTATGGCTTCCGACTTCTAATGCCTGAATCCAGCTTTCTATGAGCACTATCAAGCCATTAACTTGCCGGAGTCAGAGTTTTTTCAAGCTAGAGAGAGTTGATGCAATACGAGCTAGACCCAGGTCAACTAGGTCAGACCGATGACCCATGGTTCAACCGGCCAGATTCATTGAGTTCAGCCCACAGGCCAATAGGACTGACAGGTACTACGGGAATTTCTATTTCAATTACATATATATATATGTATATGTATATGTATATGTATATGTATATGTATATGTAATTGTCTTGGTTTGGATTAATTAGCAGAGATTTCAGGGATTAAATAGGATGATTGGTTTCATTTTTATAGATTATGGGAAAAGTCAAACTTGCTGAGATAAGGGGAGAGGGGAGGTTCCTACCCACCTTATATACTGAGAAGCACTCCATTGAAGAAAGACACTTTCGATGATTCAAAAAAAAAAAAAATTCCGAGTTCTCTTTCATTCATGCTTGTTTAATTGTGAGTGAGCTATGAATCCGCTGAAGGACTTGGCCAACCCCTTTAAGCATTGGTCTATTTCTTGACCAAGGATGCAGGCCGCATCACTATCAGCTCATAATAAGACGTGCCACTGCCAGACACATCTACCTAAAAGTCAACACAAACATGGCACTCCAATTCACTTTCAGTAAAGATCATTTCAAGAAATATATATATATATATATATATATATATGGAGATTGAATTAAGTGTAGCATGCAAAAAAAAATATTTTAGTAGTCAATAAAAGAAATATTAATCTGAAGCTCTGAAAACGAAGTGCAAAAAAAAAAAAAAAAAAAAAAAAAACAAAAAAACAAAAGTAAAAACTGTAGCACCTTTGCACCAGCTACCTGAGAAATGGCAGCACCTACTCGCAACTCTCAATGAGTGGGGATCACCATTGGATTGTAAATGTAAAAAACACAATGACCTCCCATGATAGAGTAGATGTTACCAAATGTTTTTTCACATGTCAATCAGTAGGGTGCATCCTTGTAAATTAATCATGCAATTCTCATGTCAATCCAATGTGAAAATCATTCTGATCATAGTGATATTTTGGGTGCCCCCTAATTCAGAGGGGTAGCAAAGATTGTGTTGATGGAAAGGTTATGACCACCATGTTTAGATGAAGGTAAAAATACATGAGGATTTTCTTTTGCGTGATGAACAATTTCTCCATGAAGAAAGACCAAACAAAAGTGCAAATTCTACTTCATAGCAATGATACAGAGTAAAAATCATTGATCTATTACAGCCAATAAGTAGTTGGAATAAAATATTAGCAAAAGTGTCAGCTAAAAAAATTAGGAGCAACAGCCTTATGATTTTACCTTTTCAACATTGGGTTCATCGAGAAATAAAGTGAATCTGAGAATGTACTTCTACTGCCCCTTTTTATTTTATTTTATTTTATTTTTTATTTTTTTTAAATTCCACTGCCCATTTTCAGTACTAGAAAACAGATCTCCATGTATTTTTATTGGAAACAGAGATTAAATAAGAGAATAGTCCATATCGATCAACCCAAAAGACACAGAACAAAACGAAGCAAGGACATAAAGAGTGCTATACCCAATGCCGCCAAAAACCACACAATAGATGCAGCGAACCCTGAGATTTTATCAACTCCTGTAATATGGATCTCCATTGTGAAGGCCTTTTCTCAACTTCATGGGATCAGCCACGCAGATGGAACAGGATCCGCCTTCAACAATTTTTTTACTACAGTGGTCGAAGGGTTTTTTTTTTTTAGTGGTAACAAAGTTCTTCTTTGAAGAAGAAAGCAAGACAGTACAAGAGATCTATACTAACCAGCCAAACACCCAAACAAACCAACAAGTCAAACCAGATAAACCAACAAGTCAACAGCGGTATAAATCTTAAGAAGATTGTTACAAAATGAGATGTAGGTTGGTCTTCATGGGGTGGGTTTATAGGAAGGGAAAAGGTTGGAAGTTTCTCACCAACATTTTGTAGACATGATTACTTTGGAGAAGCTTCAATCCATAACCTCATGAATATATTAGCCGTACTTGAATGCCAGGAGCCTGCATCTGGGCTCCAAGTGAACCTAAGCAAGACCTCTATCGCATAAGTTGCAGTTTTGTAAGAGTTTCTTAGGCCTCTCATCAATGCCTGCTGGGAGCCAGAAAAGGTGTGTCTGTCTTTGATTATCCTGGCTTACCTCTCTGGGCGAACCCAAGGGCACAATTTATGTGGGACCCAATCATGAGAGAGAGAGAGAGAGAGAGAGAGAGAGAGATGTCTCCCTATCCACTATCTTTTGCCGTTTCAAGTTCCTAGCCAAAAAACTTGAAATGACCCAAAGGGATTGGCCTTGGGATAGCAAGGAAAGGAATTTCATTTGATCAATCTTAAGGAGGTTAACTCACCACTTCAAATGGAGGTATCAGAATGAGAAATATTGGGAAGAAGAAGTGGCTAATGTTAATAAAATGTGGTGGAGATTTGGGGAGAAAAGATAAGTATTTTGCTGAAAGGTAATAGTTTTAAGAAATGGGAAAGAAGGGTTGGAATTAGAAGGCTCGGGGAGTGTAAGGATAAGGGGGTTTAGACACAGCGATTAATCTAGGGAATATTCGAAAAGGTGGGGAAATTTCTAAAGGAGAATACTCCACTTATGGTGAAAGTAGCTGAAGGATAATGTCCTAGGAAGATGTGTTGATTAGCTCCTTGAAGATAAATATAAAAGGTTGTATATGATTTTAAGTTGTAAAGGAAAAATAACTAGAGATATGGTAGTTGGTCGTCAAGAATTATTTAAGTTGGGTGGTATTTCTCTCTTATTAAAGGATATTCTTTTTCTGCTATTTGGGGATTAGGTAAGACTATGTATCCTTGGAGATAGGCAAAGTGAGTGGAAGAGGCGCAGGATATTTTCAAGCAGCTTCAAGGATGGGCTCTCTCGAGATACTATCCTTTTTTATATCTAATGTTTTTTGTTGTTGTTGTTGTTGTTGTTGTTTGGCCCTTAATTAGTTTGTCTTTTCGTGTCTGTCTTTTCCTATGCGCTAAAATAAAATTTTATTGTTATATATTAAAAAAAAAAAAAAAAAACTAGAGACGGTATAGGTTTCATTGGGAAAATGACTTTGAACGTCCCTTTAAGAAGAGACCCGTTGGATTATGAGAATTGACTCCCTAGCCTCACTTTTCACCTTGTTGAGTGAGGTGATAGTAAAGGGTTCAGGTCTTGAATTCCTTTAGGATTTTCTGAAGCAAAAGCCTTTTCTACCTTTTTGCTAAACATCCTTCAATCTATGTTAGCTTTAAATCAGCTTTTAGGACTCTTCATTTTTTTAAGACAGATTCTGTAAATCAGACAACAACATACAATCAGCATTTGGCAACCACTGCTACCTTCAATAGAAACTACATGCAGACTACTACTACTACTGCCAACTTATTATTCTAACAGCATGACCATTACTATACTAGCTAAACTTAAAAGCAACCTGCATATGCGGAAACAAAAATGGAATTGCATGTTGTGTTCTCACCAATGCAGATGCCAGCACCAAATCAGCCTGGAGGTCTCTAGTCAGTCCCCACAACAACCACACACCTCACAAAAGTTTTTTCTTGTTTATAAATTAAAAGAAATAGCTGGCACATATAACATAGGAACCCAAATAATTATCTCACTCCTAGGTTCCAAAGCCGATATGTATCCTATTTTCCAGTACTTATCAGGTAACAACCAAAGGATTCATGATAAATTGCATGTATCGGAGGAGAGACTCATATTGCTCGTTTCCGATAGTTTGTAGACAGCTGATAATTTATTTTTTCCGTTTCATTTTTTTGTAGTTTTCCATGTAATTTTAATCTCTAGTAACAAACTGTGTATGTCTACTTCCATCGAGAAACCTACATGATACGGCAACTCTATTTCCTAAATTTACAAGTAGCTATTATTGTTAGGTGTATCTACATCCCACAATACTAGTGTCGGTGCTGGATGCTATACAGATACTTGGAAGTTGCAATTTCAGAGTACCCTAATGTGAAAAAAAAAAAGGCAGCCCAGTGCATGAGGCTCCCGCCACTGCGGAGCCTAGGGAGGGTCAGATGTACACAGCTTTACCCCAGTAAGAGGAGAGGCTGTTTCCGCTCAGAGTATCCTAATGTACTTAGTTTATTATCTTATAAACTAGTTTTCTCACTTTTCAACTTAAAAATATTAGTAAGAAATGGAAATGGTAATAGCTTTGTTAGTCTAGAAATGATCTAACTTTTAAAGAACACAAATAATGCTTTATGGAAAATGTTCTCTTGCGCACGGTTCGCATGAAGAGTCATTCCGATGCATATTTATGGGTGGGGCCCGCCTCTATCATCGTGTGCAGGAGATTGTTTTTATCTTTTTCTGTACTAGATATACTACCAAATGCTTGTAAGTAACACTTTGGGGAGGAGAACATTAAAGTAGCAGTTTTCAGATTTGGAGGTATAGAGAAGTAGGGTTGGATACCTTGTCTATGGCATTCTTCTAGACTCTTTGAGAGGGATAAAGGATGATGTCATCACTTTCACAAAAGAATTCCATGAGAGAGTGCATTTCTCAAAGCATAGTGGGGCATCTTTTGCAGCATTCAAAGGGAGGGAGCAGCAAGTTAAGGGTGTGTTTGGCAATTAACTAGTTAAGTTAAAGTAAAGTGAATCCAGACAAGAAATGACAAGGGGTCATATCAAAAGTACACGATTTCAAAATTCTGTCTGAATTTTACAAAAAAAGTATAAAAAAAAAAAAAAACCAACCTCCTTTCTCCACTAAAAGAAAAAAAAAAAAAAAAAAAACTCCACTTTTCTATAGAAAAAGTCAAAAAACTCAATACCAAACAACTAAAAATAAAACGCTATCATAACACCTTATATTTTATTCTCTCTTGATTTGATGCTTCACCTCACCATACTTCAATTCATCATACATCCAAACAGGCCCTAAAAGATTTTCAACCAATGAGCCTTATTGTAGGGCCAACTCTTTTGCAAATCTATTGGCCAAGCAGGGGTTGAAAGGTCGTCTCCTTGGGAGGGCAATGTAATGTAATGGTCAAGTGGTTGAGGCTCATTCCTCTTGTACCTGTATGTTTTTTGTTTGCTTCTTCTTGTATCCCCTTTGCCCTTTTGATATAAGTTTTTGTTACCGATAAAAAATAAAAAAAGAGCCTTGTCAGAAGCATCTACAAGCTCTTGGCCAAGTTTTTAGCAGTGACTAGGCAGAATGTGATTCCAAGGTTATTTCATTTCAGGTGGTGAGTTCATCTCACACAAAGCCTAGGCCTCAACCTAGGGTGGCAGCCCCCTCCAAATGGATCTTTCAAGCTTAACTTGGTGGCACCATTGTGGGTCTGGGCATGGCCAGGGTAGGTGATCTCATTTGGGATAGTGTAGCCTCTGTCTTAAGGAGTTTATCAGGATTGGAAGCTGATTCTAAAACTTTACTAGAATATAGTGGAAGGAGAATCCACTTGTGCTGTTCATTGGGCTTCGGTTAGTTGTACGTGTGCCATGGTAGCTGGTGGAAGTGGTTGGTGAGACAAAGGATCTTTCATGTGGCTAATGTATCGTTTACCATTATGCATAAAAGTGCTGCTGAGGAGGCAGACACTCCCATTTAAGAAGGGGTTCACAGAATGAAATAGTCTTTGTCAATGTACCCAAATTCCCTTGGAGGGCAATTCCTTTAGTACCTCTAAGCATCAGAGTTGTACATTACTACATTTTGGATTTTCTTGGGCCCAGCCCCATTTTGTTAGGCTGGGTACCATTTAACCTAGCTAGTATAGAGCTCTTAAATTGTACAGTTCACAGCTTACACTAAGAAATTGTTACCATAAAAAAAAAAGGTAACCTTAACATGAAATATGAAATGTCAGATTTTCATTTCCTAGATTTAAGAAAGTGCAGTGTCGCGTCCCTAATCACTGTATTGCACTGTCCATGTCAGTATCCATAAAGAAATCATCCTTTGCTAATTTAAAAGGAGAGTAGGCTAAGTCATAAATGGTCCTGGGGGAGGAAAACCCTACTCATAAATGAGCATGGATGATGGAAGGCACATTGAGTAACAGTAACAAAGCCATTAAGGTGATACTTGGAAGAGAACTATCCCAAATGACAATGTTTCAACTACAACGTCTACCAATACTTTTAATAGCACCTGCCCATTGAATTTCAACCGAACAAAATAGAAGCATGTCCCTTGCAGTCTAGAATTCATCACCATTATATCCACTCTTCCAACCTTAAAATCATTAATAAACATAGTAGCTTTGCAATTTGTAAAGGAGAACCAAGAACTCCAGCCACAATTGTGAACAAGTATGGAGAAAGGGAATCTCCTCCTCTTAACTCTTTGTGTCCCTTGAGAAGGGATACGGCCTTGATGTTGCTGTTGATTTTTTTTATTTTATTTTATTTTTATGAAAAGATGACTTTGGGAACCTTTAATCGAAACAAAAGAGGATGATGTCAATATAAACTTTGCAATCTACCCTCTCCATTTAGTATAAAACCCCATTATATATTACATATTATCTAGAACATATCAGTCCACGTGGCCTCACTAGTTACCATATCATCCCACGTGGTCATAAACCTTTCCAAGTCAAATTCAAAACAATGCACTCTTTCTTGGCTTCTTTTTCTCCCTCTAGAGTCAATGAGCTCATTCACCACCAAATCCAATCCAAACTTTGACCATTGTTCACAAAAACACCTTGCAGCCTGTGTGTTCAAAACTAGACTGGATCAGCAGGATCAAACCTGTTCAGATCAGTAGGATGCGCTTCATGTTGCAGTCTGGTTCAACTAGCTACCCTTAGTTGAATTATGTGGACCATGTGGTTCAAAACATCTGGTTTTTTAAGAATCATTCAATGAGTAAAATTGAGAAAATTGATACACACATTCGGCTAAGAAGTACCTCTCACCGATTGACAAGTAACTTTTTTACCACCACGTGGGACCCCCAATGAACAAACCCCCCTCCCTTTTTTTTTTTTGAACTTTCAAAAAATAAAAGAGGTAAAAATAAAATGAATTGACACTCATCCTAAATTTACACTAGTATGAATTATACTCGGCATTGGATTGAGTTTCATAAAAATGTAACTTGAAAACTGTTAAACTTTGAGGCCCCCAAAATAAACGGTTGCGATAATCTAATTGAGATGATTTTTTTCCCAAAATCGTATCCATTGTACCACGAGACTTTTCCATCACATTTTCCTCCCATTTGGCATGCATCTAAGTATGTCCTACAAAGGGCTTAGATTTTTAACCCTCAGGCAATACGAGAGGTGGCTTTTAGCAGATTGTATACACACACATTGGTTGTGCTCGGGTGTGGACCCTCTCTGCAGTACCCCTACTGGGGTCCACCTGCGCCATGTCCATCATAGGGAGGTGGGGGTCGAAGGATCTAAATGGGACCTAGATGTTTGCAAAATTTTAACTCCGTTAGATCATCCTCACCCCTTTATCCATAGGCGTCGAGTTTAATGGTTTTACAAGGAATTTTTTTTTTTTTTTAGGATTTCAATCCAACAATAGGTAACAGTTAGATAAGTGTCAAATATTTGAGCCTAGGGGGTCCCATGTACAAGAGAGAGCGGGGGTGGTGCGGGGTTCGACACATGGTTATCTCTCACAAGAGATGCGTTGTCTTTCACAAGAGGGTGTGCACCTGAGCATCAGGCCAAACTAATTATAAAACTTTAAATCTCTATTAGTTTCATCCTGGAGCATTATTTTTTAATCGTAACAAAATTTTATTAAAGAAGATAATCAGTACAGGAGAGAAGCCCAAAGCCAAACGAAAAATACACAACACCCAACAATCCAAACAACACAGTCAAAGTGGATAAGAGCTATTCAGAACTAGATCCTAACTCTGTCATCGAACTCTCTCCTTCATGAGACGATAAGTCATGCAATTGGCACTCCTCGCACATAATTGAATGAAGCATCCAGGGATCTTTCCAAATCAAGGAGCTTTCTCCACTTCATCCAGAAGATACCAAGGAGCTATTTAGGTTCCTTTGGCCCATGTTATAACACAAAGAGAGTTACCCTCCACCATAGTTAGTTTCATGTTCATGTGATTCGCTTCATTAAGACCAAATTGCGAAGCAAGCACCTTTGCCTTGTTAACAAAATAAGTATCAACATGACCAGAAAAGGATAGGATACTGACTCCTACCCCATCAAGGATAAACCCACCCACTCCCGCAAGAAGTCGTTTGCCCACTGCATTCCAATCAAATTTCAGCTTGAAACACCATAGTGGAGGAGAAGACTATCTCAATTGGCTCTTGGGCTTGAGAGAATGAGAGAAAGCCACCTCATACCATCCCCATAAAATAGACACCAATGGAAGTCAAGAATGGGGGGAAGAATAGAAGCCGATAATGCCACAAAAAGTTCACCTTGTGAACAAAGGATTCAACACATGAAGACCTCCACTCAGAGCAATGCCTATTCCTTTCTTTCCAAATTACCCAAATGATGGAGAGAGAAAAGAGAGGCACCAGATAGTTATTCCTCTTGACAAACCCACTGTCATCTTAGAACCTTTAAATTTAACTTCCACTGTAATCTTGGAACCTTTAAATTTAACTTTCCAAACATCTCTTTTAGAAATTCAATTGAGGTACTGAATTCCTATAATAAATAACTGTGTTATCTTCCTTCCACTCGTTTCCAAACCTCTATAAGGCTCTACCTTCTTTTAATCTATTGCATCTCTCTAATTTGCCAATTTATTTCTTCTACCATTCATTCTGCCAAACTCTTCAATTGTCACTGATAGTGGCAATGGAGTGAGTGATTTGTATCATGGGTTATGGTTGATGATAGGTTGACACAATAGAACAAAGAATAAAAGGAATGAGAATTCTGATAAAGTCAATGGCTTTTAACTGGTAAAGGATTAAGCCACTTCCAAATTACATTTTTAAGGCATATAACACTTCTTACTCCCATATACAAATAACACTATGAGTAATATAATTCTACTTGCAAACAAGTAATCCATCCAATTCTGAACAGCCCCAAAAAGTATATGATTTGCATCAGGAAAATCTTGGCATCTACATTGTGCATGCATGCAGTACACTAGTTGGCAATAAGGATCATTATTGACTTAGATATCACAAAATAGGTCACCTCAAAAATTTATGATCACACAATGTTGGAAAAAAATTGATCAAAATGAGCACGCCCATGTTCCAAGGGCAAAACATTGAGTTCAGGTATCCTATTGCCATCCAAATCCCATCCATATGTAGGCAGTAGTGGGTGGATAGTGAAAATTCATGGTAATTCCTCGCAAATACAAGTGTAAATGGCACAACAAACAAACACCAAGAGTAGGCCAATTTTACTAGTGATCTGAAGAGGACCCTCCTCAGTATACGTTGCTTCAAAAGCAATAAATACATGAATAAATAATAATTTAATTCAGATATGAATGTAAGTTAGAATCTGCAACTGGAAATAACAAACATACCTTGACGTGAGACCTATCAAACAGAGAGTAGACAATGTGGGAGAGGAGATCACCGCCCACTCTGCGAACCAGACAATGCCGAATTCTGCAAACTCAGCTTGTCCCTAATCTCCAATGGGGTAGCAGTCTCATTCCTAATCCGCTTGATCTTCGAGGAGGACAGGCGCCTGTGCTTGAACCCATACAAATCAAGCACTTGATTATCTGCGAAATTGAAAGCCCTCTCCATGCTGCTCAAGCATCGCTCCACCGGGTAATCCCCGTAGCTACCGCAGGGCTTGCACCCGACAAAATGGGTCACAAACGGCCACCTTTCGTCGCCAAATCCCGGGTGGTACTTCTCCAGCATCTCCTCATACCTATCCACCAGCCCCGCCCAGAACCCATGCAGATAGTACTGATTCTCAAGGAAAATTTTATCCGCCCACTGATCCTTCTTGAAGATGAGGAGGTAGATGAGCGCCGACTGGTCGTCGGCCTCGAAGGCGGGGCGGCCCTTGAGATTAGCAGTCAGGAGCCGCCCCGCCTCGTCGCGGACGGGGCCCTTGGGCCCCATTGGCGCCCAGTCGTCGAGCAGATCGAGCGACCATTGGCAGTTCCTGAAGAGGAAGCTGCCAGTGTTGATCCCGATCCACGAGTGCTCGTCGAAGACGAGATTTGGGTACCCATGGAGAACGAGATTGTACGAATCGTACTTCTTCAATGGGATCTCGAAAACCATGTCGGTGAAGAGAGCGTCACTGTCCATCCACCAGATCCACTCCACCTCCGGATGCGACAACATCAGCCGTCTGATCAAGGGCAGCTTGGCCCAGTACCCGGCCAGCTCCCGATCGAGGTGGGCCATGTTGTAGACGATCTCGATCCCATGAATTCTGCAGTAATCGATCTTGTTCTTGATGGATTTGAGAAGATAGTGGTCTCCGATGGGGTTGTCGCAGGGATTAGGCGGAGATCCGGTAACAAGAAGGATCCGGGGCTTCCCGGCGACGGAATTTGGGAACTCCGGGTTCTGCTGGAGCCAGATCCGGCGCTGCTCGTCCCAATCAGAGATCTTGGGGCCGAGTGTGTATGTGGCGTTGGGGTTGAAATCCGGCTCGGCGTCGTTGGGATCGTTGGGGTCGCCGTCGGATCGGATCTCGGCAAGGATGCGGTTGGTTTCTTCCATAATGTTCTTCTCGTTCTCGGCGTCGGAGGGGCCGCCGCCGAGGTTGCCGACGCCGATGGTGCCGCGGAGGACGAGGATGGTAACGAAGCCGCAGAGGATGGTGATCTTGAGGTTGTTGAAGGTCTTCTGGATCTGACGGCCACGGGGGAGGCCGGAGCTCCGGCCGGCGAGGCGGGTGGTGGTGGGGAGAGTGGCCGCTCCTCCGCCGGAGGTGGTGCTTCCTCTCTTTACGCTAAATCCTTCTTGGCCCATTGGACCGGAAGAAGCAGTAGAATTAGGGTTAGGTTGAGGGTTAGGGTTTTGTATCTGCTAAAATAGATAGATAGAAATGGAAGTGAAGAAGAAGAAGCAGAAGATAGAGAGAGAGAGAGAGAGAAAGAGGGGTTCGTTGCTATGCTTTCTCTCTCTAGGGGGGTGTGTGTGTTTGGACAGGAAGAGAAGAGAGAAGAAAAGATGTGTGTGATGTGGGAACGTATGAAATAAACAACGGGATTTGACGAAATGAGGAAGAAATTCACGCGACTGACGGTGCATGATTATTACTTACAATGCCATCCCATTGTGGGTCCCACTGCTGATTGGGCAAGGATGATGAAATTGCACCGTTTATTGTTTGTGTTTCGTGCAAAATTGAATTCCTAGAAAATGGAAGAAATTTCAAAGTTGAAGATATTCAAGTCTCATATACATGCCACCGTAGTTATCAATTTCATTTGCATCGTCATTTTGATCTACCTTTCAAAACATAATATTTCAATTATATTTTTTAAGAATTATTAATTTTTTTCAAAATAACTTTTAAGAATAATAAAAATAAAAATATATGAACATATATATAATAGAAAATATATATATATATAGATAAATTGAGAAGAAAATTTTAAAAAAATTGTGTAACAAACCAAAATTAACCATAATGGACAACAGAAGTGGACCGCAATGGGCCAGAATTCAAATCGAGATTTTTTTTTGCCCCCATTTCATTTTGGCTGAATGACTAGAACAAGAATTTCAGACCATTTCGATCGAAACAAAATGGAATTAACTACTATCATTGCGACCATATGTCTGTCATTTTCTACCGCATCTGGATCATCACCAAATGTAGAGACTCCCTAAATTTCACTGGATCCCACATAGTGAATGAACTGCATTGATGCACAGTGCCAGTGCACAAATATATCATCTTTGCAGACAAAGTGGCCTTAAAGGCTATTTTTGGTCTATCACCCTTCTATTTTACATTGACCCGCATCTGTGTCAACACGAATACAGATCATTTCATACAAGAGTTTTGATTACATCATCGATTGTAAGATTAAAACATATGATTGATAATGAATAGAATAGTAAAATCTAACTGCGTTCCAGTAACATGATATAATCATTATCATGTTATTAGCTGGATATGTTCGTTTACACGCTAATACAAAAGACATGCGTTTTGACTGGGATTTTCTAAGCGAACGATTTGTCCAAAACAGCTGTATTGTCCCAGTAAGAGTAGGGCCCATCATTTCTATTTTCAACTGTCGAAAATTGCTAAATCATAGCTAGGATACATGCATGCATGTTTTCTCTTTTTTTTGTGGTACCGGGATACATGTTGTTGTTGTTCAATTTTATAGAGCCCACTTGGGAACCATTTTTAATCAGTGCAGTCCTTGCACACTCTTATGGCTTGTGATCTAAATATAGAAACCGTTGTCTACAATTTATCAAATTTTTTGGCAGATAAATCAAGGATTAGTGGTGTTTTTTTTTTTTTAATAAATAAAAATGCATCTAAGTAGAACTCACGAGAAATATGACATTTGCAACTGCACTGCATTAAATGTGCTGTAGGAGAATATTTCCCTACATGCACAGTGTTCATACGTTTCTAGGATAGAGCGCGTGACTGTAGGGTTGGTCGGAGGGTTGGCGAAATGCTGTCATGCAATCCGAACTCCGTGTCGGAAGTGGGCGGTCACAACTCACAACAACACAGCTTCTGGTTGGGACTGGACTTCTTTTAATTTGATGATATAGAAATAAATAGGTTTTAGAACAAACAACAACACATAGGTCTCATCAGACTTATTATTTCTCCTTTTTTTTTTTCATTTTTATCGTTTACGTATTTATATACCCACCTAGGATTTGGTGGCATGGGTTAGTTCAGATTTTAAAACCACCTCAGATTTGTTCGGTGTGCATTTGTATGGATTTATTGAGCGTCGCATAGAAGATTAGTCATGTTGGGATAAAGACCGCATCATAAAAAGAGAGTTCATTTTTTTATATGTTTGAAGAAAAGTTATTTCCAGTATTCCATAGTACTTAGACCAAAGAAGGGGAAAAACAAGCAAAAAACTAGACCCTTTTTAAAAGGAAGGTTTGATATGCCTGGTTTAATTAGAAAAAGTAAACTCGTCGTAGTATGAAAGATATATGAGAAAATTTATTATATAGTAAAAGTAATATGGACAAATATATCAGAAAATAAAAGTAGTATAAACAAACATGTCCTACCATACAAATTACATGTGCTTGTTTGTAAAAGCCAAAAAAAAAAAGAAAAGAGTATATGATTAAATTAGACATTTAAAAAGTTATCTTTTGATTTAAAAAAAAAAAAGAGCTGAAAAGTCTCAAAATGAATTGAATCAATCAAATGTCTAAAGCATTCAAACATATATTTAAATCAGTTTTAAGTCAAATTTATGCAAAGGTAAACTTGCCCACAACACCTAAGGTGCTATTTCTTTTTTAGAGTTTTTAACAAGTATTTGGCATATTGCAGTTTTTCGGATATAATATGATTGGTTCTCCCCTGTCATTTGAAATGTCATATTTCTTTTACAACAATTCTAAAATCCAACTATCTAAAAAGTCTCAAATGATATTTTAGAATCCCTAAAACTTCACTCTCTATACATTTTATTGGAACTTCAAATGCTCCATTGATGGGAGATACTTGAAATTCCACCTCAAGGGGACAGACAGCTTTTGAAGAATTTGAAACTCCCTAGACATAAATAATTGGAATTCTAGTAAATAAACATGCCCCGAGTAAAAGTCAAATGAGTGCATAATGGGTCCACCAGCCATGCCACCACCTGCATAGCTTTAGTGGCCTTGTTGCAACCCCAAAGGGAAGCTCAGTTGGCCTAAGACCACGGTTTGCACCCGGAGGTTATAGATTTGAAACTGTACTACCTCACTGGGGCTACATGGGAGTTTACCCGACTTCCCTTTGGGCCCAGAGAGATTAGTCCAGCCCAAAGATGGGAACCCACTAATTGCAAAGAAGAAGAAGAAGAAGAAAAAAAGAAAAGAAAAGTGGCCTAGTTGCCCTCTAATAAATTCACTATTTGGAATAAATATGCCATCCTTAATGTTAGATCAGTGTCCCCAGGATGGATGGACGGACTCAATCAGTAACAACAAAAGAATATTCAATCATTATGTTGGACCTCTCATCTCATAGTGTCCACCTTGGTTTTATTTTTCTTTTTTGGTATTAGCAAACACTTTTCGAGATTATTGAAACCAAAGTACTTAATCAATTATCTATAAAAAGATGAGCTTAATCATTACAAATAACATTCATTGGACCAAATAATCATTCATCAGGTTGAAAGCAATCAGCAGGGCACAATGAAACTTCATATATGGACAGTGCAATATCAATGCTTGTTTTATGTCCCCTTAAATGTTGTGGATATGGTCGAGACCAATATAGGTTGATATATATAGGAGATGCTCCTATGAGAGATATTTCCTACCTTACTATAATATAAGGGCCCCTACCCTATCTCTCATAGCAATGTGAGAAATGCTTTCATAAGAGCATCTCCTATATATATATATATATATATATATATATATAAGTTGATTAATTGTAGTTATTTGAAACCAAAGACCAACACTTTTATATAGCTACCCTACTAGGGGCTGCACGGGGTAGCCCCCACAAAAGTTTTCGAAAGTTTGTAGGTCACTTATTTGTAGTCACCTTAAAAAAAAACTACATAATCGCTCTCAAGGAAAACTTCTTGGTTTCGCTACTGTAAGTAATTATGCATAAGAAGACTATACAACTAACATAACTTGCGTGTCAACAATATATCCCATGTTGTCGATTTTTACCCTTATTTGTATGGGACCCACCTAAATGCATGAAAACCACGGAGGTTGGAGTTGAGAGGGGGTTATCTATTGGTAATTATCACTATAATTAAAACATATGAACTTGCTATTCTATGGACTCCTCAAAGTGTTTTTTTTTTTCCTTCTCATAATCCCAGGATAGAGAAACTTAATTAAAGATTAAAGAAAAAAAATGCAAAAGGAATGCTACTATTGTTAGGAAGAAAAGAATAAACGATGCAAGCAAACCACACAAAAGATACAAGATTTACGTGGTTCCCTCTATCTTGAAGTACGTCCACGGATCACACCGATTTACTATGCTCAAAGGCAGAAGATGAGAAATACAAGATATAACTTCTCTGGCGGCTATATTAGGGTTACATAATAGCGTAGGGTAATATTACGAAAATACTGTACAAGGACTGCTACTACTGTTGGATCTGCAACATGGACCTGAGTTAATAGTCTGACCTGAGTGAAATTAGGCTCCACACATAACAATTACAACACCTTAGACGAGTTTCGTTTTTTTAAAATGTACGACACACTATTGCACCGTTTCTCTAATTTTATTCATTAATTCGTCTAATCAAAGTTTAGGGATAATTTTTTCATAAAAATCCCCTTTTTCAAAAGAATATTGCCTGCACCCTGAAATGCATCAACCCAAGTCCGAATCATACTTTTAAAAGACTTGTTCCAGGCCTTTTTGTACTGGAAACATTGAACTCACTAAACTGATTTTAAAATGGGGAAGGCCTGCTAATTTTCCAATCAGAGAGACTCAGATCCCCTGTTCTTGAGTGTGCACCAGATCTGGCACAGACGAGTCTCCATCTCAAATCCAGCCGGCCCATTGACAGCTATGTCTCAATTGAAATAATGAACTCCAAACAATCTGTAAGCCATGTGCCACAAATCTATAAAATATCAATCTCAATCCCAAACCAAATTATCAGATCAAATCTCCAAATGCATTCAATGCAAATTTGTTTTTGCATTCCCTCTAGACCCACCACATGGATGGTATCCATCAGCACAGACAAGTGCCATGTGCATGTTTCAGATTATTACTATTATAATTTGATAAATGAATCAATTACTGTGAGAATGGTGTCTGTGTCTCTACCTTTGATCTCTCCATTTGCTGCTTTGAGAATGACAATTCCAGCTCTTAAACCCTAAAACCCCACTTCAGCTATCAACATTTATTATAGTAGATGGTTGGATTAGAAGAGCATTATATGGATTGTGTATGGCTCAGAAATAACCATCTAATGAAGATGACCATCTGATGAGGGGTGTCCAACATAAACATGCAGCTTGAACAATGTAGCACAGCCGTTCATTTGCAGGCCCTTGATTCGATGGTTATGATCATTGCATCAAGTTGAAAGTTAATATAATATATGCAATTGACACTAACACTAAAACTTGCTCATTTCCATCCAATTATTCATCAAGCATATAGGTGGCTCTACCAGCCCCAAGATGTGGGTTGATCTGCTATTGGAAGGAGTTTGTTGTATTTGTACTTGATCAATCCTCTTTTTGTTTGTTTGTTTAGATTTTACTAGTGGAGGTGGAACCCAACTTTGAACAAGTCCCATAGTGCCAAATGGACTATATGGGTACTAGTCTTTCCTTCCTTTCTTTCTAAATTGAAGACATGGTGGCATGTATTATGACATCTATATTCTATACACTATAAAGATCTTCCCATTCTATGCAAGTGGAGCCCACTTTTTGGTGGCATAGAGGTCCTGGTGGACCCAATAATCATTCTGGTTTGTAGAAATTTCACATCCAACATTTGCAGGTTTATGGTGTTTATCATCATTCTCTGAGTGTTGAATTCTTCCAATCCAACATCTTGGGTCTCTGCCAGAATGGAACCATCCAACCATGTATATTGTGTTTATCATTTCTCATGTAACCAAATCATGAATTATTGTAAATGCATGTGTATCAACCTTTTAATTATCAAAACTATTTTCTTTTCAGATAAACAAATAAGTCTGAAACCACAAGAGAAAATATGGAAATCACATTCCAATCTAGAACACACTACTTAAAAGAAAAAGAGAAGGATGTATATATAATTTCACAAAACTGGATTTTACCTATTTAATTATCAAAAGAGTGAGCATAATGTAACATAAACCCCTGATGTTGTCTGATTTACATATACTGTACATGTAATAAATCATAATCTAACCCAAAAGTTTTAGCTTATAGGAGGAAGGCCCATAGAGATATATCAAGCGTATAGGTAGAAGGCCATACAAATATATTAATACATGTTAAACCTATTACTTAGGCGATGTAGGATGTAGGACTTCCCAACAGTGAATAATATTAGCATACAAAGCATAACAAAAAAATGATACATATGATACGTATCTTATGATACTCAGAATGAGAAAATTACTATGGCTGCTGGGGTATAAATCCATATCAGTCCGATCATAACTTGTTAAATACATAGAAGAACCCATTGGGATTAGCTACTGGCCAAATATAATGCCAATAAGAGTTCGACCGACCTCAAATTGAGAACCAGTAAAAAATGTGAATAATGTCACAAATCAATAGGAATTATGTCTCATGATCAATCTGATAGCGGGCCCACTCTTAATGTAGCAAATTTCGCCCATAGCCAATACTATGGCACAGATCATTGTTAATTTGAGTTATGGGCTTGATCCCACCATAACTAATGTACACTAGATTGAAATAAAATAACTTAAGATTTAATGCCAGACATGTTGAATGGCATGCAACAAATTGGTAGCATTTAATATTAGACATGTTAACATGGCACGTTTAATATATTAACATAGCAAACATGTTGAATGGCATGCAACAAATTGGTAGCGGACATGTCTGGCCTCTTACAATTTTAAGGGCAGAAGACGTCCACAAAGAAAACTTCTGCAGTACTACAACATAGCATGATTTATTTAAATAGACAAAAGGAAAATAAATTTTAAATACCATTGATGCCAGAATCATTAGATTACAATTTACAGGGCATTGAAGAAATTGTAGATTTCAGAGGTTTTACAGTCATTAGTTGGTTTAAACCAAAGGATACATGTTACACCCCGAACTGAGTTAATCGAAATTAACTATAATTAATCAAGATTAACGTGAATTAAGCCAAATTAATCAACTTGATGGTGATTAATGATTAATATGAATCAAATTAGTCTTAAATAGTTGAGTTAAGCATAGTGAATATAAGCAATGTAAATTGTTATATTCCGCATAATATGTAATGATGTCCCTTGTGAACTTCGATGTGATTAAAGTTCACGGAAGTAAGAATGTGACGTGACTCGGGGTTATCTTGGATTTAGTCTTAATCTCGGGCTTAGGTCGTGTCAATACACGAAATTTACAGTCTTCTATAGTATTATTACCATCTGTACGGTATAAACCAACAGTAAAAATATAGTGAAGGTTATAAGGTCATGAACCTAAGGAACTAGAGAGTGCTTTTTACATAAATGTGTGGCCTATGTGCCCATATTTCAGTGACTGGGGATCATCAGATTGTTGTGGTAGTTGAACAGGGGCAACTCACAAACAAGCCCACATTATTTATTTATCCATTTTGTTTTTCTTTGACCATACCCACACCCATATGAATCATTCATGTGTTCATCCAAATAATTGATAACAAATACTCTTGGTTGATTCAAAAATTGCACCAGGAAGTTTCTCTCTAATAAGAAGATTGCATTTCTCATTCAGAGTATATGGATCTTTGTCTCCCATTGGAAGGAAGACTCCACATGGTTAGAGAAGTGGATGAAAAATATTTATTTGCCATAAGTCATAACATCTCTTCCCTTCAACGTATATCTACTTCTCATCCTTGGTTAGAAAAGTACTTAGCTCTTACATGCCTCAAAAGTAGTCCTTACCACTTAATGCTTCAAACACATAAAATATTGGGGAGTTGGGTTTGGATATAAGGAAAGAGGATCATGGGGAGGACGACAAAACAAGAAGAGAAATACTCTACAAGCAGCTGTGGCCTGTGTGCAGGTGTGCAGGGTGGAGTAAGATGGTGAAGGAGACCGTGGTGGCATTCGATGGGTACAACTGCCCAGAAGTGTTTTGTAGGGTGTGGCTAAGGCCATTAGGTTGATCAGTTGATGGGTGCCATTGTGGTCCCTCGTAGATCAAGTCAGGTGGTGGTGAGTATGTGGAGAGCATGGACAGGAAGAAGAGGAGGGAATTGATTTTGGGGCCATGGATTTCCAATTTCTAGATGTTGGGTCATGTTGTATCTACTTGTCGTTTGAAGCCGTTTGAAATTGTAATGGAGAATGGATTGACGTGGAGTTTTCACTTACTGAGGATCCTTTACAACCTTTATATAGACCAATAGGCGTCCCTTTATCATATTTTAATTAGAGATTATATGTTTTAATTAGAGCAGTCAACAATCTTTGACTCTTGATTAGAGATTATAATTTATAATCAAGAATCCTAAAGACATGGACTCACATTTTTCTAAACTAAAGCAAAAATCACAATAAAGCTATTGTCTAAGAATTTCCTAAAATACGAAACTTGGCATGTGAGATAACCCAATGCCCTTTAACTAATAAATCACTTAATTTTTGTTGGTAGAATTAGCCATTTAAGTTATGGACCCTCTTTGTAAACTGGAACTATGCTGGTATTTTTTAGCCTTATTTTATAAGTCTTCAAGGATGCATTAGGCCCATGGCCTGCATCAGATTGCCAAAGAGATTGTGAAGCCAATTATGGAGAACAGAAGTGATGAGCCATCAATGCTTCGAATGGCCACGAAGACGATGAAGCATGGGAGTGGGATCTCTCAGTACTTGAAGTTGAGGTTTGGTTTTGGTGGATGGAACTATGGCTGCTCTAAGAATCAAGCGGAGAAGAAAGACTCATTACCTATGGAAGATGTTCGTGTACCCATGGACAACTCTCAGATGTGGACAGCAAAGGGAGCTTCTCCTTCTTCTACTAAGTGATTTTGTTTCCTCTTCTCCTACTAATGATTTTTCTGATGCTACTGCTACTATTACCGTCACATCCGCTACCTCTGCGTCTGCTAGCATTGAACATAATGTGGCTGCCACCACAATTGCTACTGATTCAATTCCTAGCTCAACCAATGAGGGCGAATTATCACTTTGGGGCTCTCTAGATTTTCTTCCCATCTGCTCTTTTACTTAGTTAAAAAGGTGCTTTTTACTTCATTTCCCCACTTTAAAGTTCTCAAAGCAATCAATGATTCAAGTTCTAAAAGCAATCAATGTTGACTAAAAGTTGAGATAACTTTCATGTACAACAATTTCGCCAATGCATAGACAGCTCAGTGGCACAGGAATACCATATAAAGGGCGCAACCTGGGGTTGATCCCCTACTCTCACAGTTGAAGTTTCAATCCTGCGCTGTTGAGGCACTCAGAAGGGAAAAAAACAGCAATTTTCATGTTTCCTGGTCATGACTAAATCTGATAATCAGAATGTAGCATTCAGGAATTTATGAGAATCTTTTATTCGCAATGCTTACTAATCGTAACATGATAGTGTGACAAATCTCCTTTGCGTAGGAATCATTTTGACAGTATTCAAAGTTTCTAATCCTGTTTCAGATATAAGATTTAAGTGGCAATTTGGTTTAACAGCTTCCTTTTGGTTATAATAAAACTAAGCTCATTTTTCTGAACAAGTATAAACCATATACTATACAAGTTGCTGATGATGATAATAATAAAAATCCAAGGAGTTTGTTGTCACAATGTCACTACAATGCTTTATTTACTTAGCTAATACTAACTGTAGTTCTCCCCTTCGCAATTCTGTCTTACAGGTGATTCGCAGCTTGTCATTGCTAGTTAATGAAATTGTTATTTAGGAAAGCATGATTATAACTTTTCCTTCTTATTTAGAGGATTGTGCTTCGATCTCCTTCTCATAAACTTTCTGCAGTTTTAGTGCTCTTTTTTTTTTGACTTGATGAAATTTGTGCTAACTGTTTACTGCAAATGTTCAATTCAATTGTGTAAAAAAGGGCTAGGACCATGAACATTAAAATTGTTTCTTGAGAATCGAAGATCAAGGACATGCTTGGTTAATGCCAATTGAATTCCTAAGTATTTGTAGAAATGGGCTTTTACCATCAAAGATGGGAATTTTTACTGGTCATATTCCCTTCATGATCTCCACACCTTCCCCCTCATGACCCCTTCAGCCCCTTCCATAGGACCATGATGGAATTCAATTGAAACTTGCCAATTGTACCCTAAAAAGGGATTATAATAGTCTGCCACTGCAGTTGGGGTTCTTGCAGGTTCTCTAAGCCAGGGGTGTTCATGGCCTGGGTCAAGCAAGGTCAAGGCATATCCAGGCCTGACTGACTTTAGAAACACAGTCCATTCCAGCCTAACCCTGATAAGAGCCGCAAGTGCCTGCCCAAGCCCATTGTGCCTAAAACATGTCAGCCCCGAGCCTGCTCATTTAGTCAATTGGGCCAGTCTTTCTATCACTTGCCCAGGCTGGGCTGGATCCGGATTCAAGCTTTCTATCACTTATACAAGCCCAGTCCAAATATTAAATGGGGCCAGAATTTGATCCTTTCTGTCCCAGACTGGGTACTAAAAACCTTAGGTCCAAACTTGGCCCAAAGTGGGATGGGTCTTGTCGAATCCATGCTGATCCAAACAAGAAAAATCTGCACGATCGCGGATTTGGGCGAGTCCTCCCTTGCGAAGACCGCTGCCAAACGCCCCCTTAAAGTCTCACAGTAATCCACAGCTAATTGCTCAAGGCCTGCTCAAGTCCTCTCTGTAGCCGTCTTTTCTCAACAATATGGACTGGTAACTGCCAGTACTTCAAACATTGTCATATTTTTATCTAATTGCGATAATATCATGGTTTCCTCTTGAAAGAAGTAGCAATATAATTGTGATAATTCAACTTATAGTACTAACTACATGGATATTTAACTTTATTGGTATTTACTTCTGCTTTCATAAGTATCCTGCAGGTTTTGTTGAAGGTGTTACTTACTCACTTCATAGAAGCATTACTTGCTTAAAGCAAAGCTCCTAAAATGAAATTTAAATGGTTTTATTTGACCCTACAGTAACTCCTTTTTTCTGCTACAAATCCCCCTTGTTTTACTGAAGTGATACTTGTAACTTCACACAGCCATGAATTGGTTAAAGCAAGCTCCTAAAACAAAATTCAAATGGTTTTATTTGGCACTACAGTAACTCCCTTATCTTCAACAAATCCCCCTGCTTTATCCCATTGGCTTGCCTTTTTTTATTTTTATTTTTTGCTGGCATGAATATGTAAGTAAATTGTTCACTGTTTCTTATTACAGAAGCCCAATAATTCTTAATCAGTATTATGAAATTGCTTTAAGAGGAAGGAGTGCAACAACAGAGCAGACTACAAAAAATTCATATCTCCAAACTTGTTACATGTATCTTACGAACCAAATCTCTCATCCATGATTCCCAAATTTGATGAGGATGCCATTCAATTGTATTAGTCTCATCCAATTCCAAGCAGTTCTAAGAAGTTAATCCAAAAAAAAAAAAAAAAAATTTATGGCTTGCCATTTGCCAACAATACATCAGCTTGCACTATTTGAGGATCATAACCAAACCTCCACATCAACCACCACCACATAAAAAGCAAAAGAATTTATGGGAGATTTTGCTTGTTTTTCTGGTTGAGACATCCATTTAAGGCTTGTTTGGAAACTATGAACTTTAGGAAATAAAGGAGACGAGTTGTTTTAATTAAACCTTTTCTTACAAATAGACCATTTCGTATGTCTCATTCAATTAAAAAACAAACAAATATGAAACATGACTTGTCATGATATCGTGCAAGTAATCTGATCATGTTGATATATGAAATTGGGGTCAGCTTAAACAGTCATACAATTTATCTAAAAACAATTGCAACAAAAACTTAACAAAGAAAAAGAATTCCCCACAAAGAAAAAGATATTTGAAGAAACACAAGATTCCAATTAAAAGATCATAATGCACCAATATACCATTCCAACTATGAACAATCAACAAATCCAAATATTCCCCATACCCATCTGATTTGCACACAAACACCCCAAAGAAAACACCCCCTAAACTCTGCACCTCTACCTACCTCATCCTTCCATATCAAAACCTCTCAATCTTCTCCTTCTTCACGAGTGGATTGGCTCTCGCAATCTCATCCTGTCCTTTCTTCCTATAATCGAAGGAGCAACCGTGCTCTTCAGCGAAGCGATGAATTGCGCAGAATGTCTGCCCGCATCTGCACTTGAATCCGGTGAGCCCCACGCGTTTCCTACATGAATTGCAGCGATTTGCAGGTTGTTTAATGGCTTCTTCTTCTTCTTCTTCTTGCTTATCCTCGACCTTCTCCTTCTTCTCAGCGATGGTAGTAATAGTGTGAGATAAGGACTGTGATTTCTTGAGCAAGAAGTCTTTGTAGCACTTGGAGCAGAAGTTGTAGTTCGAGGCGCTTCCGAAGAATCCACAGTTGTTTGCGCAATAGATTGGATCGTTTGGAGATGCACAGTTGCTTGTTTCTTGCTCCATCTCGTAGCTACTGAAAATTGATTCTGTTGGGTGGCTTTGATTGAGGAGAGTTCAGGCTTTAAATAGACGAGGGAAGATATAAAATCTTAAATTTAGAAAGCAGGGATGGAAGAGAAATCCCAACGCTAGAAGGAGTTTAGTTCAAGGAGGAGTTCATGAAAGAAATACAAAAACGATAGAAGTGAGGTTCGTGCCATGCACGGTTTAACATAGGTGGCAACCGGGTCGAGTTCTGCTAAACGGGTCGGTCCTGCATATTAAACGGGTTAGACTCTCTTAACCCGCTTCGATTCGACTCATTTATTAAATGAGTTAGAAACTCCTAACTCGCACTTGTTGTGGGTCGACCCGACCCAACCTGCATAACCATTGCGGGTCACTGTGGGTTGGGTTGAATAACACAACTTTCACCCAAATATAAATTTATTAACGAGAGTTCTTCTGGCTTTAATCATACCCAAAGTTTAAATTAAACATAAATTCCTTAAATTAATTTATCAAAATAAGCTAAGATTTAAATGAACAATTCTTAACTTTCTAAATCTTATTAATTTAAAATCTATCATGATAGGCAATATGGACAACCTCTGCTTGGGTTATGCTAAGTCTAATGTAAATTTATTTCTTATTAAATCTTAAATCAGACTTAGGCTCAATTGATACTAGCAAAATGCCCCTATGCTTAGCGAGGGCAATAGAATTCATAAAGAAATATAACTTTATTTTATGATATTAAATAAAAAAGTGATTTTGATATAATATAACATATTATATAAAATCTAAAACAGTATTTTTTCTAAAAAAAAACTTATAAGCTTGAAATTATAATCACATATGGGAAGAGTGGTATGTCATATGTCTCAATCACAAAACACGGAATAATAGGCTTTCTTAAAAGTCACATAGTTAAAATTTTAAATAAATAATTGATATAAGAATTTTATACGAAACTTGAAATATGATATTTTTGTATAAATTTTATTGAGATGAGAGAAATTTATAAAAAAATCAGAATATGATAATCTCCAATTAGATAGAGGAGGGTCTGGTAGTAAAATGGTTTGGTTAAAGGTAGATATGGGTTTCTAAATTTTGTCTCGAGTTGAGTTCAAGATAGATTCGGGTTTTAGTTTACTTGAGCCATCAAAATGGAATCAAAAAACAGTTTTTTCAACGTCATCCTTATATGATCTCTTTTTGTATGTTGAAGGGAGAGGGGCTTTTTCGTTTGTTATTTTTTAATTTTAATGCTACGATCCTTTTACCTAGTAAGAAGAAAAGAAGAAAAACAAATGAAAAAGGGAGCTATATATTGAGTGTTGGACTTTAGCCACCTTACGCCTAGGGTCATTGTTGCATATATCATTATAATCAAATATAATATTAAATCAAGATAATTTTAATGATAGACTTATATTTTGGGTTTTATGGAGATTATATTATGAAAACTATTAAAGCAAGTCCTAGTGTGGAAACCATACATCCTAGGTGCTAAAAATGTGTTGATTGTGTTATCGACGTCATATCAATGATACTACTGTTATAATATATTTTCATAAATATTGCATTAAAGGGTGAAATGAAGAAGAGAAAAAGGAGTTATGGTTCTTATGGAAATGGTTGAGAGGAGAAGAGGGGACAGATAATAGGCACAGTTTGGAGGGTTTAAATGGGGTAAAAATCAATTTGGTTGATTTCTCTATTGGAATCAACCGCTTTCGTATATTAAAATTGAAGCGATTTAAGTGTATGCTTCCAAAGTGGCTTACTTTCAATTTTAATAGTTTGGATCATCAGTATATGGGTGCCATGATGAGTTCCACACTACCCACTCATCATTAGCGTGTAAGAGGCCACATAAGGGATTTGGGCTCTTTGTATAATTGGACTCAAAGTTTTTACAGTGAAATTGGGTCAAAGTTCACTTGAAATGGAGTTTCTTTGAACCCATCAATATTTGTCTTTCAAGAGGTAAAATAAAATCCATGGGAAAAATATTTTGTTTGTTGAAATTTTACTTTAATCATGGAGTAGAAAAGTAAAGCCCCTATTGCCCTTTTTCTGAATGGTGGAACATCTGAGCATCTTTTTGTTTCATTCGGGCTTCCTGATGTGGAAAATACATTCCATAAAAGGGGAGGACGTTCACTTTAAGAGTTCAGATTTTTGTTTCTACAAAATCAAAAATGAGTTCAATTCAATAAATGGGCCTTGCTGTGCATTTAAATAGAAATCATGTATGGCAACCCACTCAAATTTTTAGGAAAATGATTTTCAGTTTTCCTAAAGTTGTGGTAAATTCATGTTTGACAATTGTAAATTCTGAGCATTTATTAAGATTTTCGGATCTGACTACAACCATAAGATTTGAAAATCCTCACTTAAGTGAATTTGCACACATAATCCTATTTTTCTTAGCTATATGCATCGATACACACCAATATCAATGTGAGATCCTTAACTATACAAATCTCCAGCGATGAATCCTTATTCCAGCGGTAGTGAAGAATCATCAGATCTATAGATTCATCGCCTATTACCAAACATGTTAAAAAATTTAGAGAAGTCCAAAAGCTATTTGTGACATTTGAGGTGAGTTAGAATAATTGGAATTCAGAATTCCGACAAAAAGAAAATTGACATTTGAAATGCCAAGGGGAGAATTAGGAATGTAAATGAGTATTTGATTATCCAACTAATTAGAGGTTCCAACCTGTAAAACAAAAAAGATTCAGACCCTGTTTTAGGTTTCAATTAATAAATGGGTTCTGATCCGAAACCCAATTTAGATTCCGCTTTATAAACGGATCCGCTTTAATTTCAAATCCATAGAGGCTCAAACTCATGGATTAAAGACCTAACATACAATTACTTAATGTTGTAAATTGTAGCTCAAAATCAACATTAATTGGTCATTTTTATTTTTAATTTAAGAGATGGTAGACTTGATGATGATGCATTGTTATAAGTTAAACTAGCAAATAACCCATGCTCTAAAATAAATAATCACATATTAAATTTTTTTTTACCTCTTTTCATAAGACAAATTGAATAAAATAAAAATAGAGAAATTGAAGCAAAAATAATATAGCTGCATAAGAACAATTGAAATATGAGCGATTTAATGAAAAAATGAGTGGATAGTTGCATGAGTAGTTATATAACCGACGGTTAAAATTAAAGCTAAAACCTCCTAATTAATATATTATAATGGAAATTTTATTATAAGCAAAAAGGTAAAATATAAAAAATAAAAAAAAGTTAAAACCAATTTTGGGGGCTGGCCCACCTATTAGAATCGGGCCTGAAACCAATAAGGTAGATTGGTAATCCAAAAGGGCAAACCCTAACATTTCATCAACTACTAGGAACAAAAAAGTACTATATAAACCAACTCCTGCAAAAACCCTAGTTTCACTTCTCTTGATCTTTTGCAAGGCCGCCCCAGTCCCTCCCTCCCTCCCTCTCCCTGAGTTTCACTCGCTCTCGCAAAAATGGTATTTTTTTTCTGCTTCTGTTAATCTCTCTGTTTCTCTCTTTCTTCGTTAGATCTGATCATTTCTTTGTTTTCGATCTCTTTTGTTTCGCTTTAGTTTGCTACAAGAATCGTGGCTATAAACCCTAAATCCCCCACATTTCTAGTTTCTATTCATGTCGATCTGATTCACCCTTTGTTTCTTTTGGGATTTCTTTCCAGTCGTTGATTGCGAACGAGGAATTTCAGCATATTCTGCGTGTTCTGAACACCAATGTGGACGGTAAGCAGAAGATCATGTTCGCTCTCACCTCCATCAAAGGTATCGGGAGGCGTTTTGCTAACCTTGTCTGCAAGAAGGCTGATGTCGATATGAACAAGAGGTTGCTCCATTTCTGCTACTTGGGTTTTTCTTCTTCCATCTTGTTATTGCCATAATTGCTATGCAGTCTGCTCAATGAGATTTGGGGGATTCTATAAATTCTTCCCATACTCATGCAGATGTCTGGGTATTCCCCCCCTTTATTGGGTTTGTTGGTCTTGTTAAGATTTATAGGGGTTTCTGCTTAATAAATGAGTTTTTTTCCTTAATAAGTGAAATTTGTAGTAGTAGTGTGCATTTTCTGCTTATTGAAGTTTATTGAATTACTATTACTATTGTGCAGATTTGGGTGTTTTTTTCCTAACTGGGTTTATTGGGTCTTGCTAGGATTTATAGGGTTTATGTTTAAAAGAGCTTTTTTTTTTTTTTTTGTTGTTTCCCAAAAAATAGGGCTGGTGAATTATCTGCAGCTGAATTGGAGAGTCTGATGACGATTGTGGCGAATCCTCGCCAGTTCAAGATTCCAGATTGGTTTTTGAACAGGAAGAAGGATTACAAGGATGGCAGGTATTCACAGGTTGTCTCAAACGCACTGGATATGAAGTTGAGAGATGATTTGGAACGGCTGAAGAAAATCAGGTAATATACTTATTTTATATGATCTATGCTGCTTAGTAATTTTAGAGATAGCTTGGTAGCAGTGCACAGCATCGTTGTTTGAATGTTATTTGTAACCTTTTTTTTTTTTTGGCATCATGCTGTTGATATTGTACTGGAATGAGCATGTTTGGAAGGAAGAATTTGTGCATGATTTTGATTGATTCATTGGAGGTGAACATTGGCATTTTCTTTTAAGTTGTATCTATGCTGTAATAGGTCACCAAGTGAGGAGCCTTTGTTGCATTGACATACAACACACAGGGAACACAAATAAGCGGTTGATCTTGTTTGTGCAAGAGAAAACTTTATAGTTGTAGTTGAGAGATGGCTATCATGATTGTGTATGACTGAGCTTTTATCCTTCACACAATATTCAGTTATGGCAGAGGGAGAAAAATTTCCTTGAGGTGCCACAATTTTTTTATTTTAAAAAGAATAAGATTTTAAAAAAACTTTGGGATCAGCAGTTGATGAATGACTTTTGTGATATAGCATGATCAAGATTATCCTTTACACTGAATTCAGTTATTGCTGAGGAAGGAGGTTTTTTTTTTTTTTAGGCACTATGACTGAGCTTATCCTTTACACAATATTCAATTATGGCAGAGGGAGAAAAATTTTAGGTGCCACATTTTTATTTTATTTTAAAAAGAAGAAAATTTTTAAAAAAGCTTTGGGATCAGCAGTTGATGAATGATTTTTTTTTTTTGTTTGTAGGCACCACAATTTTAAAAAAAAATGAATGATGTTAAAAAACTTTGGTTTCAGGGCCATGGCCACCCTTGCCTGCTAGTTCCCTCCTTGACATGCATGTGTTTTTTGGTCTCAATATTGTCAGGCACTGTCATTTTTTACACTTTGGATGTCATTGAACTTGGTAATTCAGCACTAAGACCCTGGCATGTGCATAGCTATTGGGTATGATTTCACCGGTCGCTCTCATTTCCTATGATTCTTTTGGGCAAGGAGAGTCCAAGTTGTCTTTGTGACATTACTCTACATACTAGGAAAAAGTCTGATGTTTACAAGTCTTTTGTTAAAAGTAAATGGCTTTGGGCTCTCATGGGAATTTGGGGGATGTGTACTTTACGTAGTTGTCAATCTTGATCGGTAATCGGACCATATTTTGATTCGACTCCAAACTGAAACTGTTCGGTCCATTTCGGCATTTTGATTCGGATTTCATTTTGGAAAATATAAGTATAATAAAAATAATAAAAATAATTAGCGGTCAAAATATTATATTAAGTACATTATATTCATTTTACTAATGCAATATGTCATTTCTATTATGTCATGTAGAGAATTTATAAGCCGTGTGTATTTGATGTAAAATTATAACACGTGTTGTAAAATCATATCCAATTATCAAATTAGAAACTAAAATATTATTAAAAAATGGTGAGTTTGATAATTTTTTAAAAACTTAAAATTTTTATATAATATTTTGTGGAGGTCAATCAGACTAATGGGCCCAAACCATAACGTAGTGAAATCTCTCTTACAAAATGCGGCATTTCTTCTTTTATTCCTGATAGATCTAAAAAAAATGTCAAATCAGATTCTAAGTATCGTAAAAAAAAAACCAATCCGTTAGGGCATTCACAGCGGCCCACTGATTTCATGACTGTGGCCCTACTGAATTTAAAAAGTGTGGCCAACTGATGAATTTAGAAATTGTCAGATTTGAGGAAAAAAAAGGCGGTCAACCAATGGGTTTTGACTTTAGACTTTAGAGGATGTCAAATCAGAGTTCCCTTTAAATCTGACAGTGTCTGCATCCGACGAGCCTAAGCTTGTGCAGTTCTGACTGCATTTGAAGAAGTTCTGGTCCATTTATTTTAATATGGTGAAGTTGGACGCAAACCCTGATAGTACTTTCTAAGTTGTGGTCAATATTACTTTCTTTCTGTTATATTGATTTTCATGAGTGTTGGACCTGAACCCTTGTTCTCCATGGTGATTACTCCATTGAGCCCTTATCATTAGATCCTATGAGAGCATCTCTCACCTTACTATGAGAGATAGGGTGGTGGCCCTCACATCCATATCTAATGCCAACAACTTAAATGTGAGGGATAAATATATGGCAGAATACCTTTCTGAAAGGAAAATGCTACTTTTGGGAAAGACTTGTCACTTTCACTAGTAGAACCGCCTTCTCTAATACTTTTGGGGAGAAACCCATTTTCCCTCATTTCTCCTACATACAACATGTTACTTCTATGGTTCTCTCCTGGAATTATTTGGCTACCTTTCACCAGATAAAAGTGCACTCTTAAACAATTTTTGAAAGCCTAATTAGTTATTGATGTACATTTTGTGATATTTAGAAACCATTCTAACCAAGGTTATTAATGAAATAAATAATCTCTATTATCTATGTCTATCATACGTTTCATTGTTAGTCTTGAAGCCTTATTCCATCTAATTATTAAAAGTAGAATTGGCTTTGGATGGCTGTTTCTTCTGATAGCCTAGTTCCAATTTGATGCAACCCTCCACTACTCGGGCTTTGGGCTAGCACATGGTAGAAAAAGTTATAAACATATTGATTTCTAATTATTGTTGATGACTTGTATATGAAATGTGGTGTTACCTTCATTCTGCTTGTGTTTTAGTGAACAGTGGTTTCATGACTTCTGAAGATGCATTGAATTCAGATGATGATTCTATTTGATAACTTTGTGCAGGAATCACCGAGGTTTGAGGCACTACTGGGGTCTCCGTGTTCGTGGACAGCACACCAAGACAACGGGTCGCAGAGGGAAGACTGTTGGTGTCTCGAAGAAGCGGTGAACTTCTGTTTGTCTTCTTCAAAATTGCTATGTTGGTCATTTGGTGAGAGCTCTATTTCGAATTTTGAGATAATTTGATATGTTTTTATGGATTCCGAGCTTCTGCTAGGATTTAGTACCTTAAGTATTACAGTAGTATGAAGTAAAATGGTAACTTTTCCTTTGCTTGGACTCAGAATTGAATTTATGTTTTGTGAAATCCTATTATTAATGAGTTTGTGTGGGCATGGAGAGCTCCAAATTTGGTTTGTGCCAAACAGCACCCTTCAATCCTAGTTTTGTACATTGCTGACTTGCTTGTGAAGCGTTTTCTTCAACAGTGGGGGACCCATTGGTGGGTGCCTTTAGTTCGGGGGGATGCCAATTGTTTTGTTGATAGTGGTTATTGAAAACCCGCTGCTGTGCAGAACTCCAAAAGTGGGCTGGTGATTCTGGCAGTGTTTCTGAAGCTTGTTTGAATCTGGGCCATTCACTTGGTAATTGTGCCTGATGCTCAGGTGGGGACCTATTTTTATGGGCCTCTAGGATATCGCCAATCCCAGGCCATATTCTTCTTTGTGCTAATGTTTGGAGGGATTGGTCCCAGAGGCGTCAGTTGCTTCCATTTTAACTACTGGACAAGAAAATCAGGCTTTTAAATTTGTAGTTCATGAGCTTAAAGGTACTTCCCACTATTTGGCTTAGGCATTCTGCGAGGACAGCCCCTATAGCAAGAAAAGCTGTCTATGGGCTGGGCCTGGATCTGCCTCTCGCGCTACCGGCCTAACCCTCATATATGCGGGCTGGGTGTAGGCCAAATCATACTAGTTACACGCTTAACCTAATCCTTAAGGTCCAGGGCTGGGGCAAGGCCTGGAGAGGTTCCGGGCAGGGCCTTGTATTGAGTAATTGTTTGCATGGAATTGGATGTGTGAGAATTCATTTCAAATGGGCATCTATTTGTTTGCATGGATTTGGAATTCATAGGAATTTATTGTCAAGTGGATTTGTTTGTTTTGCATGGAATCATGGACCTTTATTTGTTTGCATGGAATCAGAAAATATTGTGTTCATTAATGGAATAGGTAGTAGTTGGTTTAAATGGAACCTTTTTTTTTTTTTTTTTGGTATGGAATTGTAATGCATGGTGAGTAATTGATTTAAATGAGCCTGTTTTTTCTCATGAAGTTGGGATTTATAATAATTCATAGTCAATTTACTTAGGAATTCATTGTCAAATGGGTGTGTTTGCTTGTATGAAATTATTAGGCATGGAAAGTAATCAAATCAAATGGGCCTGTTGGCTTGCATGGAATTGAAACAGATAGGAAGTAATTGATTCAAATGGCCTGCTTGTTTTTATTGATTTTGAATACATATGTAGATAAAACTTATGCAAATCTATTATAGTATTATTACAAGCATAAGTTTCATAAATTTGTAAAGGTGACACATATATATGTAATGAACAGATATTATGTATTTTGCATACGCACGTATGTTATAATCTTAATGGACAAAGGATCCGTCGGGCTGAATCCTTCCTTAGCCTGGCAGGCCTTTCAAATTGGTTTCTTACCCAATCCTGAGGCTTTATTTAAGGGTAACAAAGAAAGCCCTTCTTTTTTCCTCTCTTGAGAGGGCTAGATTGACAGGCTTAATGGGGAATTACTAATTTATTGGGGGTTTACATTAGTAATTGGCTGAAGATGGGGCATTAGCCATTAAGCCCATTGGAATCCAGGCCAGGGGTTGTAACACTTGGCCTAGCGGATTGAAACCATTTCATTCAGAGAAATGGCTTACTAATGAAATGAAAATCATTAATAAGAACTATAAAAATGCATACTTGGAGAAATGGACAAGAAAATTAAAAGTTGGGTAGAAACAAGAATAAAAATAATGAAAAGTAAATCAATGAAGTATAAAATGAAATTTGGATTTATTAAACTTAATTCTTTTTGTGAATTTGAAAAGAGCTTATAGTGCAGTTGGAAGGTACTTTATGTCACAAACACAAGGTTGTGGGAGAAAACAAAAGGTGAAGCTCAAGAGAGACTACAAAAAAGATACGTTCTGATGTCTTGGCTTGATAATTAGTAAAGATAAAGAGATTTGGTAGGATGTCAAATATAGGATAATAGCGGAATGGTTGAGATGTACGCTTACTTGTGGAGTGCTTTGTGATCGACTAATACCAACAAGATTGAAAGAATAATTTTGCGAGACTACGATTAGACCTACTATGACTATGAAGTTATATTAGACCTACTATGACTATGAAGTTGTATGTTGGCCGATCAAGAAGCAATACAATTAAAAATAGGATGGATAGAATAAAAAAAATGACAGCATTTGAGAGTATTTTGGGGTAGCATCGATAGGTAATAAAAATAAGAGAAACATATTTGAGATAGTTTAGACATCTAATGCAAGCTAATAATGGCACCGGTGAGGAAATTTTTTTCAGACATAAGTTGATGGCCTACCAAAAGATAGGGGTAGGGCAAGGATGATGTGGATGAAAATAGTAACTAACAAATTTGAAGTACAACATATTTGAGGATTTGGCTCTATAGCCAACCTCGAAATTGTCGAGACAAGGCTGTGATGGGGTTTAACATTTTCAGGCATTTATATTTTTCTCAAAGCATAAACAAATTATATGAACTCAAAATTGATATTTCGATTACTATCTCGCTTTTATAGCGTTTTTTTTTCCATCCCTTAAACGCTACTGTATCCTAAATTCACCTTTTAATTGCCATCTGCAAGCTTTAATTGTCAATTTCACTTTGTGAGCCAAAAGTATGGTACTTGAGGCCCATCTCTAGAAATCGAATGGGCCCGGAGTTCCACCGGAATTTTCGAATTCCTAGAATTTGTAAATACTAAAGAGTGAGTTAGCTTTTAAAAATCCTTCATTGTAAGAATCTTGAAATTCTTAAATTCCAGAATTCTTCAAAATTCTTCTAAAGATATGCAGAACTTTTGACCAGAATTCATGATTTCCAAAAACATATGAAAAATAAGTTAAAAAACACACACACACACACAAATTGTGAGAAAAAGCTTCTACTTAGGTTTTCCTGCAGTTTCTCTCTTTCTCTTTTTGGCTCTTGAATTTATGCAAATCGCTGAGACTGGGAATCAGAAGGAAGGAGTACTTCTCAAAATAGAGAAAGAAAGGAGTAGTTAGTGCTTATGCCATACAAGTCACAAGATAAGGTGATGTGCTGACAGAAACAAAAAAAAAAGGAGCTTGTCCCTCCTTTGTGTCTCGAGCTTCTATGACTTTTAACTCAAACAAACAGTGGGTAAAAAGGAATGGGAGATCACAATGGGCCCAATCATTAAAATCCTAACCATTTAGGATAAAACTTCTTAAGGTATATAGGGTAACACCAATTTTTATCTCTATTAGAGTCGGGCCCACCGTTAGATTGGCTGTTTGATTAAAAAAAAAAAATGAATATACATAAAATGTGTTGATCACTTTTTTTTAAATTTTTTTTTTTTTATCAAGCTGTTATTTTGATTGTGGGGAGAACACCATTTGAAGTGAAATTCTGGAATACACCCTGTCACTAAAATGCATTTATTTTGAACCATTTTGATTTCAAGAGCTGGGTCCCTCTTGCTGTTTCCCAAACTTTAACTCATATTTTGCCCATGTAAATGAAAGCCTAAAATATCCATCCAAGGATGTGCAAAGCAAGTGAATGCGGGTTATACGGGTCAAGCTAGGTTGATCCACCTCAGGTGCGGGTCAGAGAAACTTGTACCTTATTTTTTTTTCCCCTTTTTTTTTAAATGGGTCAGTTGCTGGTAGGGGGGTGAACCATTTACTCTGACCACGACCCAACCCAACCCGGTTGCCACCCCTAAATTTATTTTTAACCAAATGAAGGATTATGATGGAGGGTTATAATAATCTGTTCCTTCATTGTGCTAGCAATGTTATGACTTATGAGTCAAGAAGGAAGAGAATCAAAAGATAAGAAACTAAAGATTTGAAAAAGGGCATAGTTGAGTTTTAAAATTCTGCAAAGCATTTGGAAATGAAAGTGTGCAGTTGGCTTAGTGTGCAGTTGGCTTTAATCCCACCTCCTGAGTTCTGACTCCTCCCCTTCCTTAATAAAAGAAGCATTCCAAAGAGCAGAAATCTAGCTCTTTGGACCTCAAAATTCAAAAAGGAGGCCTTCCTTTTGGACCTTTTTTACTTGTTTGTCTGCTTGGTAATTTTTTATATTTTAGATGAGTGGTGTGGAAAAACTAAAAAGAGCACCCCACCCAGTCATGTCCACATATGAAAGTCACTTGGATCTTCCTTTTTCTAATCAAGATGCCTAGCTCTCAATGCTATATTAAAATATTAAACTAAATCCTTTTGTTTCCATTAAAATATGCAGGCACTGGCAGTAGAAGACAAAAGCCAAATGCTTTTATGATGCTCCATTAGCCTTATATTCTTCTCTCATTCTCTACCCATTTCAAAGAGTACTTGATGATGACTATGACACTAACATCACCAAATATCTAATCTAAAGCTGCTTTTAGTGCTTTCAAGTCTTTGTTTTTATCTATTTTGTTCCATTCAATTGAACTCCCACCACCAATGTTTGCATTGATGTCCATAGTGATAAATGTTCTCTTCTACACCTTATTTAATATAACCTTAAACTGAGTTGGCTCATTTGGATTTCGGGTTGCACATGGGCCAGGGAAAGGTAGTCCAAATCTAGCCCAATTATTATTGGGCCCAGATTAGGGCCATAGTTCTTAAAAGTCAGGATCTTGCCTAGCCCATTAGTAAAATGTTGGGCCCATTCTTGTTGGTTCTGTTGGCTTGACCCTTGGGTGGACAGGTCCAGGCCTGGCCTATTTAGTTAATGAACCAAACTAAGAGGCTCAAGGTAAAAAAAACCATTGGTTTGCAGACATGGCACTCTAAGAAAATTAAAAAATACACATAAAAAGGTCAAGAGATGGATCCTTTTATAGGAGAGAATAAGATTAGCATCTTCTCTTCTTAAACCATCCAAACATCTTCTCTTCTTAAAGCCTTTTGGTAAAGTGAAATCAGAGTTACAAACATTATTATTTTATATAATCTAGAAAAAATTATAGAATAGCTTTTATATTATTTTTCATTTTTTTTTGGTTGATGTAAACAATTTAAAATTAATGTATTTTATGCAATAATTTTCTGATTGTTTCATGAGATAACCTCCTTTTTTATTGCAAGAATTGGAGGAATTCTTGTACAAGGAAACACCCAATCATCCTAATGTTCATGTAGAGAATCATACCACTGGAAATCCTAAATCCTGAAAAATGTCAATTTTTCTTTAAATAAATTGAATTTTAATAATGTTTTAGCATTCCAAATGTGATTTAGCCGCTTTACTGTAGGTGTTTTTTTTTTTTTTTTTTTTTTGTAAAATCCCAGGGACCAAAAAGGGAATTTGGGAACTCAAGGGACAGATTTGATAAGTAGGAGTTTTCAATGAGTCCAAATTTAACCCAAAAGCCTTTTTATCAAATAGACTACAAATTTGGGAACATTCCTACACTTTTAGATGATATAATTTTCCGAAAGTGGCTCCTGTAACAATGTCTAGGGTGATTGGTGAACATAAAAAATATAGAGCCAAGGAGACTTGAAATGCACCCTGAACCAACAAGAGCTGAAACATGTGGCCCCATATGACCCTAACTTTAGAGACCCTTAGTTCAGGGACAATTAATAAAGCTTAAGATGAAAGATAATAGAAAAAAAAAGAGATCGTGATGTAAGGAGCATGAAATGAGGGTTTTGTTTTCTTTCAAGATCCTAATCCTGTTGAGCTTTTTCCAAAAGACACCAGAAAGGGTGTGCAAGCTGTAGTTAGGAAAATGATGGGACATGTTTACTCAAAAAGATCAACAGGTTTGATTATCCTACAACTGCTCCCACGTGTTCAATGGAGAATCCTGAAGAATTCATAGATTTGCAGATTTTCTTTGTTTGGACAGTGATGGAGAGATTAGGGAGATAGCACCTACTTTCCATGAAATAGTTGTTGATTTTTAAGTGGAACTCTATTTGTGGATAATTTATGCACCAAACATCATATTTACACATTTCCTCATAAAATTCCAGCTTTTGGGTTTTGGGTATTCTTAGGATCGGTTTTTTTGTAATAATTTAGCAGCCATCTTCTCAGCTTTTAGAATTTTTTATTTGATCTCCAATCGCTACGGTTATTTATATGATTTTTTTATTTATCTTATAGAATTCTCCAAATTCCCATATATCTAATTTTTCAAAATACTATGAGGGCATTGTGCAGTTGTTATTTTAGCTGCGGGATATCATTTAAAATTCTCGGATATTCCTGAAATGTTAGATATCCTCTTTTACCAACAATAAATGAGTACCAATTCACTCAAAAATAGTTTTGCAAAAACTTTAGGCAGTAATAAATTAGATTTAAAACCATTGGAAGATGAAGCTGATGGTGTTACATCCTCTGCTTAATGTCAAATCACATAGGTTTCAAATATTAATCTAGGTGGTTCAGGGATAAAGGTAGCTGTCCTAACAAAACCAGTTTTTAATATTGTGATTTTATTATGAACAAACTTTATATAAACAATCAGTTGTGCTATAGTTTTTTACATCCAATCACCAATCTTCAGCCACCTTTGATCACGGTTAAAAGGATGGATAAAAACACATCCATATATATAAAGATAATAAACAATGCTATGAAAAGATTAGGTAGGTTAAACCAAACAGGTAAGGTAGCCAACACTAATATGAATGAGAAGATATAAACTACTTCGTGTTGAATAGTATTTCTACGGTCTTTATTAAGACTTTAAGATTTTGGTAGAAATAGTTAGTTAAGAAAACTTAACGGAGTTGCAAGCCTATTACTACTAACCCTTCAGAGCAAAGTCTAAAATCATCAAGCTCTACAACTTGTTGCTTTCGAATAAGATATGGGGTAGATATTATGGGACCCAGTGGCTGTACCAGAAAAAGGATTATCTATTTCTACAAAAATCAGTGGTGTTAATATTTATAGCGTTTTGCTAAAGGCCTACTATTCATTTTAAGGTTTTAGATCATGAATGAACCATTGGACGTAAGTTTTTACTGTTAGCAAATCCAAGAACCTCAAGCTCTAGTGGGTATAGCCCTCAAAACCTCCTACATGTCCAGCCTTTGAAAAGGCCACATGTACAACGCAACAAAAGCACATGGCACATTGGATAGTGTCTCTATTGCAATCTTGAGGTTGTAGATTCACAACATGCTGGACATTGAAAAAAGAAAAAAAAAGGCAAACAAAAGTGAGGGAGGAGGGGGGCACTAGTAAATACCATCCAAGTTAACCACTAAAAAATACACATCCAAGTTAAGAAGCTGGGGTTTAATCATTAGTGGTAATGATGCTATTCACTCGGGAGCTAGGACATGTTATGCGGGCAGCTGCCCAAGGATATTCGTTTTTTTATGATTGAACACATCCAATGTGGATTTTTTTTCCTTTGCTACGTTGGGCTGTTGATTATTAGCGATACTTTCAATTTGAAGATCCTCGCGGAATTGCACATCCAATGTGTAGAGCCATGGGAGAGGAAATATGATGCAGCACAGGAAGTTTAACTTAAGATGGTAGGATCCCCTCGTGGAAACCACAGCATCGCTCCACCAAACGCGACTAGCTCGTTGACCCACGATTCCTTTTCATTAGATCAAATGGCTGGGTTCGTCACAATTAACTTTTATCTTATGGGCACCACATGCCATGTAAGGCGAACAACATCTTCCAGTTAAGTTCATTTCTTTTTTTTTTTTTTTCATCCTTTACCTTTCACTTCACTAATGATTAATGCCTATTTTTACCCATTGGAAAATGCCTACTCATAGGTCCCAGTCCCACGAATGGCCAAGCTGATTGACCAATACTATTAAAAGAGTATAGGTGTCTGTAAAAATAAAAAATAGTGGTGATTGTTGTGGGGTTAGACTGAATTTATCACAATACTATCATGATACATTGCAATAAACATTTTCAAAAAACATATCATGAATTCATTATGATAAACTAAAACTATCAGTAACTTGGCTTTATCTTATTTCTCCTTGTCCTCATCTTAGCTTAATGATCTAAAAGATGATAATAACATCAACTAAAGCAAAATAGAAATCATGTCCATCCCTTAACTGAAAGAAAAAGTAAGCATTTTGAAAGAGAGATCATTTAAAACAGGTTCTAATTATTATTAAACTCTAAAGAGAAGTTAGTAGGTATAAATTAGACATGATCCCATGTGAAAAGCTCTCAAACCACATCGTGTGAGAGTGAGACACAACTATACAGCTGTTAATAGTCTGAACACATTAGTACTAGAAAGGTAGTGGGTGTGGTCCCAACCCAACAACAATTGATGGTAAAAATCTCAAACTGCATTTCACATACTGAGATTTCCTTTCTTCATGATAGTTCAGTGCTGCTTAAGTACTTTTCAACTTTATCCTGTTGATGTTCACTTTACCTCTTCAGGAGTCATAGGCCTCTGACAATCATAATGTATGTGTACATCCATTCTGAATAAACAGGGCCCAGGAAGGGTTGGTTCTAGACCATCCATATGCTTGTGCCCCACAATAGATCATGGCCATCTAGCAGTTTGCCTCCTTTCAGGACCATGGGGACCATAAGGACAATGGCCTGTAAGTAGAGGGGCTGGCACCAATATAAGGTACAAAAGTCTCCATTATTTCTCAACAGAAATAGACAATTTCTTTTCAAGGGGCAAGTAATTTTGCCACTCAGTTCAGGAGGTGAAAGGTTTGTGTCCAGACATGGGACATGGGAAGGCAATAAATGCAGGCCATCAACCATCCAATGTACATACAAATCTTAGCTATCAATCCAAACCATCCAAAGTAATTGGATGTACCATACCTTACCAGAAATATGTAGCATGATTCCTTTCCAATTGATAGAGGATCCGATAGGTCTATAGATCTATAGACTATAGGCACTTGGATGGATGGAGAGACAGTTAACAGAAGGAGGAAGTGGGTGCACAAAAGCACCTTGAGAAAGGGCCAAAAGATCACACAATCACCATCAGCGGTCTCATAAGCTGAGCAAGGAACTTGAAGTGGGAACACCAAGCCAAACCTGCAATCATACCCTTTTACATATATACACAAACAACCTAAGTATGTAAAATAGAAGGATTTTTACATATATACTACATACATTGATAAGCTACTGGAGTTTATGCCACACAGTGGGAAAAATTGAGGATTTAAAATTCATCTCACCTTCCTCTCTCAAAAGAATTCTGAAGATCTCTGAGTATTGATCTACTCCTTGTTGAGCTCAGGGCCTTCCTTCAAGCTCACTTCCACCACTTCCACCATGCTGTGGTTGCTATCGACAGTGATGGTAGAGTCATCACAGGTTCCTGAATGAATTGCCTTCAACGTTGCCAACACCTGTAACATTGTTGGGCGATTCCACTGTCGGTCGTTCAAACACTCACATGCGACCTTTAAATGTTGCAACAATTCCATCTCCAAGCTAGGGTCCTCCTTCATTAGCTCAGGATCAAACACATCGCTTATTTTCAGCTTGGCGTGCTGCTTTACCCACCCCACCAAGTTGTTGTCACCGAAGTCAGACGAGTCGGTCGGCTTCTTCCCTGTGAGCAGTTCAAGTAGGACAACTCCGTAGCTATAGACATCACCTTTGGTTGAGCACCGGAAGCTCTGGTAGTATTCTGGTGGGACATAGCCAGGGGTACCTGCGAGTGTGCTAACGCTCAGATGTGTGTCCATGGCACTCATCAACCTTGCCATGCCAAAATCAGACACTCGAGCTTCCAAAATGTCATCTATTAGCACATTGCTCGACTTCATGTCTCTGTGGATTATGTGAGGAATGCAGCTGTGGTGAAGGAAGGCCAATCCCCTGGCAGCCCCAATGGCAATCTTCCTCCTCGCTGCCCAATTCAACTTGATCCCTGTTTTCCTTCGGTCGTGCAAAATGTCTTCCAAACTACCAAACTTCATGTATTCATAAACCAGAAGACGTTCCTCCCCTACCTTGCAGTAGCCCAATAGAGGTACTAGGTTCCGGTGCTTGATCTTTCCAATGGTTTCCATCTCAGCTGTGAATTCCCGGTCCCCTTGTCCACTGATGTGTATCAGCTTTTTTATTGCAACAACACTTCCGTCCTTAAGGTGCGCCTTGTAGACATCGCCAAACCCACCAGAGCCAATGAGGCTGTTACTGTTAAAGCCATTTGTTGCTTCAAGCAGGTCGGCAAATGTGAGTTTCCGCAGGGGCTTTTCAAACGTGGCAAGGTTGATGCTAAGGGCATCTCTTGCACCTGTGAGCTTCCAGCTAACATTGGCGGTGCCGGAATGAGAACGGCTGTCAATATATACATCCAGAGTATCGATATCCTTCTTCTTCCTCCTCTTTTTGCTCTCCACAACAGCAATTATGAGGCCAAGTATACAGAGGAGGGAGACTAGCAAGGCCATTGCCACACTCCCAACTATGGATGCTTGCCTCCGGTGTGATTTCTGATACGGGTAATTCACGGAGTTTGGTTTAATTGGACCCTCTCCACATTCAAGAAGAAGAGGCAGTCCACAAAGCCCAGAATTGTTTGCAAAACTGGAAGGTTGAAATGTGAGCAAGTGGCCCGATTGGGGGATTGTCCCATTGAGTCTGTTGTTTGAAAGATCAATCTCTGACACGGAAAGGAAAGAGAAGGATGGGGGGATCGAGCCTTCAAGCTGGTTGTGGGAGAGGTCGAGAATCGCAACAAACCTCAGACCTCCCAAGTCATCAGGGATCATACCAGACAGAGAATTATGCCCCAGGTTCAAAACAAAGAGATAGTACATGCTCCCAATCTCTTTTGGAATACTTCCCTCCAGCTGATTATATGACAGATCTAGGAAAATCATTGAACCATTGTTCTTGAAAGTATATCTGGTAAGACCTGTATAGATTCTGGTACTGCAAGACACCCTAGGGACTCTGTTGAGCTGCTCCTGCCGGATTCCAGCAAACTCGAGAAGATTACCAGCTCCATGGCAATTTACACTCGGATTATTCTTCAGATAAACAAACTTCTTTCCAGTAACCAATCCTTCGGCGATCTTGCCCGACTGCCTCGAGAGGGAAGGGGGAATTGTTCCATTCAAAGAATTGCTATTGAGATCCAACCAAATTAAGCTCCGGCAATCCCCAAGCTCTGGTGGGATCCCACCCGAGAACGAGTTGTTCCCCAGCTTAAGAATTGCAAGATTCTCAAGCCCTCCTATCCATGCCGGAATCTCCCCACTCAAGCGGTTGCTCGACAGTGAGAGCCAGTTCAGCTTAATGCAGTTTCTCAGACCGGAAGGAATAGTCCCGGTCAATCCGTTGTCGTCAATAATCAGTTTTTCTAAGGTCCTGATGTCCCCAATTTGGTTTGGTATCTCACCCTCAAGATGATTCAACCACATGATCAGATCCCGGAGCTTGGAAAGGGATCCCAAGCTCCGAGGGATCGTTCCCCTCAGGTAATTGAAGCTGAGATCGAGCGATATCAGCTGGGAGCAATTACCCAAAGCCGAAGGAATCGCGCCTGTGAACCGATTGTTCTGAAGATAGAGCTCCTTCAAACTGTTATTAGGATCTTGACACAGTTCAGAAGGGATCGATCCAAGAATACTATTCGAGCTCAAATCTAACAATTCCAAACTCCCAATCACGGACAGCGTTCTTGGCAACAAGCCAGTGAGATTGTTGTAAGACAAGATCAGTTTCTTCAAACTCTTCATGGAAGTTAGGGCTTTGGCGGGAAATCCCCCGGAGAGATAGTTTCTCGACACATTCAAAGACTCCAAAGACAAGCATGACGCGAAATCGGGAGGCAGAATACCTGACAAGTTGTTGAAGGAGAGATCGAGTTCGACGATCGACGCCGAAAGGCAGGCATCGGCCACAAAGCGCTGAGGAATCTCTCCAGAGAACCCGTTCGACGACAGATTCAGATGAACCAAGCCCTTCCCTCCGCCGCCGAGCGCCGGAATCTCCCCGGTGATGCCATTGTTGGCCAGATTCAAGTATTGAAGATCCGCACAGCCGCCGGAGAAGATCCAAGGGAGGACGCCTCCCCCGGAGATCTTGTTGAAGGACAGATCCAGCACTTGAACGCACGGCGGCCCTCCGACGGAGGACAAATCCGCGCCGCCGCCGGAGAATTCGAGTCTGTTGCTGGAGAGATTCAGCGATTTCAAGCACGAGCACGAGCTCAAGCTCGAGATGCCGGAAACCTCGCCTAAAAGTCCATTTTCAGCGAGATCGAGCTCGATCAGCAGCTTCCCGCAGGGAGAATCAGAAGCAGCGATCAGATTCCCGGTCAGATTGGTCGATTTGAGCGAGAGCCGCTCGAGCTTCTCGAGACTCAAGAGGTAGGAAGAGACGTAGGAGAGATCGGCGTGTAAAGGGACGAAGCTGAGATCGATTGCGGAGACTCGAGAGTCCTGGCAAGAGACGAAGCTGAAATTGCAAGGGTTTTGGTTTGGCTGCCACGATTGGAGGGTTTGGGGATTCTGGAGCTTGGATTTGAAGGAGAGGAGCTGCTGAGCGTCCATGGAAGCTCCTGCTGCAATCTCAGCCGTTGCAGATAGAGAGAGAAAGGAGAGTGGGAGAAAGAGAAGAAGCAGCAGCAGAGATGAAGCCATGGAAGAAGAACTGGTAGTACTAGTGCTACTACTTGCTCTTCCTCTCATGGAGTACTTTGGAGAGATTTTTGAGTCTAGCGTTTTGAGGTTTCTGTCATTACTCACGAGAGAGCTGAGTGAGTGCAGTGTGAAAAAAGAAGAAGAGGGAGAGAGAGAGAGAGAGAGAGAGAGAGAGTGGGGTATTTATGTGAGGTGGGGGACACTGATAGTGACTGCACATGGCATGTGACATGTTCCTCCGTTCACCTGAAAACGGCCTAGGTTTTGAGGAGGGTGGAATGAAAAAAGAGTATACTTCTATGTTAGTTATCTACACCATGGGATGTAAATACATATGGATTCTCCTGTTTTGGGAAGTTTTTACAGTGAAAATTTGGGTTTGATAGGTTTAAGTTTGTAAAAAACAGTCATCAAGAGATAATTGGGTCTCATTCCGGGGGTGGTGGTTTTTTTTTTTATTATTTATTTTAAATGGGGGTGGGGGGTGTTTAGCCCTCTAACGAGGAGAGTAAATCTCGGGTTAAACCTCGGGTGAGGTGGGGGGCCTTTCGGTGAGATATTAGGTGACGAAAATTGATTAAAGTTCGAACTAAGAACAAGCAAGTAATAATTAGTGCCTCTTACTACTAAGATGACATTATGCTCTTTCCTATTTGTGGACTTGGGATTATGCAATGGATTTTGAGGATGAATTCATAATTTTTATTAGACTTTTTGAATAACAATGTGGTTTAACGGGTGTGACCGACCCACGTGCTTGTACTTGTGTGCATCCCTACTATGCATGTAGGTGGGCTTTACAAGGTGCATTGCATTTGAACAGTTGTACTATTGGTGGTTAACAAATCCACTCAATAGAGTTACAAAGACTAGTGATCTGTCGAAAAGAGACCGAACCAGAGAGCAAAAACATAAATTAATTTAAGCTGATTGACTGAAGAGGAATGGTTGAAGAATACTCCACTTTTCTCATGACCTTGTTGTGCTTTACAGTATCTGTACAATTTTAGTCTATTTACTCACCAACCCTGCAGAAGAGATAGACAACAACCATAGTGAAAATAACAACTATTTTCTGTCTTCTTGTGTGTAACAGCTGAAGTTTTTCTCCCTTGCTGGTAAGACACTATTGCTGTCCCGGTTTTAAGGAGTTGCTAGAGTATAGAGTATCTAATTTGAGAGAGAAAAGTGGAATTGAGCACAATCACTGTAACAAAAACTTAGAAAATATGGAAAGCTAGGTTTCTCATTGATTTATTTTTTTTGGGGGGGTGGGGGGGATAAAGTACATGGTTTTTTGAGCAGTAGTGATACTAGGTAGAGGCTAATTTCTTGATTAACCTGATGATTGCCAATGCCCCTGATACAAACTCTTTTAGATCAACTAACTCCCAGAGTTTTTGAGATCTAATAGAAGCCCAAGTTCTCAATTACAATCCTAAAAATGCCTCTAACTGTGGTTGTTCTTGACACTTATAGGGTTCAACACTAGAGAAAACTCTATATCCAATGGGACTTCAAATCTTACATGCGACCGCATAGGAGAGGAGAACCCTGTCCAATGAGGGTTGAAGTCTAGGCACGTTTGTGTAGCTCATTTCGGCGGAAAGGGATGTGAGTTTCTGCGAAAAACTCATTTTTTATGTGTTTGGTACGACAGTTTTCTTCAAAACTGCATTTTCGCCACGTCAGCTTTTTCCTTCTTAGGTATGGAAATGGACTTCCTATGGGGGTATGGGAAGTCCATTTCCACAAAAAACTGACCTCTCATCTCCTCACTCTCATCCCCACTCCACCCAGCTACTATCTTTCTTTCCTCCCCTCCCAACCCCACCCACCCCACGCACATACCAACCCACCCACTTGGTGGTTTTCATTAAAGAAATCTACAACTGCACAATACAACATTAGTACCAATTCATTGAGAAAAATTTTTTTTACACCAAATATGAATTTCTTTCTAAGGTATTTAAAAACCATAGAATTTGCTGATGTGACAATTTTATCTTTCGATGAAAGTTGCCTTTATACAAACGTGTCCTTTTGGAAGAGGCACAAAGAAAAAGGCTCATTGTCCAATGGGGTTTCAAGTCTAATGCAAGAATCGCAAAAGAGAGGGCATATAGCCATATACATTGAAACTCAAAGTCTATACAAGAGCTGCAACCTTAGAAAGTTCTAACTTGGATCTCTAAGACTTCAAGTTTATGCAAGAACTACGAAGGAGAACCAATGGCGGAACCGAGATTTTTATTTGAGGGGTGCGGACCTTAATAGATAGTTTTGTATTGCTGGCGAACCTATGATTTTCATATGGACTTTGAGGGCGTATCCACGACTTTCATTGAAGTTTTTGAAACACACCGTGATTTAATGGGTGCGACCGCAACCCCGTGCTTGTGCCTCAATCCGTCCTTGAGGAGAACTATATGCATGGTTTCAATTTTTTGCCCATTTCGGCAAATAGAATCTTCCAATGGCTATAACTTTTTATCTAACCATTGTATTTCTTGTCATAATATACCAATGAAAATAACTTTTCAAGTAGATATTGATAAACTCGAAGGTTGCCCCAATCCAAATTATATTGAGGGAGATATAGCCTCTAGTTTGTTGTCTCATTTCTAAGTGAGGGACTGCGTTGTACCCAAATATGGCTCCGAAAAGTGAACTATTCAATTTTGGGCATGGGAGCTCATCCCCAAGCCCAGTTTTCAATTTTCTTCATTTCCTGTTATGCATTATAATTATATGACTGATTATGAATGGTCTCATTTGTCGGTGCTAGGCTTGCATCTAATCAAAGGTGATCGTTAGCTATTGATTGAGGTTTACATGAATTGACATTTTTGTTCTTTTTTTATGCATTAGAGTTATTTCTATCAACTTCTTCTGTCTTCTAAATCAGTAAGCCCCACCTAAATATCATATTATGCTTGCATTGATGGACAATCCTTTCCTCTTAAGACTGCTAGGTTTTTGTTTTTCCCCTTATTATTGTTGTTACTGCTGTTTTTGTTCTTATTATATCCATTCATATATCTAATAAACATTTTTTTTTTTTTTATCACTTCTACTCCTTGTGTATGACATACTTAAATTCAATCTGTGCATATATGACCTGCTTTCCATCATGGCAGCCTACTATGCAACGAGACTCACACATGTTTCTTTACGAGAATTTCCGGAATTCATATTTGAGAATTTCAAATGCTCTACTGAATATTTATGGTATTCCATAATTCCTTGTTTCATTAATCTAGGATTTCTGACTGAGATTTCATGCATCCTAATTTTCATAAAGTCTCTGATTTAGAACTACCAGAATCTCTAATAGGATTTGCACACTTGCATGTAATTTTTGTATATACACCTTTTCAAATATATAGATACTCTAGTGGATGAACTGTATAAAAAAAAAATCTACTTGGACCGAATTTTGGGACCGGTCCAAGAATCGGTCCCAAAGTTCGGTCCAAGTAGCAAGACTCATGTATAAATTCAAAGTTACTCTAGTGCTCATCCAGGTATGAGTACCCATACATATTTGAATCCCATTTAGCATTGGACCCACCTCTAGAAATTAATAAAAAAATTGTAAGTGGTCCTTCATAAACTCCAATGTATAGAATCTACTTCAATCAAATATGAGACACTCATTTATGGTCTCCAAATAGCTGTAAAATGCAAAAGGTGGTGCATGTGGAGCCCTTGTCTAAGGAGGACCCCTATTTGTGCTTAGAGTTCCACCACAAAGTAATTGAAATTTGAAATCTCAAAACTTTTAAATGGTTGAAAAATTTAGAGAATATCTAATAAATGCTGAGATTCCTTGATCAGTATAATAATAGGCACATCCCATGGCTGCATCCAGATTCCAAATCAATAAATCCCCTCTACTCTCCTTCAGGTGGGCCCAAACATTTTATAGGTTCCATGAGTCCATGCATGTATGGATCAATACCAAATTCATCCTACTTTTACAACCTTTTTTCAAATAGAATGTGGAGCTCTACTGAGTTGAGCAGCCTGGATTAGAGACTGCATAAATATCAAACAAGATGCAAGCAAGGATGGAGGGAAATAACAACTCTGTGGAAGACCAGCATCTAGATTCAATATCAGGATTTAGTGATTTTCACACGGTTGGGATGGTCATGGTAGGGTAGTTGTAGTACACGCAGTTGGTCATTTTTCACGTTTCCGTGTCGTATGTTCTTTTTCGAGGTAGAAAAGGACCATCCACCACCACATTTCGTATATATAAGGAAAAAGATGACATCCACGCACACGAGTACACGACACAACAGTATAGAAAAAATCCAAGCTCCATGATCACGATCACGAGCCAGGTTTGGATTTTCCTTTTTGAAGTTTGGACTTTGGATGTTCCACAAAGTCCCAAGATCAATTGGTGATCGGTGATAGAAAACGATGTAATAATGGTGAGGGCTTGGGCTTGGCCAAAATCAACCCCGGCTCTTTCCGTATAATTTCAAAAAGCATGTTCTATGACTCAAACATCCGACCTATCAAGATCTGATACTACTTGTAAGATCTTATACTCTATTGATGATGTATGATATAATAATATCTCATGAACTTGACTTGTTCACAATTATTAATTGGTGATAGGAAATGATATAATAATGGTGATGATTTTATAGTCAAACACCCGACCTACCAAGATCTGATACGAGGACTTGATTACAATTATAACCGCTCAAGAGCGATGGTGAATGTTTACCTCAATACAATTATTTAAAAACCATTCCGATGGTAATTTGATACATATTCAATTAGGTTAAAAGTGTTATCTCATTTTCGAAAAGCATTGAAAAGGTAATTTCTTCAAAAAGATGATTTCTTTTATTTTATTTTTCTCAATAAGTTTATTCAAACTTTTATGATATGTTAAATTTGCCTGTATTGCTTATGTCATGAGACAAAGTTTGTCATGTAAACTTCATAATATGACAAGTTTTTCAAGAATCTCTATTTCAAATTAATAGGATGAAACAGATATTCACTGTTAGAAATAGGTTGTCAAAACCAAACAAAATGAGGAAAAATGGGAAATCTTTAATATTTTTTTTTTCTCACAAGAAGATAAAGTTACAGGACAGGCCCTGGCCTTATTCTGGTCATTGCTATGACCCACACTAACCCCCATACAACAAGTCAAGAGAGCTGTTTTCTTCTAGTGTATTATTGGTGCATGCACCGAAGGACAATGCGAGAGAGTGAGAGAGAGAGAGAGAGACCCTGATAAGGATTGGTGGGCCCCACATCTGGGATCAACACGTGCTGCTGTCTAGACATTTGATGTGGTTTGGTGGAGCAGAAGGCGTTTTGATTGGTTGCAGAATGCATTTTGACCAATGGCCACCGACAAGATTCCAAGCTTTCACTGTAATCCATGGCCTTCTGAAATCTGAATGCGATGGTGTACTCTTTCCCTCCAGAGCAACCTGTCCCTCTAAACATGCTCTGGAGTCTGGGGTGTTACATTTACCAACATCAGCAACTTTTGAAAATATCACGATGTCATTGCAGTATAATCACAGAGTCCATATGGCATTTTATTTTTATAACCCAGTGAAAATGGCTGGTACCCAAGAGAGTAGCCCGTATAAGTAAAAAATAAGCCCGTATAAGTGGAAAAATATAATATATTTAGGGTTCGATTTTTGGACAGCTATGTGAAAAGCTGTCGCCTCTTACTAGTGAGGTAAATGGTCGTCTCACATTGCATTTTATATTATAGTGATATTTTCCTTTACCAAAAAAATTATAGTGATATTTTCATAATGCTACTCAAAATGAAAATTGTGGGGGAGAAAACATAGAACTTTTGTAATGAAATGCTATAAATTATATTCACAAGAAGAATAATATTCAAAAGTTACTTTCTTTATTTTTTTACTTTATAAGAAATTTGAACTCATGCACCCACTTGCAGGCAGAGGCGGAACCAGGAATTTTGCTTTGGGGGGGGAAGGAAAAAAAAAGCTAAACTAAATTATAAATTAAATAATAAAATACGTAATATTCAAATTATTGAAGTTGTACTCGATGTTCTTTCTTTGAGTTGAAATCATCAATTATTATTTCAGTATTGATTTTTTTCAGCAATCTCAAGGTGGGTACTAGCCATTTCTTATGCCTGTAATTTGTAAGTTACAATTTAAAACTTCATTATTTAAAACCTCAAAGAAAGAAAGAAAAAAAAAAAAAAGAGAACATCCCATATCTAAAATCTAAACCATTAAAAAGCATGGTTCCACTAGTTTTTATCTCCTTAAAATAAATTTCTTTAATCAGATTTTTCTGACATGAATAATAATATTCAAAATAAAAAAATACAATTATATTTCTTTATCCACAATGGATAAAACTCTGATTGGGCTAAAAAATTATGTAATTATACAGCGCAAATGGACATTGATTTTAAGTGAATTAGATTTCAATATGAGCAACAAAGATTGAAAATACATAATGACATGTATTGAAATCGGTACATCTATGTAATTTATAAAAAAAAAAAAGATTAATAAAAGAGAAAGTGGGTTTGTGTTCTTATTTATTCATACTCTGCGAATCTCCAACAAAAAGATGCACTTTCTCCTCTTCATCTCTTAAATCATAAGATTTGGGGCAACTATAGATAGATTAGAATGACAATTGAAAAATCTCGTCTCCAATCTCCATCAAGCCTTCTTTATTTGTTCTCCTTTCCTCTTTTTGATTTCACCATTCTTTTTTTCATTTCAAGTTTTCCCCAAAATCGATAACATTTTTGTTTCATTTCTCTAAAGTCAAAACTATATTTAAAAAATCTCTAAATTACAGATGGCCACACATAGGATGAGCCAAAGCCCTAAATGTAGGGAATTTTCAAATGTAAGGGGGGGCCATGGCCCCTGCCAGCCACCCTAGGTCCACCCCTGCTTGCAGGGGCAAAACTAAGTGGTCACATGCTAGTGCGACTGCACCCCCGTAGTTTTCAAAAAACTCCTTTAATAGTATATTAAAAATCATATTTTATTATTGACTGACTTCTTCATTTGACCGTTGAACACACAACCCAACTAAAAATCTTGGATCTGCCATTGCCCACGTGCCCTGTGCTATATGGCGAACATCACAATAGCTAGAGGTAAATGTTGAAACGTGACAAATGTGTAAATATCTAAGAAAGATAAATTTTTAAGAAAATCTAATATTTCTTTTAGACAATAACTTCTTGAGAGTGATATTCTTGACAATCTACATAAGCATAAAAATTGTGTGCGCGATGATACATAAGGTTAAAGTTATAAAAAATGAATTTTATTGAATGCTGCATAATTAGAAAGGAATTTTTTTAATTAGACCAGAAAGAAAAGAGAAAGCTACTACAACAAATTAGACATCTCACACAACTAGTCTAGCTGAAAAAGTAGTCGGATCATATAACTTTTATCACTACAAATAAGACCTAGTTTAGCAAGATAATGAGCAAGCTCATTTAAGCTTTAGCAAGGACTTGCCAATCCAACGGTCGCTCAGTGGTGAGGCACTTTCCTTTCACATAAATAACTGAAAATACCGGGGATTGATCATTGACTTTAGCATTGTTGCTAAAGGGACTTTGATAGGGTGAGTGCATGGGTGCTTGAGTATTTATTGGAAATTTTTTATAGCAATGCTTGAATAAATAAATTTGGAGAATTCATGTTAAGAGAATTTCATAAGCATCTAAGAGAGATTCTTAAGGCCATCTAAGCAAATTTAAGTTCAACAGATTCACACGCATGTGGGTTAAGAAACCATCTTCCTTTGTGCCCCTTACTCAAATCATTCTTAAGTATTTTCTAACTTACTTATTAAAGTCTCTTCAACCGTCAAAACCTATTATTTTCAACATCTAAGGGGACTAGTTTTTTGCTCATCAATTCATGATGAAACCTTTTTCTATTGGCCCTACTTTTCTTTTTAGCCAACTAAGAGGATTGGGAATCCAAGAGAGAGCCTGCACACACACGGAAACAAAGATCACACAAGTGGAAAGGGGGGACATTGAACCTTAGGTGGTCAAGTGAGAACGCCGCTCCTTACCACTAGGGGCAAGGAGCCCTTCTCTCGGACCCATTCCCTAAAATGGCATGCATCCAAGTAGAGACCCAAGAGAGAGAAGATCAATTTGGGACGAACCCAGTTGGTCCTTTTTTCTTTTTTCTATCTCTCAGCCTAAAAGCCTTAAAACTATCCCTTTACTAGTTGACTTGGGCGCCCATTATCATGGGTCCCTTAGCCATGAAGCTTTCGATTTTTAAGTTCAAATCTCCATCATATTTGTTCACAAGTCACGTGTAATTTGACTAGGACGGGATTAACGCTCACACACTATGAAGGTTGTCATCTGTCATTAAAAATAAAGTGATTCTTGCCAAACTTTTAAAACAATGAAATTTTTTTTCCTTTTTTTCTATCAGAGGCTTCCCATTCTTTTGGGCTGGACTAATCTCTTCGGGCCCAAAGGACAGCCGGGTAAACTCCCCAATAGCCCCAGTGCGGTAGTGCAGTTTCGAACCCACAACTTCCGGATGCAAACCGTGATTCTAGGCCAACTGAACTACCCTTTGGAGTTAAACAATAACAAAACTATGACCTCCATGTTAGAAATTAGGGGCGGCAATGAATCTACTTAAATTTGTGTTTGGCTTTTATAGAGAATAACAAATAGCATGCATCCAATCCAAACTCGGCCTTTTTACTGTTTAGGTTTTAAAATAAACCCTTTGGAAGAACTATCAATTAAGGTCGGAAGGTGGGAATTGGGTTACTTAGGTAGCAAGTAAGAACCATATCTAAATTATTGTATTTATTCATCGAAGTGAAACTTTCTGCTTGAACACAAATACTAGGTCAATTTGTCGCCGGCCGGAGCTCAATTGGCAATGGACATAGGAATGATGGACTCAGGATTTTTGTTTTGGGGGAGGTGAACGCAAACAGGTATTTGAATTTTTGGGGGAGGGGCAAATTCAGGATTTTCATGTGGGTTTTAGGGGCGAATCAGAAAATTTTATGTGGATTTTGAAAGAGGACAGAGAATTCTTGTTACGGTTTTGAAAGTGGACCCCAGTCCAATGGTGGCGACTAGCCCAAAAGCTTATACTTGGGCCCACTCCTAGACACGGGTATGTGCATGTGAGGGTGTGTGAGTTCCGGTCAAGCTCTAATTTCAGCTCTATCTAAACGCTCAACTCATGTGAGCAAAAAAATCAAAGAAATTAGCATCGGACCTGCTCATTTTACTGCTATAGAACCGAAACATCTATTACTTACTTACATGTTTTTTTCAGATTTCTTGATGCAGCTAGAAATTTAAGTGATCAAAGCCAGCCACTCATCCAATGATGCTTCTGATGGGCACATGTTTGTTACCTTGGACAACGATAAATAAACGTCTGCGATTGATCATTGCAATTTCTCTTTGTTGAAAGTACATGCAAAGAAAAGCAAAAACCACCAAACCAGTCTCATTTATGCAATGTGGACCGGGGCAGTTATAATGAGCCCACCTAAATAAGTGGTTCTAATCAGACTTTGGTGGGCCCCACACGCTGCACTCGTGGAAGGCCCACACGTGCGGCAGTAACACCATTATTGGACAGAGAAAGGAGACATGGATGGGACCCATCCTCTTGAATCTTTGATGTAGTTAGAAGGGATTGGTGTTTTGGTGGTTGGGAGGGGCTAGACAGTGCCATCATCAAGACTCAAGACTCAAGACTCTTGAGACTCAAGAGAGAGGTAACCAATTACCAAAAGATGAGCTGTAAGATAAGAATACCCAACATCTAAATGTGATCTGTATTGGGCGTGACATGGATGGGGCCTGCCCATTTTCTCATCTTCATCTAGTACAAAAGAGGGGATGGATTTTTTTAGGTTCAGAATTTTCAAAAGAAACGACTCGTATGTTGTCAGGATGGTGATTGTGACTCGGGACGACTCAGAATTTTCGTTTGATGGTGCGGATGTTAACCCGTAAGTTTGATTTTAGTGGCAAACCAATGCCCTGTTTTTTTAGTAGAATTTCTGCTGGGAATTTATTGTGTCCAGGAATTTTTGAACATGATGTGACAGGCTGTCCCTTGAAATTTCTGAATTCTATATTTCTTTACTAGCATTTCTGGATTCCAGCCAAATGAAATGTCTCTTTTGACCTTTGGGAAATCCAGGAATTCCACTCCCTACGCATTTTGGTGGAATTCCTGGATGCTCAAGCCCAAATGGGCATCTAGGAATTCCACTTTATCTGGAAATTCAGGAATTCCCCAGACAGGAATTATTGAAGTTCCAGCAAAGAAACATGCCTCAAGGATTTTTATATTCATTTTGAGAGTAGATCCACGATTTTTAATGGAATTTTTTTAAAAGTAGCTCTAGAACTTTTATATAGGTTTAAAAGTGACGGGTGTGATGGTGCGACCTCACACACGTGCTTGTACCTGGATCCGCCTCATCTTACGACGGCTAAAACCTGATATATATACTTTGTGGAGCCACTTCTAAATGATATCTCATGGATATTATATAAATATCTAGTTTCTTTTCGGTCAGTGTGACATTAACTGTTGAATTATCGAGTGTATTATATAGTTATGTTTTCTAGCTTAAAGAATCTAAGGGCACGTACGTATTCCCTTTTTTTCTTTTCTTTTTTTTTTTGCAAAAATAACAAAGAAAAGTGGGAGATACATAGTCTTTTGTAAAACAAAAGTTCTGTTGAATTATCGAGCATGGAATATAGTTATGTTTTCTAGCTTAATGAATCTAAGGGCACATACGTATTACCATATTTTTTTCACAAAAACAACGAAGAAAAGTAGGAGATACATAGTATTTTGTAAAATAAAAGTTTTTCATTGTTTAGTGCAGATGCTTTTCTGAATTTTTTCTTAATGCAATGTAATTTTCCACGGATCGGTGGAGCGGTATTTCCAATGGGAGAACAGGTAGGAAAATAAATTTCCATGGAAAAATGGATGGGGCCTTCGATTTTGCTAAAAACCTACACAAACGTGTATTTAGCGTGGAATCTTTCAATCAAAATTGTTGTTGGGACGGGTCCATTATAGAGCAGTCATGTGAGATGAACATTACATAAAGGTGGGCCTCCCATGAGATAAATCATGTTTTAGCTACCGTTCATACTGCTGCTATGAATTCAAATGCCTGCCTAGAATTAATCATATTTGTTGTTTTTGTTATTGACTTCCTTTTAAACAATTTGTTCATGTGCTCAGCTAAAACATAAATTAACTTTTGTGTGGGTATATATACACATACATTGTGTTTCTATGGAACAATGGAAGGGGCCGAGAGGGCAGGATGAAATGTAGAGATGTATTAATAAATTGATGGTCTTGCATATAGCAGTGGAAACCATACTTTCGTGGAGAAGGGTTTCTTTTTGTATTCCACTGAAGACCAACTCTGACCCTTTTAATAGAAACTGATTTTCCACGGAATCACAAAAAAAATAGTTACTTTTTTTCACTTTTTCAACACCGCAGTTACCATAACAAAGTTTTTCTTATGGCACATAAAAACAAATTCTCTTAATTTCCATGCTTTTTACACAAAAAAAGAGTGTAAACAGACTTGTTTGTTTGTGGAAAGCATTTTCTATAAAAATTGAATATTGTTTATAGGGATTTGATCTAGTGATAATTAACTGTTCTCGCGGAGTTCTTGTGAGAACTTTTTTGTGGGGCCCTTGGGTTTCCCAACTTGGAATGGGATCGGTGAGGATTGAAATATCTATATATGACCATCCGAATATCAAGTTTGACCCCAATCCTATGCTCCTAACTCCTTCATCAATGGCCGACAAACTCAATCCATTCGTATGGATATATAGTCGATTCAACGGTCCAGTTCATTCGCATTAGTGCTAAACCCTTAGGCGTGTGACTCTCAAGAGGGTCCCTATCCATTGCAAGGTTTGGATTGGATGATAGGTATGCCCCACCCATAGTTCTCACGATTTGAACCATGAGAACAGATCTCACCTAACTGTTTCCTTTGTTTATAATGGAGAATGTCTTTTCATTGATTTCATTTTCTACTAACTTTTTTTCAAGTTCTTTTTTTTTTTTTTTTGGTAAAATCTTTTTTTTTTCAAGTTGAAATAATTTTTTGCAATTTTCATAAATGTTTTGATAATCAAACAACAAAAACTGAAAACCAAAGAATTTCATTTTCTACATAAAATTACTTTGGAAATAAAATGCTGCAAAAATTTCTCTCTTAAGAGTACCCGGCCCCTTTCGAACCAATACAAACTAGAAAGAAAAATGTTGGAAATCTCACCCAAACAAATGTTTATTGCAATGTGCTCATAATCCTTGCTGATCTTCATTCATTCTTCCATGTGATCCCACTTAACAAAAACCTAATTAAACATTAAGAAGATTTCACTTCTTACATTATACACATGACTCTTCGGCTCAAGTACGAGTCATGGATCATGCAGTTGGGCATTTGAGTTGAGCTTGGTCAAGCTCCTCTTAGCGAGGGTCATTTATTCCTCTAGTTGGAGACATGTCAAATTCTTATTTGCAGTTGGGAAAGTATTTCTGATCATCCCACTCCCAACTCCCATTGAAGAAACCATATGAGAGAAAGACAGGATGGATTGTCCTCTCACCTTTCTAATTAGGCTATTCAATAATACTTGGAAGAGTAGTTTTTTGGTAGTCATTTGAGCCTTGAATCAAATTGGGTAAATTTATGAGCCTGGTTTAGTAATAGATCTCTTGACATTGAATCTCCTTATTACATTTTATGTGCGTGCAGCACAAGAAACTTCTTTTTTTTTTTTTTTTTTGGCTATCGGAGGGTTCCTAACCCTTTTGGCTGGACTAATTCCTCTGGGCGTAGAGGGAAGTTGGGTAAACTCCCTTGTAGCCCCAGCTCAAGAAACTATTGAGCGACCTTTTATTGACTCTTACATGTAACAAACACATCAGGCCTTGGTTTAATCAATGGTTTTGTACAGAGGCTTCTCCCAATCATAAGAGATTAGGGGTTACTGTTAGTTGGTATAACAGAAAATGCACAATGAGTACTTGTTTAATTGCGGTCTTATTTTCACAATCACTCTAAACTGAACTTAATGATTCCTTCAATCTAGTTACCAATTCTGCAGGTATGGGGTCTGATGGTTTCTGCCTCCATCTTATTGGTGGCAGGCCACTCTCTAGATAGCAGGCTTAAAAAACTTTTGAAGGTGTCGTTGAGCTGAGCAAAGTTTGGAAGGAAACTAAGAAAAACCAAAGAAGAACTTTACTTCGAATTATTCTCCAATTAACAACATAATAATGTCTTATATGGACTTTAAATTACTTATTGTAGCCTTTCTAACCAATCTGACTCAAATTGTAAAATTAGCACTTGTCCTTTTGTTTTGGTTTTGAAATAAGTACTTGTCTATATCCTTCTATGAATTAATACATCTAATGTGATTTTGAAATTAGACCTTATTCTAAACCTTCTAGCTTGATATTGAACTTGTCCTACATCTATTCCCTCCACTTGAAAAGAACTCGTCCTTGTGATACT